>OX579633.1:19482573-19835070 GCA_951230915.1 Antitrichia curtipendula | reverse complement strand
AGGCCTTCAAAACCAAGTAATCACCAAAATAAATTGGTGCAATTCAGTATCCGAGCACAATCGTTCACGCACCAAAACAAAAGGGGCGCGCAGAGCCACTGAGAGGCACTGGATCACCCACTCCGCAAGGGAAACGATTGTGAGGAATGAGCCGTCTGCCGTGCTATTTATGGCGTCCGAAGGCGGACCAGGCAATGCGGACGCGGATGTGCGAATCGGACGGCCCAGAATCGGACGGGATCGCGCGGGCGTCCCGTCCGCACGTGCCCGTCCGCGCGATCGCATCCGCACGATCCGTCCGCGCAATCGCGTTCGCAAGCCCGACGCCCTGTCCGCCTGAGGGCCCGTCCGCGAGCCTCCCGACCGCGCGGACGGCCCGTCCAGGGATGTCAAAAGACGTCCGGGGGTCAGCATCCACGTCCGGACGTCCGGACGTCCTGTCAACCCTGCCCGGGACCATACGATGGCGAAACAAAGTCAACCAAGAGTCTTTTCCGACTCCCTCACACCTACCGGAGACCCTAAGCTATTTACATTTCTCAAAATAGGAAACCCCTAAGATCTAGGATTTTACCACGATTCAGTTTTTAAAACTAAATTAGCCTACGATGGTTTTTTGTCCTCGGTACGGGGGGTAGGGGGATTCTGGACTAAACATGGCGATCTGGAGCCAATGGCGCAATCCGTTTGACGATTGGAGTAAATCTCCAAAAGTTAGGAGGTTGGTCCAGCGTAGATAGGTAAAAGTAGTTTTTTAGGCGGGGGTGCTATTTTGTGAGCCTTGGAGCGTGAGCCCCGGAGCCTAGGAGCCTGTGAGCCTCCAATTTATGAAGTAATTTTCAGTGATTATAGGTGTTAGGACCCATGACCGTGGATTTAGGATTTCGGGTGGAATTATAATTTTGAACATAAAAAAATACAGAAATTAAAGCATTTTAAATACGAAATGGGGCGGTATGTCATATAGGGGAAAAAATAGCACATAATATGTCCTCAAAATGTATCACAGCTATACTAAAATATAGCAGAGAAGTGTCATGCAGTATCTTCATGAAGAGTACTGCTAGAAGATCTAGAAGTAGACCTCTCATCAGAGTCTGATGACTGACCATCAGACTCTTTAGTGGAGTCGTCTATGAACATCAGAACACGCGGATCTATGGAACTGATCCTAGAAGGCGGTTTAGGATCATGGCTCTGGAATTGTCTAGCTACTGCCTCAGCATACAGTGGAAGTTGAAACGGTCTAGGAGGGCTTCGGAAGAATGCAGGATCTGCAAAAAAGGGTTTACGGGTAGAATCCTTCATCTTCGCAAG
Organism: Antitrichia curtipendula; assembly: GCA_951230915.1. Classification (NCBI taxonomy): domain Eukaryota; kingdom Viridiplantae; phylum Streptophyta; class Bryopsida; order Hypnales; family Leucodontaceae; genus Antitrichia; species Antitrichia curtipendula. The sequence continues at coordinate 19,833,753 of OX579633.1, read as the reverse complement.
TTGCCTACAAATAGGAAGACAACAAAATATTAGTATCAAGTAGAAAATGAAATCACATAGAAAGAATTAAGAAAACTAAAGGAAAACTTACTTACAAAATCGGGAGGTCTTCACAATATGGCGGACCTCCACCTCTTCATTGTCAAGGTCAGCAACAAGAGGAGCAGGTAGCATAGGTACAGGCGTTGCGATCACAGGCATACGGATGAGCGGAGCAAGCAAGGCCTTGAAAATCGCCTTATCTTCTTCCAGGGCTAGAATGTGGCGACCAGTAGCTCGGCAAGCATAAATGCTTGCCCCTGCAATGATATAGAGAGAACGAAACAAGACGGATTAGAATTCAACGAAGAGAGTATAGTGTGAAAAAATCTTCATCAACAGAATACAAATTAGCACATCTAACATGTAGACGCGGTGCAGTCCATGACGACGTCACCAGGCAAAGTTGTCGCCTCAACAAGCATCTGCATGAAGGCACGATCCTTTTCTCGAGGACCACGCCAAGCGATGTTGCCATTCATTGCCACATCGTCCTTCCCGCAACAATTCTGGAGAACGTCATCCTTGGCTACGTTGACTCCAACTGCTTCGTGAGCAGGAAGGAAGTGGAACGAGAACCTGGATTTAGAACTTCCACTCCGAGATTTGACATAAAGGGACATGTTGAAACGCATAGTCTGCACGAAAATACAAAATTATATGAGACAGTTAAAAACAATCAAATTTGAGAGTAAAACCTCCAAATCATAGAATGGTATTCGATTTTACCGTTTTTGAGATGTCCGAGGCTAGAGCCAGGTGAAGCCTATTCATGACGAACCAGTCAATCTGTAAATGGTAACCAAATGATTTGGCGAGACTAACAACGGATGACTTGACGGGTCGGCTGTATGGTACATGACAAGAAGACCACCACCGTCGTGTAAAAAGGTATCAGCAAAGTCAAAGACGGCTTGGAGTTTCTCCTCCGAGAACTGATTCCAATAAGGAACGGAGGCTGCTGGATTGGAAATTCCCGGAACAAGTAGGCCCTTTGGAACATCAACAACAATCAAATCGACGGCGGGACGCTTAGCCAATACGGTGTCAAAGAATCGATCCTTGCCGGCGGCATGCTGCACACATGAAAAAATGGCGAAGGAAATGAGTGAAATTAGACAATAAGCGACATCATCCGAACAAGAAAGATTCAATAACATAGTTAGTACCTTGTTAAAGAACCATAAATGAAAGCCTGCACAAGTAGGATTCATAATGAGATTTAGACATATCTATTTCAAGGCTAATTGGTGACTCTATGAAATAAACCAAAATATCAGAAGACAATCTCGATTTCATGGACATAAAATTCTGTGTCTCTGCAAGAGTGGTCTTCCACTGGTGTCATCTCGGCGACGAGAGAACACTATAAACAAGAACGTTCTGGACCTCGACCAACGATAACGTACAAGGAGTTTGAACCTCCTTTACAAATATAAAAAGAAGAGTCTCAGGATTTAATAAACACGAAAACAAGATTAGGGAAAAGTCTAGAAACTTGAAAATAATCCAAACGACAGTACAAGCAAAATGATAATGAACTAGGGAAAGTAGTGACCACCTTGTTTAGAAATTCCAAAACAAGATCGATGACGCCAGGAGAAGGACCATTGTCGGTACCAAGTAAACTGGAGACGGACTCATTCAAGATGCATTGATCGACAAGAGCCACCGAATCCAAGTCAACAACATGGAGCGGCAAGCCACGCATCAAGCAATCCTGGGTGAGAGAAAATCCTGATGAAGACTCCTTCATAGGTCCGTCACTCATCGCTTGTTCGGCATTTGGTGTCTCTGCTTTCCTTTTCTTCCCCTTCGATTTGCCCTTAGCCTCATCTTCTTTGGCCTTTTCTTCCTGTCGCAGTTTCTTCTTCTGTGCGGTCTCTTCCGTCTTCTTCGTGGCCTCTTTCCATTTCTCCTCCTTCTTCTTATCCGATACTTCACGCCTCTTGATGGCCTTCTCCCGTGCTTCACCCTCCATGCCAGCAAATTCATCAAATTCCGGCTCTACCACTGCACTTTCCTTGATACTGGTGAATAGAGCCAACTCTTGGGGGGGGATGTAACCCTAGCTGCACTCCAAATACCAAGCACCGGCTTGGAGGTGACCGCTGGTCCAATTCTTCACTTGAACTGCTGAAAACATACAGTCGGGAGAAGAGCGATCGAGCCATGTGTTGAGGAAAGGTGGCAAATCAGCCTTGGCGATGGCTTTCTTTGCATATAGCTCAAACTTGAAATACCTGAAAGACCATGAACAATTCATCACCAACAGATGATTTTAGGAATACCAATCTCAACACAATATACAACTAAACTAGAAGGGGAAATGTGAATACCTATAAATTATCCTCTTAACCACAAGAGTAGAGCCTTTGAAGTCTTTAAACGAGTCTGACTTCTTGAAGGCGTCAGTCCCCTTGAAGACTCCCATGAACGCATGCTCCCACAACCTCATCCGCCAACCTTCAATGTATTCTTGAATAGACTCAGGCTCCGCGGCTGCCTCCATATGCACCTGAATGTTGTCGGCTCGGATAATGCTATTGAACATCTCACAGGCTTTATCCTCAATCTGTAGAATTGAAAAGAGATTAGTCTATTGTGATTCAAACTAAAAAAGAAAAAACAATAAATGCGATGGAAATAAACAAGGCATATAAACAACATACCGCAGCATACCAACAGGCTTTCGATAAGAAGGCATTGAGTTTGTCGTCATTTGCCGGACGCTGTGGAAAGCGTTGGGCCTCACGGGTGGGAGCGGATGAATTCATCCACTTCAGCCATTTGACCTTGTGGTTTACATGAGCATTTGATGTAGCTATGAGTTGTAACTTGTCCAAGGTCAACTCCGGAACTGTATACACACTCCAATGTCGTTCAATCTAAGAAGAAGCAAAACCAGTTTAGTGAACTCAGAAATCAATGAACATCAATCAATGAAGTGAAATTAAGATGGATAGGAGGAAGGCCCAGACAGAAAATAGAATAATGGAGTAGAAGAAACGAAATACCTCCAATAGCCACTCATCACCTAACGCAGGGTTGGCAACGGCGACAATCTTGGAAAGCTTTTTGTAGAGATTACCAGTTGCATCCTTGGTAGAAACCCGCATAGCTGCTGCCATGCCTTCGTTCGTGACCTCCTCCGTAGGTGTGTCTTCGTGATACTTGCGAACAGCAAGGTCCGAAGCTACCGCAATCTCTTGCTGCACAAAAGAATTATCAGTTAACATATTAGACACTTTTGGTAGAAAAATCCATGAAATGAAATTGAACATGTGGTAAACAGAAGAGACAAGAATGACCAGAATTATGAACAAGTATCTTACCTGGAAAATGAAAGAAGTGAAAACCTCAAGAGGCATGGAGTACTAAGTCTTCCGTGTGTTTTGCTGGCAGGTCTTCTATTCCTCCTTGCTAAGAAGATCATTGAACTTCTCAATGGGCAGGGAACCGTATTTTCGAACTCGATACAATGTATGCACCAGGTTTGTCTTCACGTGAGAATTTTCTATGTGCCTGATGAGAAACGAAGTTCAAGTTCAATTTTAAGTGTGCCTAAAGGAAAAAAGTGTAAACAGTAAATCATGCAAAGGGAATGAGACTCACTTGTTGATGTCGTGCATGACCTGCATCGTGGCTCCAATTCGTCCTTTCGTATCCAAAATGATTGAATCGACACATATGTGCCAATCCAATTCGTCAACATGCAATCGAGAAATATGTCGCATCCACGCTATACGTCTATGGTTGCCGTCACACACGTAGAATTTTGCATCTACCGGAATATTGAGCTCTGAAAGTTGTCCCAGCTGGACATTAAAATCATCGTTCACAATGTTCCACAAGGGACCCCAGTCGACCTTCTCTGCGTCTGAGAACACTCCCGAGCGCCCCTTCTCATCTGAAACCGAAACGTAGAAAACACGAGCTCCCTCCTCATATCCATGGACGAACTCCTGTTCCAATTTAGTCAAGTCACAAGACAATGTAGGCCTGACCATAGGCATGGGCACCAAACGACACAGGGGAATTCTCATGCGAGAGAGATTAGCCGGTGCAATACGTAAACTGGATATTGTATTCACAAAATCCAACTTCTGCGCTGCCCGTATAGCATCTTCACCTTGCACAAACTCTCCTGAATCTGGTGCACATCCCTCGCCTACGCCCTCATCTGCCTCGTCGGATCCCAATATCTGAGGCTGGTCATCAGACAAAGTCAGGCCCGAAGTAGGAGCCGCTGAAGCCGAGATGACAATTCCCGTCTAAATACAAGCACAAGATTGTAAGAATGGAGACCGGACCAAGAAACTCACATTACAAATCAAACATGTGTGAGTAAAGAAAAAAAACACAAGAAGGGAGAATTACTCCCAATACATACCTCTACGGATATTGCGCTGCCTTCAACCATATTTGATTCTGGTACATCCACCATCTGAATAATGTCCAAGTATTATGAATACGAATTAGTTCTAATCAGAATAATACAAATCAATGGAAACACTGAAACATTAAAAAACGAGAATAACCACGTGGACTACCTAAGATCAGACAGGGTAGATAGAGACACCAAGTAAAACTGAAGAATCCCGAACTGATAGTGAGCACAGATGCACGTGATGGTCCCGCAGAACGTAATCGAGAATCCCCAAGATGGAGCAACGATTTTCTCTCTTTCGCTAACGAGAGCTGTCCCGTCAGGGCATTCCTTCGGGATGATGATTCACTAACCACAGGAATTTATATACAAAGGAATTACGATGACCTGCCCCGGGGATAAGGAATCCTTCAGCTGTCCCGGGAGGGGAGCTCTGGTAAGCCACTCTCGTCGACGAGACGAAGAACCAAGGTCAATATTTATGGGACCAGTAAGCGAGTCCGTGGCTGGCCCCGGAGTGCCTTGTCTCGAGATAAAACCACAAAAATCGATATATCGACCAAACTCTGAGCTGCTTGGTTGTGACGAGCTTAAGAGAGTGACCAGGCAGACGCCGAAACGAGTAAGGGTTCATCCAAATTCAAGAGATCAGCCCCGAGGAGAGGAGTTGGTTTCCACTCTCTCGCTGACGAGACCGATCTTGACCGGTTCTAATTACGGGATGAAAATTTAAAGCGCTAAGAATTTTACATATGAAAGAGAAGACTACGAACTGCTACGAGGCGTACGAGTGCGTCACCTCTCCCGAGAGTGGAGGGCTGGGAATCCTCTCTCGCCGGCGAGACTGATATCAGTTGGTGGACTTCCTGGGACCAGAACACGGACGAATGGACGGAGGGAATGTCGAAAACCAATACTCAAGCGCGGACACAAACAGGGAAGGGAAAATCACGACTAAACGTTGAGGTTCTGGGTTGTGACGAGCCTAAGAAAGCTAACCAGGAGTCGCCGAAGCATGTAAGCAATCATCGAAATTCAAAAAATCAGACCCGAGATGAGGAGCTGTATTCCTCCCTCTCGCTAACGAGACCGATCCCAACAGGTTCTAGTTACGGGATGAAAATTGACTAACGGAAGTATTTTAAATAACTCAGAACATACATTGACCTGATGCACAGTTCACGAGTGCGTCACTTGTCTCGAGTGGGGAGCGACAGAAGTCGTCTCTCGTCGGCGAGACCAGTATCGGCTGGTGGAAGTCCTAGGACCAAGACCCGAACAAGTACATGGCCAGAATGCTCAAACCCACGACGAAAACTCGGACACATACAAGGAAGGGAAAATCTGAGCGGACGGGCTCTGTCGAGTCTAAGAAAGTAAACCAGAAGTCGCTGAAGCTCGTAAGGGATCATCCAAATTCTAAAAATCCGACCCGAGATGTGGAGCTCGCTTACTCTCTCTCGCTAACAAGAGCGAGATCCACAGGTTCTAGTTACGGGATGAAGACCGACATCAAGCAGAAAATCACATCACGAAGAAATGACATTGACATGATGCGCAGTTCACGAGTGCGTGAGTGCGTCACCTGTCCCGAGCGGAGGCTGTTGGGAATCCTCTCTCGCCAACGAGACCAGTACCTACTGGCCCAAACCTTGGGACGAGAAGCCGAGCGAGTGGAAGGCGAGATTGACTAATCTCACGACAAAGAAGCGGACACATACCAAAAAGGTAAAATCTGAGCGGCCGGGCTCTAACGAGTCTAAGAAACTGACCCAGAAGTCGCTGAAGCTCGTATGGGCTCATCCAAATTCAAGAGATCCGACCCGAGATGTGGAGCTGAGTTATTTGCGAGGGCTAACGAGAGCGGGATCCACAGGTTCTATTTACGGGATGAAGATCGACAAAAAGCAGAAGATCACATCACGAAGAAAATACATTGACCTGATTCTTGGCTTAAGACTGCGTCACCTGTCCCGAGCGGGGGCTGTTAGAAATCCTTTCTCGCCGACGAGACCAGAATCTGCTAGTCTGAACCCTGGGACCATCAGCCGAAAGAGTGGACGGCGAGATCGACTAATCTCTCGAAAAAGAAACGGACACATTCAGGGAAGGGAAAACGTGAGCAGACGGGCTCTAACGAGTCTAAGAAAGATAACCGGAAGTCGCTGAAGCTCGTAAGGGTCATCCAGATTCAAAAAATCAGACCCGATATGAGGAGCTGGTCTTCACCGTCTCGCTAACGAGAGCGAGATCCACAGGTTCTAGTTACGGGATGAAGACCGACAACAAGCAGAAAATCATGTAACGAAGAAAAAACATTGACCTAATCCTTGGGATAAGACTGCGTCACCTCTCCCGAACGGAGGCTGTTGGAAATCCTCTCTCGCCGACGAGACCAGTCCCTGCTGGTCAAGACACTGGGACCAGAAGCCGAAAGAGTGGACGACGAGATTGACTAATCTCAAGAAAAAAAAGCGGACACTAACAAAAAAGGGAAAATCGGAGCGGACGGGCTCTGACGAGTGTAAGAAAGTATACAAGAAGTTGCAGAAGCTCGTAAGGGCTAATCCCAATTCAAGAAATCCGACCCGGGATGTGGAGCTGGCTTATTTTCTCTCGGGAACGAGAGCGAGATCCACAGGTTCTTGTTACGGGATGAAGACCGACAACAAGCAGAAAAATACATAATGAAGAAAAAACATTGACCTAATGCTCAGTTCACGAGTGCGTCACCTGTCCCGAGCGGAGGTTGGTGGAAATCCTCTCTTGCTGACGAGACCAATACCAGCTGGTGGAAAACCTGGGTTCCGAATCCGGACGAGTGGGTAACTGGAATGTCGAATCCTATGAACCATACGCGGAAGTAAGCTTCCTGACCTAAAAACTGATCCCTATGGATGGTGGCGTGCCGAAGACCTTCATTCAGAAGTCCCCGAAACACGTAACGATTCCTTCGAACTCAAGCGCTCAGCCCGTGATGAGGATTTGGATTCCCCTCTCTCGCTAACGAGAGATATCTACGCAGGTTTCAGTTACGGGATAAGGATCCAGTAAAGGTATAGTTAAACCTAACAATCAACAAACGAGGAACTACTAGAAGGCATACAAATGTGTCAACTGTCCCAAAAGGGAGGCGCTGGAAGTCCTCTCTTGCCGACGAGACCGAGATCTGCAGATGAAATTCTTGGGACCAGTCCACGGTCCACGGCAAGAACGTCGAATCTTAAGACACAGATGCGAAGAAAAAATTCTGACCTAAAATTGAGCTAATGAACCGTGACGTGCCGGGGACCATGACCCAGTAGTCGCCGAGGAGCGTATTGGTTCCGTCGAACTCACCCGACCATCCCGAAATGAGGAACTGGTTTCCTTTCTCTCGCTAACGAGAGCGATCCTGACAGGTTCTAGTTAGGGGATGGGAATCGACTAAACGTAGAATTTAACTTACCAAACAAATGACGACGAACTGCTACGAGGCTTACAGGTGTGTCACCTGTCCCGAGCGTGGAGCGTTGGAAGTCCGCTCTGGACGTCGTGACCAAGATACGGTGGTGGAATTAAAGGGACCAGTCGGCGAACCAATGGCCAGATGGAGTTTCTCGTCCCGAGATGCAGCCGCGAAGGACTGATTGTCGCGGTCGGTCGCAACTGATGGCCTCTACCGTCTCGCACAACATGAACAACCAGCCGCTCAAGCTCGTGACTGTGCCGTAGAATCCTAGCAAGATGGTATGCGCAAAACTAATCCCTCTCATGGCACTCAATCCCTCAACCTATACTCAGCCTCAAAATTACAAGTTACGGTGCCTCCTTGAGACACCGTTTTTGCTGTTCCTTTGCAGCAGAGCTAATCGGCGGCCGTAGTCCTTCAATCGCGAGGCCAGCTGTGCGGAGGGGACATCTTGTTCACGTTACTGCTTCGGTGGAGGTTTACGATTGCGCATATTCGAAACCACAAAGTCGCACCATGTCCTTAACCCCTCTACACAGAATTTCAAGGCGTCCGGACCTTGGGGAAAATAGATTGGCTGAAGGAATGACTAACCTCAGACATTGCCGCTTCAAGATCTGGTGGCAGTACAGCTTGCTCGGCAGCGTTGGTTGCTGGTGTCCCGCGGCGTTGATTTGCTCTCCTGCTCCTCGTGTCCATTTCGGCAGCCTGCAAGCCCTCGTCCCATGGTTGTTGCAACGATGAGACGCAGCGCGTGGAGGTATCAAATTCATGTGAAGGTGACAGAAGAGCTCCTAAAATTTCATGCGAAATACAGTCATTGACTGAAGAACCCTAAGTCTCTGTCCACATTCGGGTGGATGAGAATTGACACGGCTTGATTTCTGAATGGCTATGCCCCCCACATTTTTATCACGCTTATTGTAATAGCCTCGGATTAGAGCAGATCACATTGCAGATCAAGAAGCTGTGATCCCAAAACAGTGGAATTCTGAAACAAATTGAATTAGCATATAACCTAGGAAGGACGGGGTGCACATTTTGATGGACTTACACGGATGATTTCCTGCGTTTGGGCAGCGTTCTCAACGTCACGAGTCTTCTGCATTAACGGGTTATTAGAATCTGCTGATTCTCCAAATAGGGGCTTCCCGAGGATTGTTCCTTCCTGGATGTGCTCCCCAGTCCCAGATTCTGGATCCCTACATAATAACACCTTGCGTGCTTGCTTCGACCTATTCATTCTTACCCTTGTTAACTCTCTAAAACTAGAGAAATACAACTTACTCTTTCTTCTCTTGCATCTCTTTCCCCTACTTGAATCAGTCCTTGATATTGATGATCGCGTAAGCATCTAGGAGATCTGCTCCACTACTTTAGGCCTATGAGATTACATACTATAGGACTTACTATATTTTAGAAGCTACTGGACGTCATCATCATCAAATTATAAAGAGTTCCTCATTCCTGGATGTTACCTTTTATATGGTGAGAGGTTGTCTTCTAACGTAATGATTAGTAGTACATGACAATCACTGTCATTACTTATCATTCACAAATCATATATTTCCTTCATGGGGGGTTTCCGTTTGCGTGGTATATTTTTTTCGCTTACCTAAAATTATCTTAGTGGATTCTCATATTATACTGATACCATTATTCACCTTCATCCGCTCCACGTAGACAACTACATATTGGTCTAAATCATTAATACCATTCCGTCTTCGTACTGCTATCGTATTCATGATTTATATCTTCTATGATTTTGTGGAAATCAAAGGCCTTCATTGTGCGCTGTCTGTAGGCTCTCTGGTACATGTCAGTGCAGACTAGAATTTACAATTGCGCGGATCAAGAAATCTCATGTTCACTGTCATATAATTTGAACGTATGCGCCGCTATTATAGAATGTCCGTATTTTGAAGTGCAAGCATGTTCAAATTGCATTAAGTTTATAGTTCAGCTTTAAAAAACTCGTTGTATATGCAGTTGTAAGGTTCTCAAGTGCTCAACGATATGTATGACTCTTTTTGGTTGTCATTTTTTTTTTCGTTCTACTTCATTTCTTGAACTGTAGCATGATGGCTTCCATTAGAGCTGATGGACACGAAGTTCCTCTTCTTCTGCGTCTGAATGATGATGGTGTAGCAGAGATTACAAGCCACTTGATTCACGTCCGATATGGTTTCTCGCAGTGCTCAATCTATGTCGAGGAGGAGATTCTATCAGATTCGGGAACTCTTCTTCAGTCTGTTCTTATGGCTATGACTCAAACTGACCAAGGGAATTTGTGGATTCTGCCACTGGGGCGTTATAGGGCATTCAGATTGTCCTCTAATGTAATTGCTGCTTTTACAGGGGTGTTGACACCACAGTCTGATGCATCAACTGCACAAGCTCCGTTTCTAAGAGTAGTAAAAGTCGAGTCAGGATGTCTTCTTCAGTCACATGATGAGCTGGGAAGTGGTAACGTTCCCGTACCTCGAGAAGGGATTCTAAGTCCAATAGTAGAGTTGTCAAGCGACTCCGAAGACGAGACGCTATATAGATGTCGTAGGTCTCCAACGGTGTCATGCGCACCAGAAACTTCGACAGTGCCTTCTGCATCTCAGTCTTGTTCGGTTCGTGAAAGTAGTCCTGCTAGTTCGAACCTCTCACGCCCTCCTCTCTATCCAAGTAGTCTTTCAATTCCTAGTGTGATGCAGTGCATTCAAAAACTAGCGAGTATTAGAGGGTCCAGAAATGAGTTAGCCCATCTCAATTTTAAAGCAATTGATCACCAGAAGGTCCACTTCCTCCCTACGAGTTTCGATGGAGATATTGTTTTTGAACTGCCTCCATGCAGATCATCCGTTTCTTCGTGTTCTTCTAAGAGCATGAATGGCATGGATAAACGCTATGATGGTCATACTTGGTGTCGTACCATGACTTCAAACATTCACAATGATTTAGGTTTGAAGTTTAAGAAGTCTTCCTGTGCTGGTTATTTGGCTTGCAGTAATAGTGCCTGCGATTATTTGAAGAGGTCCTCCAAAAGGAACGAAACAGAGTGGTTTGGGAACACTAGTACTCCATTCCAGGTCGGGACGATTCCTCCTAAAGATTCTACAGTAGTTTGTAGAGTCTGCAAATTAACACCGACTTGTCTAAATTTCTGTGACACTCGAATTTACTATGTTATCGGTGCGGCTAACATGACGAGGGCTTGCATTCATCTAGGAAATCATAACCACCCAGTTGCAGATGGTTTGTGTGGAGATTCCATGAACACCATCTCTGGACTCATCAAGCAAGAAGTGAAAAAAACTCCTACTGCTAAAGCGTCCGCCATTGCAGTGGTTGCTAGTAAAGAGTTTTTGGACACATTCCTTGTTCATGCAGGTGATGGCCCGAAGGAAATGCTAAAGGAAAAAGCATTGGATGATGTTATGGACAAGTTCCAGGTGCTCAGTTCGCCAAACGTTCGGAACATCATTGCGTCCTTTTGCAACACCAGCAGTGGAGGAGGGGACATAGATCGCATACTCGGAATGAAGAAACAAGTGAAAATGGAGTTCATTCATGACAGTGTTTTCCCTGGACAGGGACAGGAGAAGGTGTACATTTTCAAGATGCTCGTGGATGGCCCAGGGAGCGGAGTCGACCTCGTCAGGCGGATGCAAGTAGGAGGAGATCTGGCCAATTTCTGGCTCATGTTTGATCATGTCAAGCGTGTCAAAGGTTGGACAACTATTGCCTGCCATGTTTACGACTCCGCCTATTGCAAGGTGATGACAATTGCAGTATGTGATATGCAGTCAGAAGATACAGAAGGTCAAATCATCATGTGGCGTTGCCTTAATCGAGTGATGGAGAAGAACGGATTCCCGAATCCTAACTTCAAAGGCTTCATGGCCGATGGTACTCAAGCGAATTGGAATGCTATTCGAATCGTGTACGGCACTGGCAACCCGAAAGACAAGATGATTGATCGGGAACGGACGTGCCTTTTTCATTGGGCAACCTCCATGAAGCAACACACTGAGAGACTTATCAAGCGGGAGTTGCAATGTCAGCATATTCGGCTGTGTAGATCATACAAGGATGCAAAGACATTAGAGGAGGCTGAAAGTAAATACTTGCAGATCAAGGCATGGTGGTACTCATCCGGTGCAGCATCTACTGAATCTCTGAGGGAGCTTGAGCACTGGTTGGCATTCTGGCACTTCAGATATCGACAGTGGGGTGGTTTCATGGAAACGGTTAGTTTCTTACTTTATTTGAAGTACTTCACACTTGCTCAAGATGACCACTGAGTTTTGATTCCTGTGTTATGTGTAATATGACGTCTTCAATTCTTGCAGGAAATGTCCTCAGATGAGTTGGCTGATATGCCTTCTTGTAATTTATCTGAGACAGTATACAACAAATGGCTCCAAGCATCTGGGAAGCGCGGCACAGACTTATACGTCGCAACATGCAACGATTGAGTGAGAGCTTTTATGCAGATGAGAAACTTTCGAGTGTATCTCAATGGCGGCCCGTCTGGATTCGGTCCATCTAGGCAGGACTTGAAATTGAAGAAGGCAGTTGCATCTATGGATGGAAAGAGAATCACCGACGCCCTATGTAGTATGCCCGGTGTTGAGGAGGTTTGCACGCGTATACCTCATTTGGAAGGAGAGGAAGTCTTTGGTTCCTCTAAGCGCCCGGCTGATGTACCTATTGGGTCCGAGGGTGATTCTCATCGCCCGGACAAGGTTAACTTCTCCCATCCACGAGTGCAAAGTACATCTACTGATCTTTCAAATGCAAATCAAGTTGATGCCACTCTTGAAATCCCTCATGTTAAGCATGTACTTGAGATTGATTGTGACCCTTCAGAATGGCACATATCTTGTCTTTCTATGAAGTCTAAGAAGAAGTGTCATGCCATTCAGTCGCAGACAGAAGTGAAGTGCAAAATGAACATTGTTAGGGGCTCCAGAGCCACTGCTGCTCCAATGTATAAGGGGCAGAAGCGCGAGTTCAAAGGCACAAGAGTGGAGACAGACGAGTTCTGGTTCTGTCCGGACGACATTAAGCGTTGCGTGATGGGACCTAGGAGGTCTCACGTCCTTAGTCGACCACGAATCCCGAATATTTGGCCAGTGTTGATCGGCACGGCCCTCACCTCTGAGGAGATTATTCTCTTTGAGGAGGCAGGGTTCCGCCTCCAGGAGCGTCCGTCTATGTCTCCACGACGACTATTCATTTCCTCCAACCTTTTTGAGGTTATGGAATGGACTTATGCAAGACCACCTCATGCTGACAAGCCCCCATGTATTCGGAATGGAAAAAGCATCCGTAGGAATGACAGGGCACCTACTGATGATCACCGCAACCAATGGGAGAGTGCCAGGAATGTGACCGGAATTATTCTTGGAGTGAACATCTTGCCATATCCAGGACTTGGAGCTGTCATCACTCTTCAATCTGGCATAGAACCTCATCACATGATATATCGCATTACTCTCTGCAATTTCCCAGCTTGCACGTGCCTGTACTTCACCGGAATGATATCTGCATCCATTGGGAAGCGAGGGAAGTATGTCAATTGCAAACATTTGTATTACATCTTCCGGTTTTTGTGCAAGTCCGACTTCAAGAAAGACAAGTTCATTCATGCTCCAAGCATGAGTATGGATGAAGTGATGAAACTTCTTCAATTTGCAGGGATGATTAAAAACAATGTCTAATATTGCAATATGAGGGCTAGAATTTGCTATACTAGAATAGTTAGAATGTGGACGACTCTATGTATCCAATTAGCAAAAAATGCTTTTAATGTATGAGCATCTTTCTTCAATCTGTCGATTCTTAAAAAAATGCAAGTATATCCAATATTGAAGATATTCTCTTTTGTGACCTGGTTGTGCATATTCCAAAGTGATTCATAAATGCAATGTGTACTTTTACTGTGTCAGAAATATTAAACCATGGATGGCATTAAATTGGATTTTTATAGAGACTTGGTGCCGAAGCACGTACACTGAATATACAATATAAGCTAAAAATGATCCGTTTAGGAGTTTTTGTAACACTTCTCCGTAGTAATTTTTTCTAAACTGCGCCAAGGTCTACCAGCCAAATTAGACGTCTCGGTACCAAAAGTAGAATTTCAGGGGAGTATCTTCGCGATAGAATCCAGCGAGAAATTTGTAAATTGCTCCATACATTTGTAGCCGCATTTGGCGTCTCGATACCAAAAGCACAATTTTGTGAGAGTAATATTTGCGACAATCCTTTAGGAATCCCATTACAATCTAAAAATTGATTATCATTTTGGTCCCCCGGATGCACGATTAACACTGAACTTTAAATCCTGTAAATCACTCACAGGATCATACAAAATGCAGCAATAAAAAGTGCTACACCTGGGGTCCCAAGTGTCTCGACTGGGGCCTGAAGTGCTATACGTGGAGGTCCCAAGTGTCTCATCTAGGGCCCCAAGTGCTACATACGGTTAACCCTAAAACCGCAGGTATTGTCAATAACTAGTCTAAGTCCTTATACATTAGTTTATTTTGGAAATTCCAATTCTGTGTTGTATCCCTATTAGTAAATGAAATGGCAGTAGACGTCAACACCAAAAATAATTTTTAGAACATGAACACAGGAAGTAAAAAAACTAAAGAGGGACGTAATTGTCTACTACAATGATGCGTGGCAGTCAACTCACGCCGATCTTAAGCTTGACTAATCATGTATCTAAAGTATTCTTATATTAGTTTATATTGATAATCCCAATGAATATGGGATAATCAAAGGTCACTGTTCTATATATTGAATGTACCTATAAAGAGTGTAGGAAGAAAAAAATTAATATTTTGAATCTCTTCATGTGTCCACGGTAATAGGTCCACGGCCCCAAGTCCGCAGTCATAGGTCCACTATAATAAATCTCTAGATTCACTATTTTTTACCTAGAACTTTGAAATATATTTGGGTTTTTTTCCCTAACACTAAAAAATTTAAAAGTTTTTGAAAGTCAATCTTTGGGCTCGCAAAATGTATGCTCACAGCTCTTAAGCTTGCATTTCTAGGCTCACAAACTAGCGTCGTTGTTTTTTAGGGATTAGGATGAAAATCTTTGAAGATGAGGATGAAAATCCAAGTTGATAAGGTTACTTTAGAGCTCTTGAGGGGGAGGTGGGGCCTTGGAAACGTATTTAAGGTCCCCATTTTTCTCTCTTGAACACCCCCAAATCTTGTTTTGGGTCCGTGGATCCAACTTATGTTGGGATTTTTGGCGTTTTAGCTAAGAAACCTCTACGGTGTTTTTTGGAGCACTTTTGACTCCATTGTTGCTTATTTTCAAGCTTTGAAGGTCCTTGAGGGTCCTTTTACCTTGCTTTGTGTATTCTTTTGTGAAGTTTTTGGTACCTTGTTGTAAGTGGAGAGCCTCTCTCTCTCTCTCTTGTATGTGTTGTGGTCTAACTTGTGAAGTTTTAAGAGTCTTCTTTGTATCTTGTACTAATCCTAAAGTCACCCCCCACCGTACCTTGGCGATGCCGCTTTGGGGGGCCTTTAGCGTATAAGCTTTGTGTTGCCACGTGGTCTAACTTGTATGTTTTCTCTTTGTGTTTTTTCTTACACCCTCTTCTAACCTTCTTCTTGTTGAGTGGACCCCCCTCCGGGACGGCGAAGCTTTGAACCTCCTTTGTGCATATTTTTTGAAAGTTATCCCAACCCTTTTCTAATCTTCTCCTTGTTGAGTGGACCCCCTCCGGGACGGCGAAGCTTTGACCCCGTGTGTGTTTTTTTTCTTTAAAAGTTTAGTTTTCCCTCTTCTAAAGTCTCCCCCAATGTGTGAACCCCCTTTGAAAACGGCGAAGCTTTGAACTAGTGACAAAGTTGAAGTCTTAAAGCATGTGTTAAAAGTGTAGACGGCGGAGCTTTGAACCCCAACCTGAGGTGTCAAAAAGTCCTGAAGTTGGTGTTAAAACCAACTTAACGGCGAAGCTTTGCACTTCCCCCTTGTTTAGTTCCAAAGTCTAGTTTCCAAGACCTTTGTGGAAACCTCCAGAGTTTAGGTCGCATGGGTGTGCTAATTTACTAAAATAAGCGGTGAGCTTGAAAAAAATTCAAACAAAACCACCATGGATCATGAGGATGTACACGCGGGCGTGGATGAAGTTATTTCTGAACCTGGCTGTGAAGAGGTGAGTTGTTGAATTAATCCTTGGTGTTTTTCCCTAGATTAGCGTTGATTTTCTTTAATCAGCCCTTTAAGCACGATTAGCGAGCCAAAGTTAGTGAAATTTAGAAGTTTAGATTCAAAAGTTTATAGATTAGGGATAAAGGTTTTTGAAAACATATTACACTTAGGATTTGGCTCTAAATTGACTGCGTTAGGATGAGTTAAGTATTAGGGGGTAGGACAGAGGAATTGAAGTTAAAAACTCATCCAAAAGGAACCATGGACGGAACTTAGTGATTTAGAGTAGAAAAAGAATTTAGGATTAAAATTAGGGATTAATTAGCGGTTGGAGCTAGAGTCAAATTACAGTTTAATTGTAAAAGTTAAAATTCTAAGGTCGAAATCTAGAAATAACTTGGGAAGTTAAAAAATAGAATTAATTTGGAAGTTTAACTAGGGGGGTTAAATTCTCAAGTTAGGTCTTGGGGTAGGTTAAGAGTAAAAGTTTAGAGTTAATTAGGAGTCAAAAAATCCGATTAGAAAGTAGAAATTAAAAGTAAAGATTTTAGAGTAAAATTTAGGAAGTAGAATTTAAAGTCAATTCAAGAAAGAATAGTTAGGGTAAAACTTAGAAGTTAAAATTGTAGAGTTAAATTCTAGAAGTAAAAATCTAGGGTTAAAAGTCAAAAGATAGAGTTAAACTTCGAGGGTAAATTCTAGAGTTAATTTAGGAGTAAAAATCTAGAGTTACATTTAGAGGTTGAAAATTAGAGTTGAAGTTGAGCTTTAGGA
Source organism: Antitrichia curtipendula (assembly GCA_951230915.1). Lineage (NCBI taxonomy): Eukaryota > Viridiplantae > Streptophyta > Bryopsida > Hypnales > Leucodontaceae > Antitrichia > Antitrichia curtipendula. The sequence continues at coordinate 19,816,920 of OX579633.1, read as the reverse complement.
TTAGTCTTTTGAAGTAGAACTCCCAGGTGGAGTGTCAAAACACAAAGATAGTCTTAGGGGTTCATAGAAAGAACATAAGGGTTCCCCCTTCACGTAATTAGGGACGTTAGAAATGACGCCAACTATCTAGTCAACCCTAGACATAGGTGTGGGCACAAGATTATCCACCCTTGGTAATCAGGCAAACACCGATCAGGTTCTATGCCTTTATCCACATTTTTAATATATGGGGTGTCGTGAGCGCGGTCCACTGTGCCTTCCAAGCAATGGATCTTTTTTGCTAACGTCTCCTAAGTATTGTGGATGGCAGTGAAACTAACTAGAAATGCATGGGTGACTAACAGGCTAACTGCAATGACCAGGGTTGATAGTAAATCCTATCTACCTAACTTTCTATCCTATGTTTAGGGTTGGCTGGGTAGTTGGCATCATTTCTAACGTCCCTAACTGCGTGGAAGGGAAACCCTCACGTTCCTTCCATGAACCTCTACTACTATCTTTTGGGAGTCAATTCAATTACTCCGTCTACCCCCTACTACTTAACTTATCCTAACATGGTTGAATTGAAGCTAAATCCTAAATGTGTTATGTTTTCGGGACTGTCTATCCTTGATCTAGCAACTTTTGAATTAAACACCTACTTGCATTAATTACGGCTTGCTAATCACGCATAAAGGGCTGATTAAGGAAATCAACGCTAGTTAGAAAAAAGACACTAGGGATTAATTCAAGAACTCACATTTTTGCTGACGGTATCGGAAATACGCTTGTCCACATCCGTGTGCACATCTCCATACTCCATGGTGGTCCTTGGGTTGTGTGAATTTCTCCCAAGCTCACCGCTTATTTTTTGGACAATTAGTACACCCGTGTGATCTAACTTCTTCTTTCCTTTTCTCTTTCCCTTCCTCTTTCTTTTTCTTTCCCTTCCTCTCTTTTACACTAGTACTATTTTACCTAATCTTTTATGGATATCTTACAACTATAGATTCGAACCCCAAGGAGGTGTTAATGTCCCTCCTATCCTCTTACACGACCTTATCTTCGTATCATCCTAATCCTTCTCCTAATGGTCACTATGAATTCCCAAAATTTCCTATCCTAAATCCACCTAGCCTAACCTAGGTCACTATTTATCATCTCTCTCCCCCCCTTCTCCTATTTCACCCTTTTTCTCTATAATCCTCCTCCATTGTGTGTGGAGTGGATGGTTTTGTTGGTGAGAGTGAGACTTTTTTGTGTGCAGATGGACCTGGAGACTCTAACTTCCTAATTGGGTTATGCTAGGCTTCTATCTTTGGATTCCTTACTAACATTGTAACTAGGTTCTCTACTCTAAGTTTCCTAACTAAAATGTCTTCTCTTCCCTATTCTAGTGTATCCTAATTCCTAAACTAGCTCCTAACTGAGTGAAACTGAGGAAAAAAATGAGGTGGGACCCCGTGGGATATCATCCCTTGTGGTTTGATTTTTTAGCCAGGAGGTGTGTAATTTGTAAGAATACAAATCGGGACCAACCTAGCTTAACTGCTGGCTCGAGCTAACTGCTGGCCAAGCTGACTGCCCAACCCAATTCTCACCTCGGGTTCCCTCAGGGAAACCCACAAAAAAAACTTAAACCGGATTTTTCTTAGAAAATTAGGGACAGGTTCAAAGCTTCGCCGTTTGGGGGATTAGGCCTACAAATTTTTGCACACAAGCCCGACTTCTTAAGTCACCTGCTATCTCTCCCCACACTAGGACTCTAGATTTTGGAAGCTAAACTTTGGAGGTTTCCACAAAGGTCTTGGAAACTAGACTTTGGAATGGAATATCGGAAAACGTCAAAGCTTTGTCACTAAGTTGGATTTAACACCTACTTTAGGACTTTGCGGTGCCCCGGGGATTCAAAGCTCCGCCGCCAAAACTTTTTAACACACACTTTAGGGCTCTAACTTTGTTACAAGTTCAAAGCTTCGCCGTCCCGAAGGCGGTTCCACTCAACAGGGAGAATATGAAAAGAGGATTGTTAGAAAATTTACACAAAAAGGACACACAAGTTAAGGCCACGTGGCAAATACAAAGGTCATACGCTAAAGGCCCCCTAAAGCAACATCGCCAAGGTACGGTGGGGGGCTGTTCTAGGGTTAGTACAAGAACCACCAATATTCCTAAACCACCCAAAATTAGTTCACAAGGGCACGGAAAGAACACACGAGGGGTGGAACACCCGCTTGACTTACAACAAAGGTACACAAAGAGTAACAAGGCAAGATTAGAAGGACCCTCAAAGACCTTCAAAGCTTGAGAAACAACAACAAAAAGGAGCCAAAAGTGCTTCAAAAACACCGTAGAGGTTTTTGGCTTCAAACACCAAAATATCCATGAACCCACGGATCCAAAACAAGAATTGGGGGTGTTCTAGAGAGAAAAATGGGGACCTTAAATAGGTTTTCAAGGCCCCACCCCTCCCCCTAGAGTTCTAAGGTAACCTTATCAACTTGGATTTTCATCCTAATCCTCCAAGATTTTCATCCTAATCCTAAAAAACTACTTTTACCTATCTACGTTGGATCAACCTCTTAACTTTTGGAGATTAACTCCAATCGTCAAATGGATTGTGCCGTTGGCTCCAGATTGTTGTATTTAGTCCAAGATCCCCTTACCCCCTATATCGAGGCCAAAAATCCATCATAGGCTAATTTAGTTTAAAAACCAAATCGTGGTAAAATTCTAGATCTTGGGGGTCTCCTATTTTGAGAAATGTAAATAGCCTAGGGTCTCCGGTAGGTGTGAGAAGGACTCTTGGTTGACTTCGTTTCGCCATCGTATGGTCCCAGAATCTCGGTCAACGCGGTGGGGACCCCGCCACGTGATTAATTCCCGAGGAATCTCGCCGGTTCGGGTACTTGCCGCTATCGGAATGTCGTGAAACTTCATGGAGCGCATTATTAACATAAAACAAGCTAGTTTAATTTTTAGTGAGATTTTCTTGTAACCTGGGTAATTTCCATGAAATTCCCGTTGGAAGTTAGAAGGGTTGACCACCCGGAAAAGGTTCTTCTGCAAGTCGGAAGATGACAGGATTTTTCACGTGACCTCTCAAGGAGTTACGTAAAGGACATGTAGGTGCGTTTCCGTACCGGCACGAATGGTCAGTGAAGATGAAATTGGCCATCTCCTCGAATCAGCGACGGTGCGGGAATCTTTTGCAGGTAGAGGAATCTTGGCGAATCGATTTCGTCGTTAGAATCCTGGCATGGGATTTACTCTAGAACACCATCCTTGGGCTGTAGATTCCTCTACGGTCCTGGTCTTGCGTCAGTGGCTCCTACATACTAACAATCGGGATTTTGAGGAATTCTAAACCTAACTCTAGGATCCAATCTAGTGGCCTCATTGCGGATCCCTCGGACCGACTTAGCCATGAATTGCCACATTCATGGTGGGACTTAGCCCTTTGGAGGCTATGTGACTCAAATCCTCCAAATCTAACCGGTTCGTTCTTTCTACCTATTTTTAGGCCAGGTTTGGTGGGATTCTAAATTTAAACACAAATCGAGACCAAATACTATAATGGGTGTGTCACAACCCTATTTTGGTTCTACAGTCTTTTTATGGCTTTTTGTATATTTTTCTTAACTTTAAATTGCAAATTTCCAAAACAATAATTCTACGAGTCCCAAGTGACAAATTGGAAGCTCACATTAGGATAGATAGTTAGGCAGTTAGAATTTCACTATCACCCTGATCATTGTAGTTAGCCTGTGAGCTACCACATGCATTTCTAGTTATTTTCACTGTCCATCCACGAGACTTAGGAAACGTTAGCAAAAAAGATTCATTGCTTAGAAAGCACAATGGATCGTGCTCACAATACCCCCATATATTAAAAAAGTGGATAAAGGCATAGAATCTGGTCGGTGTTTGCTTTATTACCAAGGGTTGATAATCTAGCGCCACACGTTGGAGCAAAAGGCAGAAGCGCGCGGCTACATTCCATCATGACCTCCTGTGGGCGTTGGATTATCCACCCTTGGTAACCAAGCGAACACCGACCAGGTTCTATGCTTTTATCCACATTTTTAATATATGGGGGTGTTGTAAGCGCGGTCCACTATGCCTTCCAAGCAATGGATTTTTTTTGCTAACGTCTCCTAAGTGTCATGGATAACAGCGAAACTAACTAGAAATGCATGGGTAACTAACAGGCTAACTGCAATGACCACGGGTGATAGTAAATCTTAATTCCCTAACTATCTATCCTATGTCTAGGGTTGGCTGGGTAGTTGGCATCATTTCTAACGTCCCTAACTACGTGAAGGGGGAACCCTTATGTTCCTTCCATGAACCCCTGAGACTATCTTTTATATTTTGACACTCCACTTGGAAGTTCTACTTCTAAAGACTAATCCTAAAGCTCAACTTTTACTCTAATTTCCAACCTCTAAATGTAATTCTAGATTTTTATTCCCAAGTGCTAACTCTAATTTTTACTTCCAATTTTGACTCTATGTTTTGATTTATACCCTCAGTTTTTTATTCCTAAATTAATTCTAGAATTTGTCCTTGGAGTTTAACTCTATCTTTTGACTTTTAACCCTGGTTTCTACATCTAGAATTAACTCTACAATTTAACTTTTACTCTAACCTTTTCCTTCTCAATTAACTCTAAAAATTGACCTCTAATTTTAATTTTAACTTTTGACTTTTACCTCTAAGTTTTTACTTTCTAACCTAACTCTAAGATATTTGCTTGAGAATTTGACTCCCAGATTAATGCTAGATTTTTACTCCTAAATTAATTCTAGATTTTTACTCCTAAATTAATTCCTAGTTTAAATCCTAGATTCTCCTTCTAACCTAAATCCCTAATTTCCATCCATGGTTCCTTTTGGATGAAATTTTAATTCAATTCTTCCGTTTACCCCCTACTACTTAACTTATCCTAACATGGTCAATTTGAAACCAAATCCTAAGTGTGATATGTTTTCGGAACCTTCTATCCTTAATCTAGCAACTTTTGAATCTAACACCTACTTGTACTAATCACGGCTTGCTAATCGCGCGTAAAGGGCTAATTAAGGAAATCAATGCTAATTAGGAAAAGACACCAAGGATTAATTCAAAAACTCACCTCTTCACTACCTGTATTGAAAATAAGTTCGTCCACGTCCGCGTACACATCCTCACGCTCCATGGTGGTCTTTTGGTCTTAGTTGAATTTTTTCCAAGCTTACCGCTTATTTTTAGAAAATTAGTACACCCATGCGATCTAAACTTCTTCTCTCTTTTTCTTCTTCTTTTTCTTTCTCTCTCTGTTCTTCTACACTAACACTATTCCACCTAAGCTTTTATGGACGTCTTACAACTATAGACTCTAACTACAAGGAGGTTTAATGTTCCTCCTACCCTCTTACAGTTTTACATGACCTTGTCTTTGTATCATCCTAATCCGCCTTCTAATGGTCACTACGAATTCTCAAGATTTTCCTCCTAATGCCTACTTAGCCAAACCTAGGTCACTATTTATCGTCTCTCTCACCTAAGTTGCCCATATAGCCATCTTCTCCTTTCCTTCTCCTTCTATCTTTGAGTGGTTTTGCAAGTGGTTGGATGGATGATTATCCTACGTGGAGCTTTAGCCAGGACTGGACCCCATTTTCTCTTTCTTTCTTCTCTCAATAGTTATCTTGTTGATTTTTGTTTTAAAAACAAGCCCGACTCCCCACCCAGACTCTAACTTCAAGTAGCCTTTTATTTTCTTGTAGAATTTGATTTTTTGTTCTTTGCAATTAGTTCTCCATAGTCCTGGACACCGAGTTTTCCCAGCCCCTAGACCACCGTGTCTCCCCAAGCCCTAGACCACCAAGTCTCCCCCCAAGCAGCTAAACACCGAGTTTCCCCAAGCCCCTGGACACCGAGTTTCCCCAGCCTCTGGACCACCAAGTCTCCCCCTAAGCAGCTAGACACCGAGTTTCTCCAAGCCCCTGGACACCGAGTTTTCCCAACCCTTGGACCACCGAGTCTCCCCAGCCCTTGACAGCCAGTCCCGACCCCCCTTTATCAACTCAATCCTGCCCCGTTTGATTCGCTCAGTCCTGCCTCCGTTTGATTAGCCAATCCCGCCCCCGTTTGATTTGCTTAGTCCTGCCTCCGTTTGATTAGCCAGTCCCGCCCCCGTTTGATTTGCTCAGTCCCGCCTCCTTGATCGGCTCAGTTCTGACCTCCGTTTGATTTACCAATCCCGACCCCTTGATCAGCTCAGTCTCGACTCCCTTGATCAAACCTCTAGTTGTCTCGTCTTGATCTAGCCTTCTTTGGTTGGAACTAAAGGACTTGAATTGGGGTAGTTTAGGCTAAGGGAAAGGGAAAAAAACAAACAAACAAACAAGGGGAAGCTTATGATTAGCTTAGGAGGTATCACAGGTTTCTAGTATTCTCACCAACAGACGATTATATTGATTCAATTATTTTTGGAACTCTTGGATATCTGGACACTAACAATAATATCCCCACGTGGATATTTGGACACTAAGGTGGAAGGATGGTTGGAATTTTGTAAAAAATGCCAAACTTTTCTAAATCCTAGAATCAAAGCTTCGCCGTTCCGAGGGTAACTATAAAAAATGCCAAATTTTTCTAGATTCTATAGTATAAGCGTTGCCATTTCCGAGGGGAATACACATAGCCAAGCGAGAGTTAGACAAAAGAAGAAAACACGTAGAGAATGCACATGATAAAGCCAAAGCTTTGCCGTCAACGGAGGGGGTCCATACAACAAGAGGGATGTTAGACAAAGGTAAAGCACTCGACTTAAGAGAATACACGTGAGTTAGTTTTATAAGATAAAACAAATGACTCTCACTCTAAAGGCCCCCAATAGCGGCATATGCCAAAGCACTAAAGACGGTGGCTTTAGGATTAGTAGCAAACACAAAAAGGTCTTCAAAACACAAGGGTTAGTTCATAAAAGTATACACGAAACGCAAGAGCAAACACACAAGGAGTACGGAAGGCAAGATTAAAAGACCTCCAAGGACCTTCAAAGCTTGAAAAACAACAACAAAAGGAGCCAAAAGTACTCTGAAAACACCGTAGAAGTTTTTGGCTTCAAATGCCAAAATATCCAAAATAACCTGGACCCACGGATCCAAAATAAGAATTGGGGGTGTTCTAAAGAGAAAAATGGGGACCTTGTGAGCTCCCAATTTGTCACTTGGGACTCGTAGAATTATTTTTTTGGAAATTTGCAATTTAAAGTTAAGAAAAATATACAAAAAGCCATAAAAAGAGTGCAGAACCAAAATAGAGTTGTGACATACCCATTATAGTATTTAGTCTAGATTTGTGTTTAGACTTAGAATCCCACCAAACCTGGCCTAAAAAATAGGTAGAAAGAGCGAACCAGTTAACCCCTAAAGGTTTCTGACTATGTTTTCACAAAAAACGCTCCCAAACTGCCATTTCTAGTACAAGTACCAAATTTTGGAAAAAAAAACATTTTTGGACACATGTAACCGTAGGATCTTGTAGTAAACTAGTTTGAGAAGATGTGGAAAAAAATTCAGAAATTTCCACCATGTAGATTGCAAGATATTAGCATTTGAAGTGACAAAACCCCTTTTTTTGTCCCTGCAAAAAAACGGGCAGCTGCACTTCACATGGTCACATTTGTATGAAAAAATGTCCAAAATGGTGGTAACTCTTTGGATTCATTCTTCAAAGCAAGTTAGCTACATGCTTGAAAAATTTCAGATCATTTGGAATTGTACAACATATAGGAAAAAAATAGTAAGTAGAAAGAAGTAGAAAATGATTCAAAACACTAAATTGTTAAGGATTTAATTATGGAATTGAAAAATGCCAATCCAAACGATTGTAATGTTGTAATAAACAATCTACACCTTGTATTTATATTTTTTTCCAAAAATATTGAAAATTGAGTTAAATAAAGGACTTCAAAGTTTATTTTAGAGTAAAGATTCCATAACTACCCGCAAACTACCCACAACTAAAATTCCTCATAACTTTCATCTCATAAATCAAAGTGGAATGATTCAAAGCTTTCCTTCTGCACATAAATCTAGAGAACCAATTTCAATTTTTTATTTCTCTAGAAAATGATTTTTAAAGAAGTTTTTTTTGCTGCCCGGGCTGCCCGCCGAACAATGAAAACTACATATCATACCATAACTTTTTAACCATGTGGTCAAAAGTTATGAAAATTGTTGGGCCCTAAAGCTACTCCTCGGGCACATCTTGTGTGAAAATTTCAAAGAAAAAAACAAAACATTCCATTCGTGGTGAGCTGCCCAAAAACGCTATGTTGTCAAAAAACGGTGTTTGGTCCTTTAGGGGTTAAATTTGGAGGATTTAAGTCACATGGCTTCAAAAGGGCTAAATCTCACCATGAATGTGGCAATTCATAGCTAAGTCGGTCTGAGGGATCCACAACGAGGCCACTAGGTCGGGTCCTAAAATTAGGTTTAGAATTCTCCAAACCCCGATTATTAATATGTAGGAGTTATTGATGCAAGACCGGGACCGTAGAGGAATCTACAGCCCAAGGATGGTGTTCTAGGGTAAATCTCATGCCAGGATTCCAACGACGAAATCAATTCGCCAAGATTCCTCTATCTGCAAAAGATTCCCGCACCGTCGCTAATTCGAGGAGATGGCCAATTTCATCTTCATTGACAAATCGTGCCAGGTACGGAAACGCACCTATATGTCCTTCACGTGACTCCTTGAGAGGTCACGTGAAAAATCTTGTCATCTTCCAACTTGCAGAAGAACCTTTTCCGGGTGGTCAACCCTTCTAACTTCCAACGGGAATTTCATGGAAATTACCCAGGTTACAAGAAAATCTCACTAAAAATTAAACTAGCTTGTTTTATGTTAATAATGCGCTTCGTGAAGTTTCATGACATTCCGATAGCGGCAAGTACCCGAACCGGCGAGATTCCTCGAGAATTAATCACGTGGCGGGGTCCCCACCGCATTGACCGAGATTCTGGGACCATACGATGGCGAAACGAAGTCAACCAAGAGTCCTTTCCAATTTTCTCACACCTACCGGAGACCCTAGGCTGTTCACATTTCTCAAAATAGGAGACCCCCAAGATCTAGGATTTTATCACGATTTGGTTTTTAAACTAAATTAGCCTACGATGGTTTTTTAGCTTCGGTACGGGGGGAAGGGGGATCTTGGACTAAACACGATGATCTAGAGCCAACGGCACAATCCGTTTGACAATTGGAGTTAATCTCCAAAAGTTAGGAGGTTGGTCCAACGTAGATAGGTAAAAGTAGTTTTTTAGGATTAGGATGAAAATCTTTGAAGATGAGGATGAAAATCCAAGTTGATAAGGTTACCTTAGAACTCTTGAGGGAGAGGTGGGGCCTTGGAAACCTATTTAAGGTCCCCATTTTTCTCTCTAGAACACCCCCAATTCTTGTTTTGGATCCATAGATCCAAGTTATTTTGGATATTTTGGTGTTTGAAGCCAAAAACCTCTACGGTGTTTTTGGAGCATTTTTTGCTTCTTTTTGTTGTTATATCTCAAGCTTTGAAGGTCCTTGGGGGTCCTTCTATCTTGCCTTGTTGTTCTTTGTGTATTCTCAGTGCTCTTATTGTGATTTGAGAACCTCTTTCTATATTTGTGGCATCCTTGAGACCCAACTCGTGGGGTTAAGAGTCTTTTTGGTGTCTTGCACTAATCCTAGAGCACCCCCCCACCGTACCTTGGCGATGCCGCTTTGGGAAGCCTTTAGTGTATGAGTCTTGTTGCGTACTAATCCTTGGAAGTTATATTGTGTTGATCTCTCTTTCTATCTTCCGGTGTCCTAACCCTTGTCCAACCATTGTTCCCTTGTTTGAAGGAAACACCACCACCTTTCCGAACGGTGAAGCTTCGAACCTCTTTTGTGTCAGTTCTCTATACTAGTGTCATAACCCTTGTCTGAACCTTGTCTTGCCGTATGAACTACCCTCCCTGACGGCGAAGCTTTGATCATAGGGTCTAGAAGAGTTTGGCATTTTTTATGATTACTGTCACGATGGCGAAGCTTTGATTACAAGGTCTAGAAAAGTTTGGCATTTTTTACGATTATCCGAACACCTTCTTTCCTTAGTTTCCAAATATCCACGTGAGGATATTCTCGTTAGTTTCCAAATATCCATGAGCCTCAAAAACAACCAACCATGTGAACTAGTTTAGACCATCTCTCTAGTCGTGATAGGAGAAATCGGCACAACCCTAGTGTAATCCTAAAATTTAGTGTCCCAATCCAAGTCTAAGTTTTGTTGGTACCCAACCATGTCCAAAATTCAGCAATGCCAAACCAGCCTAAGAGCCTAGCCCAATCAGGCCATCGGGGTTACCAGTCGACCAACGGGGTTATCGGGCAGGGGCTTCGGGGTGTTGGCAGGGGCGTCGGGGTACCGGGCAAGGGCTTCGGGGTGTTGGTAGGGGCTTCGGGGTTCTGGTAGGGGCGTCGAGGTCTAGGCAAGGGCTTCGGGGTGTTGTCTTTGAATTCGGGATTCTGGGCAGGGGCTTCGGGGTGTTGTCTTTGAATTCGGGATTCTGGGCAGGGGCTTCGGGGTGTTGTCCAGGGACTTGGGGTATTGGCTAGAGGCTTGGGGGGGTTACTAAGAAACAAAAGGGAGGGGGAAACTTTCACGGAAAAAATCAAAAGAAACTCTAAATACTTAAAGTCTAGAGTCCGGGTGGGGAGTCGGGTCCGTGGTGGACACGCAAGATTAATCAAGGGCACATTGGAAGTAGTGGGAAGAAAATAGTAGAGGAGAAAAGAGAGTAGAACAAATGGGGTTGAGCCCAAGATAAGCTCCACGTGGAACATATGCCGTCCAAAACCTGCAAAACCATTAAAAGATACAAGGAAAAGTAGAGGAGAAGATGACTATGTAGAAAAGGAAGTGAGAGAGACGATAAATAGTGACCTAAGTCTAGGATTAGGAAGACTTAGGAAAGAAAATCTTGAAGATTCATAGTGACCATTAGAAGGGGGATTAGAATGACACCAAAATAAAATGGTGTAAGAGAGTAGGAGGGACATTAAAACCTCTTTGGGGTTTGGATCTTTAGTTGTAAGACACTCATAAAAGCTTAGGTGGAATAGTCTTAGTGTAGAAGGAAAGAGGGAGAAAGAAAAGGAAGGAAGAAGGGAAAGAAGAGGTTTAGATCGCACGGGGTCCTAATTTTCGAAACATAAGTGGTGAGCGTTGTTGGGTAGAGAGGAGCGTGCTTAGGAAACACACAGGGTGTTTGACTGCAAGTTGGTGAGTGTAGATGGAGGATATCTATATTCTAATCTTCACTTGGTCTTCAAAGTCTTCAAACTTGAATCTTCACCCAATCTCCAACCATCCTATCATGTGGTGGCTCTATAGGGCCAAAGGTAAAGGTGTGTGATAAGAAACAAGGCCTCGGACGGGTAAAACGGGACAACCAAACCACGAGTTGGCCGTCCGGTAAATTGGTTCCTAAACTTCAAACCCACGGTGACCAGGAAGCGCCTTTCACCAGTAGGAACGACATAAAAGAACGACCATGTGGGTGATCAATCCCACTTCGTCGCCACAAATACAAAACGGGGTTATTGTTGGATATCCACATAACCCGCAACAATGTTTACAATGCAAAATTGAAAACAACAAGCCTCCAGAACCGGCTAGGAATAATAATAAAAATACAACGAGCCACAAGCCACAACACACGAATCTTCAATCTTTTTGTCTTGAAGTCTTGTTTTCTTCAAAATTCTTCAAACCTCCTCCAACTCCAATTCCTTCTTCTTAACTAAACTTTGGTCTGATGCCACGGCTACTCTACAAACTCAAATGAGATGTGTAATAGCTTTTTGGAAAGCTTACACAAATCTCTACTTCTCCTCTTAAAATCAACTCAAAATAACACTATGTCCATATTTTATAGTCGCTTGAATTTTCGATCTCGAGAATTGAAGGCAGCAGACCCTCCTTCACCTCCACACTCATAAATCACTCATGCATGCTTGAAATACAACGAATGATAGCTTCATAGAAAGCTAACAAAAATCTACACATCCTCTCCAAATTTCAACTTAAACTAACACTCTATGCATTTGTTATGGTCGCTCGAAGTCTCTGCCCTTTCAATTGGGAGGTAGCAAACCTTCTTCCACTCAAATTAACACAAATCTCAACTCACAACTTCAATTCAAGCAAAACATGACATTTCTAAAAGACAACAACATGATCTCAAAATCCACCAATTTTCATTCCAAAATTCGTAAAACTCCACACACAATAGTCCTCCAAACATTTGGGTCTTGCCAACTACAACGAGAGAGAAAATGAATAGTGTCCACCTTTTTCTCTCCCTTATCAACAACTCCATACCTTCAAAGCAAGTGGCAATCAGCCCTTAACTTGCTCCTAAGGCTCACTTTCAACCATTGACCTTCCTATTTGGCCCCACAACTAAATCTTTATCTTTAACTTAGAAGGAAAATCACTTCAAAGTTCACCTAAAAGGCAAACATTTCCATCTTTTCCTTTTACAACTATAACCACACAAAATTATTTCTATAAAAATACTCCAAACATGGATATAAACACTAATATAAAACTAATGTCTATTAGAGGTAAAAAACTAGAATTTCAAGACAAACTTCACTCCATCTTCAAGAACTTGAGAATGCGCTTGATAGTCGCGACGACAAATTCTGCACGATCCGCCTTCGTCAAGGATTGACCGGTCCTTCTAACCATCATTGGTGGCCACCACTCCCCTTGATCGACCTGACCATACAATAATATTGGTCAATGTTTAAACCCTCAAAACACCCTTCAAATGTCACTTCACGGCTACCGGGTTCAACACATCCAACTTGTAACAAGATTACCAACGCACGAGCATCCTGCTAAAGGTTTCCGTGCCACCGATGCTCAATACGAGGTTGTTTTGGCGGTCGAGAAGGCCCAGCTTCATCTTGTGGATGCATAAATGGCGATGGCAATTTCCATAGCAGAAGCGGCTCATCCGGCAGTTGCGACAATGAAAGTTCAAGTTCAGCCTCCGGTTGAAGCTCCTCATCTTGAAACTCAGAAAAAACCCTCCAGTTCGACATTCTAAATCTAAAGTAGGAAACAAAACCACTATTGGATTTCAATGAAGCCCTAAGGCAAAATCGTCCTCTTATATAGATGTCAAACACCTCTCGGAACGGCGTCACCTTGAAGCTACTCCATAAAACATAATATAATATGTTTTTACACTATGGACAAATTTACAATAGGACAGCGTGGGAAAATTCAACCAAGACCAAGGACCACCATGGAGCACGGAGATGTGTACGGGGACGTGGATGAAATTAATCCCGACACCAACAGTGAAGAGGTGAGTTTTTGAATCAATCCCTGGTGTTTTTTCCTAATTAGCGTTGATTTCTTTAAATTAGCCTTACGCGTAATTAAACAAGCCGTGATTAGTACAAATAGGTGTTAGATTCGAGAGTGTTAAATTAGGGATTAGGTTAGGAGGAGAATCTAGGATCTAAACTAGGAATTAATTTAGGAATAGAAATCTAGAGTTAATCTAGGAGTCAAATTCTCAAGCAAATATCTTAGGGTTAGTTTAGAAGTAAAATTTTAGAGTTAATATTAGGAGTAAAAATCTAGAGTTAAATTAGGAATAAAAACCTAAGGGTAATTTAGGAGTAAAAATCTAGAGTTAAATTAGGAGAAAAAACCTAGAGTTAATATTAGGAATAAAATCTAGGATTAATTTAGGAGTAAAAAACCGAGGGTATAAGTCAAAACATAGAGTCAAAATTGGAAGTAAAAATTAAAGTTAGCACTCCAGAAGTAAAAATCTAAAGTTACATTTAGAGATTAGAAATTAGAGTAAAAACTAAGCTTAGGATTAGCCGTAGAGTTAGAACCTCCGAAAGAAGTGTCAAACCTCAAAAGATAGTCTTAGAGGTTCATGGAAGGAACGTGAGGGTTCCCCTTTCACATAGTTAGGAACGTTAGAAATGACGCCAACTACCCAGTCAACCCTAGACATAGGATAGATAGTTAGGGATTTAGGATTTAATATCACCCCTGATCATTGTAATTAGCCTATTAGTTACCCATGTATTTCTAGTAGTTTCGCTGCCATCCACGACACTTAAGAGACGTTAGCAAAAAAGATCCATTGCTTGGAAGGCACAATGGATCGCGCTCACAACACCCTCATATATTTAAAAGGTAGATAAAGGCATAGAACCTGGTCGGTGTTTGCCTGATTACCGAGGGTGGGTAATCTTGCGCCCACAGACCTTAAATAGGTTTCTAAGGCTCCACCCCTCCCTCAAGAGTTCTAAGGTAACCTTATCAACTTGGATTTTCATCCTAATCCTAAAAAACTACTTTTACCTATCTACGCTGGAGTGCTAGACCAACCTCCTAACTTTTGGAGATTAACTCCAATTGTCAAACGGATTGTGCCGTTGGCTCCAGATCATCGTGTTTAGTCCAAGACTCCCTTACCCCCATACCAAGGCCAAAAATCCATCATAGGCTAATTTAGTTTAAAAACCAAATCGTGGTAAAATTCTAGATCTTGGGGGTCTCCTATTTTGAGAAATGTAAATAGCCTAGGGTCTCCGGTAGGTGTGAGAAGGACTCTTGGTTGACTTCGTTTCGCCATCGTATGGTCCCAGAATCTCGGTCAACGCGGTGGGGACCCCGCCACGTGATTAATTCCCGAGGAATCTCGCCGGTTCGGGTACTTGCCGCTATCGGAATGTCGTGAAACTTTATGGAGCGCATTATTAACATAAAACAAGCTAGTTTAATTTTTAGTGAGATTTTCTTGTAACCTGGGTAATTTCCATGAAATTCCCGTTGGAAGTTAGAAGGGTTGACCACCCGGAAAAGGTTCTTCTGCAAGTCGGAAGATGACAGGATTTTTCACGTGACCTCTCAGGGAGTTACGTAAAGGACATGTAGGTGCGTTTCCATACCTGGCACGAATGGTCAGTGAAGATGAAATTGGCCATCTCCTCGAATCAGCGACGGTGCGGGAATCTTTTGCAGGTAGAGGAATCTTGGCAAATCGATTTCGTCGTTAGAATCCTGGCATGGGATTTACTCTAGAACACCATCCTTGGGCTGTAGATTCCTCTACGGTCCTGGTCTTGCGTCAGTGGCTCCTACATACTAACAATCGGGATTTTGAGGAATTCTAAACCTAACTCTAGGATCCAATCTAGTGGCCTCATTGCGGATCCCTCGGACCGACTTAGCCATGAATTGCCACATTCATGGTGGGACTTAGCCCTTTGGAGGCTATGTGACTCAAATCCTCCAAATCTAACCGGTTCGTTCTTTCTACCTATTTTTAGGCCAGGTTTGGTGAGATTTTAAGTTTAAACACAAATCGAGACCAAATACTATAATGGGTATGTCACAACCCTATTTTGGTTCTACACTCTTTTTATGGCTTTTTGTATATTTTTTTTAACTTTAAATGGCAATTTTTCAAAACAATTAATTCTACGAGTCCCAAGTGACGAATTGGGAGCTCACAGGCACTAGCAAAAAACGTGCCTTGTTTGTATAGATGTCTCAGCGTTGGTCGGTCTACGGGCTTTTTTATGCAAATTCTATTGGATGTTGCGGGGAACGTGTACATATTATTCAAAAAACGCATAAACGTCAATTGTGACGGGTATGTCGTGAGTAATGTGAAAGAAAACATAGACTTGTTTTTTTGACATCCAAGAAGACATGAGGAATCCACGTCAACAAGTAAACCAATTTTGCCTATGGGTAAGTTAGTAAAATTTTCTACAGTCTATGATAAAGTGTTGACCATATCTAAAAATTTTAGGCAAAGAGCAACTACATGGCATGCTTTGCAAAAAACAAGAAATGGACAGATGAGCACCATGGATGAAAAGAGATGATCTTTATACAAGTAGGGTGGTAAAAAGTGAAACAATCCGTATGAGATATACACAACAAAAATTGTGTTCAATGTAAAATGTCTGAAACAATATAATCAGATGTCAAAAACAACATCTAGATGTTTGAAACAATGTCAAGATGTATAATGGCCAGGTTTATATATTCTAGTTATCCCATATTTTTTGTCTCACCATGGACAGAGAATGGATACAAATATGACCTTTGTAATCTGATTTTCAATAAAGGAATTCTTTCATTTGGGCATCAAAATTTCTCTTAATGATAGATGGTAAGTTTTCTTTAATTATTGGTGAATTCAACATTCTTTTTTTGTTGATTTTATTTTATTTTATAATTTATTTTAACTAATTATCTTTTTGTTGAGCTTGCCTGATGGATAGGATATACACCAATTGATGTCTCAAAAAACGTCTAAATTGATGTCTCAAAAAACAACATTAAAATTTTCAAACAAAATAAAAATATGTTGACTTGGCATGCTACGTCATCATTTCCCTCCACCTCGTCAAGTGCCATGTCATAGGCGGGCCGAATGAAAAAGTATCCCACGTGGCACTACCTGGATGGAAAACACTGATGTGTCGCCATCGTAGCATCCACGTGCCATGTTTTTTGGAGTTCATGAGAATATGTTTTCTATGATGTTAGAGTATAATGAGCACAAATCAAGCACGTTTTTTGAAAACATGGTTATATTTTTTGCTCGTCAATTAGAACGAATTTTAGGTGACATCTACGCAAACGCACGTGATGTCCTGAAAAACATAATCTCCCATTTTTTGTGACATCTCAAAAAACATGGGTTTCTTATAGGATTTAGTAAAATCCGTACTAGACATTTTGCGGAATACGTCATCAAAGGAAGAGGAGATTCCTTTGCCAGATGTAGCATTTGTGACAACTTGAAGTAATTACGAGCATCTTTTGCGCCCGGATTAGAGGACTATCAACGATTTCAAAGGCGTTTTGAGAAACACTTGTTCTTGCAAGAAGCCTGTCATCATGCCTACTACCGCATTAGACAATTGTCCAAATTACGACCGACGCAACTGCTATCCATCATGCACGTCAAAATGGACCATTCGAAAACCGCATGTCCCGCATTGGCGAGAAAAACAAAGGCACTAGATGGATTCAAGAAGTTGCCTATAAAAATGTTAGGAATTTTTGCACATAGGCATAGTGATGGCAAATAGGCACATTACAATTTGGATGTATTTCCAAGCAACAACAACTTCATGGTGGGCTCCATCGCCAAGTTGTTGCAAGATTTGGAAGAGCCGCCCGCAAAGTCTTCGCGATCTTTGTTTAGAGGTGCTGGCAGTACCGAATTGTATCGAGCGTTGCTCAACGGTAGTGATATTTGTGTGCAGTCTTTGGGAGACATTCCATCGCAACCAATGGAGGTTCAACCACTACCACTGGTGTTGCACATTCAAATGGACAACTCGTGGAGGGAAAAAAAGAATCGGTACGTCTTTTGTTTTTGGTCCCTTTTGGTTGCAAGATGGATCGTGAAAGAAGTAGTTGTCTCCTTCATGATAGTGGGACTCACGCACGACGACTTAGATGCGTCATTCGAGCGATGGAGCATGCAACTCCATAAAAAATACCATCCCACCTTGCCATCACTGATGCAATCATACATGAAAATGGAGCAAGGCCCCTTCATTCCACACTTAATAGAAGAAGTGCTTGATTTCAAGACCTACGTCAAACCTTACATCGGAATGAAGAAGAAGCAACTGGTGGGCCATTCCAGTGGAAGACAGTACAAATTCTTCATGGATGGCCATGGTTGGCCAATCATGCAATACAAAATGGCATGTACCGACATTCTGTGGTTGCCTGAACAAAGGTTGCAGCTATGAAAGGCGGGAGAGGATCACAAACCTCTCCTTCCGCAAGGTGATTCTAATTGCGTGACTCCCAAGAAAATGCCCAATGAAGCTGAGATTCTACATGGACTTGAAGGATACATCCAATATTGGATGGACGTGTCCAAAGAAGACAGAACAATGGAGTACAAGGAACGCCTATCAAACTTGGTCACATATTAGACTGCTGTAAGAAATGCCCTGCGTAATGGAATTGATGGAGACCTTCCACGATCTGAAGAATTGAAGCACAGATTCTAGCCCCGAACTCGCCTACCGAGGGATCTTTCGACAGATTTCATGCAAGACAGCAAGACGCGCGAGGAGCTTGAGGGGGAAGATCCCTACATCAGCACTCTAAAGAGGAGACCACCCCCAGCTTACAACGTGGTCACTGATCTTTGTGAGGGACTCTACTTGTTTGTGAGGTCAGGATTGGATTGTAACGAGCCCGTGTGGGTCGGTAGGACAATGGAGGATCCACAATTCGATCCAACAGCAGAGCACTTTCGCGAAGTTCTCATGCAATGGTACATCCCATGTGGATCATCGAAAGACGTGCGACAATTGTATGCAGGGTGAGACACAAAGACTGGTTTCAGATGGAAGATTGACCGCATAGCCGTAGAGGCCGACTATGTTTCCACAGACAGCATTATGGCATCATGGAAACCGAAAAAGAACGAAGGGTATACTTTTGTTGCACCCCGGCAACAAGTTCAATTTGCAGCCGATCATTTACGTTGAATTGCAGCCGAAGAACAATGCGGAGTGTGAATATGAAGTCTTTAAGGGCTCTCGAAAACAACATCGTCAATGGATAATTGCAAGTATACCATGCATTGTGGAAGATGGACCTTTGCATTGAACGCAACAAATTTTGTTGCCTTTAATTGTCAGCTCTTTTGCAAACTTTGACAAGCAAGGAATTGCATGCTTGTCGATATTTTGTACCTTCCTTATTGTTTAATCCAAAAGACAAGTGTTTTTCCTTCTACTTCTTGTCTGTTCCAACTCCGCACATTCTGGATTCGTTATTTGCTAACCTTGCATTCATGTACAATGCTAATCTAAACAATCACCCAAACTTGAAACCATAAACCAAATGCCCCCCCCTTCTTATTTTGGAGGGCGACAACACATGCTTCAATCATCAAAGATTCTTCTATGTCTTGTCCATGAGTACAACCCTCAAATTTTCAATACTAACTACATGTACAGAAACTGTCTTCGCTAAACGTCCTACATAGAAAACTAGAAATCCACCCATTGGTATTTCGGGATTCAATTTGCTACACACCACCATTGATGACATCCAACCAACTACAAAGCACAACTCTAGACCACCTCCTTGGACCATCATGTACAAATGGCACAGTAAATACTGCCATTTTAACGAAATTGACGTTACAAGTAGTTCATAGTACTTGCAATGGTGCTTTTAACCGTTGATCCATACAATCAAGGGGTGAGATTCTTCCGCTACGTTGTACTCATAGTACACTGGGTTTTAAATGCAAATTCGCCAAAACGCCATAGAAAATGGAAGGTCTTTCTTTCAATGACTCTATACAGAATATTTATAGCAAGTGTGGTACAAAGGGTGAACATTCTTTGAATTCATAGTTGTCAATGTTTGTTTCCTTGATGAAAAGTATAGTGGAACAACTTATTTGTGTAGTCTCAAATTCATGACTTTTGAGAGTTTTGTAGTTGAAAGGTGGACCTACTTGTTAGTTTATGTACTTTTAGTACTATTACTTCAATGGGACATTCAAGAGCAAATGTTAGAACTTCCAAGTAGTGCCTTGAGTTATGAGTGGTTAGTTTGATCCTAGGGGTCTAAGATGTGAGATGATTATTTATCGAAGATCTTTGTTGTCTCTTGATCTTATCTCTATATTGAATTGAAAGTCATTGTGAAGCACTTTAGTTCATGGTTGAAATGTTGATATCCTAAGGTACAACCTTGGAGTTGTACTAACTAGTATAAATTTGAATTTGAAATATTTATGAATCTATCAATTCTGATTACAAAATCGTGAGAACCTATCTTTTGAATGTATAGTGAGGCAGAGGTTATAGGTGATTAAAACCCAAGTACATCCAATTAATTATTATTTTTTAATTCCACCCATCCAACCTAAATCCTAATCCTAACATTAACTTGACACACACACTATTTGTAATTTCATATTTATATGGAATATGCAATCAATATGGAATATTGCCATATCATTGTATCCGTCTTTGTATCCATACCTGTATTCATGTTCATATCCATCTTCTAGATCGATGCTGGATCAACAATGTCCATTTTATTTTTAGCATTATGATCATTGACGTGTCAAGGGTTAGTTGTTTTTTAAATTTGATTTGACGGTGAAGATTTTCCAATTGGAGGGTAGGATCACGGAGAGCCTCGGGGCTAGGCTGTATCTTTTCAAGGGATAGTATCGGTGTAACATCCATGGTCGTTTTGTTTTTTTATATTTTGGAGTAGGAAGAGGACCTTGAGCAATATGTTGCTTTTGATGGATTTTATTTTTTTTCATTTGCTTATAGTTGGTGAAACTAGAGAGGAAGTTGCTATTGGAGAATCTTGGCGATGGATACATTAGAATCAACATGCATGACTTGTGGCATGAATTTGCAAGATTGGAGACAAAAGCTAATGAGCTTGAGAAAGAAGATGGATGTTTAAGTGGGACAAGTGCAATGTACTTGAAGAAGTCATTGTGACAAATGGTGGTCATTTGATAAACATGAAGAAGGTGCTTTTATTAGATAAGGAATTTATGAAAACTTTTTTTTTTAGATAAGGAATTTATAATATGACAATTTTTTTGGGTTCTCTAGCATATTAGTTTTGAAGCTTAGTCCCAAATTTACAAGTCTACAGGAACTTGATTTAAAAGGCTTGAAACACCTTAGAAGCTTAGAATTGGAATTTAGTGGGGATTAGAAAATAAGATCAAAGCCTTTGATCTTTCTCCTTGGACTAGGTTCCTTGTTGAAACTAGTCTTTCTACAATGATGGAACATCCCATTACGTTCAAAGATATCAACCATTTGACCAACCTCCAAGTGTTGGATTTGTATGGAGGTGGTCGGGTACCAGATCTGAGCAGCCTCACTTTATTACAAGTGGTTTGTTTTTGTCACAATCACTTGATGGCAGACATCATTGGCTTCAACTCAAATCACACCAACTTGCAGTTCTTGAACCTGAGCTTCTGTTACACGTTGCAGAGTTGCCCAAGTGTAGGTGAGCTAATTGCATTGCAATAACTTTGTCTCTGCGGTTGTTCCAAAATGAAAGAGGTGTCCAATTTACAGAAATTCAAACAATTGTAGAAGTTGGATGTGGGCTACTTCTCATTACTATGAGGCCTGTTTGGTTTGGATGATTTGGTCAGTTTGCTAGAACTGGATACTATTGAGTGTTGTAGTCTTGCGGAGTTGCCGGATATGCGCAACCCCAAGAAGTTGAGGGATTTGGTCATCCCATTGTGTGACCTCATCAAATCATTGCCAAGTGTAAACAAGTGGGTATGTTTACAAACCCTCAATATGTCAAGTTGTAAGAATCTTATCTAGATGCTAAATATGCACAAGTTCACATACTTCACAAATTTGGAGTTAGATCGAAATAAGACTCTATAATTTTTTGGAGGATTCAATAACTTTACTGAATAGGGATATTAAGGGGACTAGAAAAAATAAAGGGATTTATTGTAGAAAACTGTAGATGTTTGAAACATGATGTACAACCCCAAACACTTCAATAACTATAGATGTACAACAAAGGTAGATATTTATATAGTGTATAATGTTGATTAATTAGTATGTGTCCCTTCAAAAATCCTATTCAATGTTGATTATTCTTGAGAACCTACACGTCAGAATTGATGGGTTGCATGATGGGTCTGATTATGCAAACTTGCAATGTTGAAAAGATTCCGCATTGCTAAGTGACCACGCCAATGTAGAGTTTTTCAAGTCTAGCAGAATCAATGTTGCTGAAATCTCCAAGTGTTGCAATTGTAAGGGTGTGCATGTGCTGCTTGATCTTCGAAGGTTATCAAGGTTGGGCGACTCGAGTCTTCGGAGGTGCGAATTTGAGGATATGTCTAGTTTGAGCCACCTTACCAGCTTGAAGATGTTGAAATCAAGAATTATGAGAAGTTGGAGGCATTACCGGATTTGCAAGAGCTTGCCAGGTTGGAAGAGCTAAAGGTCGAGTGTTGTGCACAGTTGAGAGATGTGCATGGCATCCTTGGGTCTTAATAGAGATCACTGCCTTTGGCCTAGACATAAAAGGGAGTGTATGGTATATGGGCCTCCAATGCTGAGAGAATTGTCTTCAATGCAGGCTTGTGCGGTGAGTGGTGAGTGCTAAAAAGTTCATTCCTTTGCTTACTGGATAACAGAATCGCCAGTTTTTTACAGTCAAGACTTGCCAGGATTTGGATGAATCTTCCCGGATTCCAAACCTTATGCAAGGGTACCATGACGAAGCTATCTTTGCTTTGATTTTCAGCTACTACTGTTGTCAGTTAGTAATACAGGATTGGATTGGACATTTATTGTTGGAGAGCTGATATGGGGATTGATATGGTCTGTTTACAGTGGCATATGAATACATGAATTCAGTTGATGAGACAAGCGTATCACAAAAGGTGAAATTGGGGTGGACAGCCAGGACTATGTTTCTACCAAGATAGGCTTTGACCAGTCACCACACCACAAGTTTGCTCATAAAAATTTGCAGTTAGCCCCATGCTGAGAGCCTCATGTACCGAAGAGATGCGACTGAGAAAGGATAGAGTGACGCAATTTGTACTCCACTTCACGAAGTCACTACATTGTCACTCCAATCTAGAATGAACTTGAGATCAACGTTTGATCGCAAGTTCATTCTAGATTGGAGTGTTGATTTGCAGGCATTCAGTCTACAATGTACAGTTTACCTGCAGCAGCATGTGATTCGCTTGTGACCAGAAACCATATTAAACCCTCGTTACAACTACACTCTGAACCCACTATGGCACCGAAATCTTTAAAATGTCTTTTTTGCATGTTTTGAGTTCTGTCTTTGGGTATTTTTATTTGTTTTCCTGAATTTTATGAAACTGGTCAAAATGGCAGGTTCCCCGGCAGGTTAGGTTTTCAGATTCCAGCATTACTTTGGATGAATGTGAAGTTGTTTAGACAATTCAGTTGAACTGAAAGCAATCACCTTCAATCACTGTATTCATCATCACTCCCATTACGGCACCTAAGGGCCAGACTGCCATTGCCACCTGATTATAGCACACTTGTCACACATTAAAACTATTCCATAGTCAATAACCATGGTAAGATAAGTGTAGAGGTTAGGCATGGGAGTTGCAAAATCACAAGACTTAGAATCCAAGGCTAGAATCTATTGGGTCGGATCTATCCTGGCTTGAATTCAAGGCTTCAAGTTCTCCTGTGAAGTTAGAGATGGTTCGCACATCGCCGTCGTGTTCGTATCGACGAAGAAACCAAAGTGATTCAAAATTGATTCAAAATTGCTACAAAACTCCGTCACGACCGACCATAGCCAGCCTGCCCTCACAAGTTCAAACCAAAAAACTCTGCCCGATGACGGTACACAAAAACCCTACACTTTTCGATTTCAACCTGATCTATCGTCAGTCATACTAATCAAAAGGCTAAACTTCAATGGGATCGGTAAAGTTTTCCGAGGCGTCGATTTGGAACCTGAAATCTATCTATACCAGTCCTAAATTTCAGATTGCTCCGCACTTGAATGCATGCCATAATTTGAAAGCTCTCAAAACGAACAATTAAGTCCATGAAGTTGATAATCGAGAATTAAGTCTCAAGCGTTTGTTTCTCCATCGATCGCCATGCAGGCGTTCCGTGAATCCTTGGATTCGATTCTTGCGGGCAAACAAACAATTCGATTCGATGGTCAAATGGAATTGCGAGTCCTGGATGCTCAGTTTTTCAATTGCCGGTAATGGGGGTGACGCGGTTCCGCTTCCACAACGACGACATCCGCTTGCTCCCGTTCTCGGCGCCCATGTACCCCATCGCGTAAGGGTTCGACGACCTCCCATTTGGCGCTTCAGCTAAATTATTCGCTTGTGGGGCGTCCATGATTCTCCGTCGGTCCACTTCAGCTAAAGCTGCGGCTTCAGCCTCCGTCACTACCATCGTGTCGCGGTTGATTTGAATGAATTGGAAAAGGGTCGCGGTCACCACTCAGTTTGAATGTCTAGATTTTCAAAAATCCCAATCCTTCCGCCTTGGGATGCCCGTCAACGAAATTAACTCGGACAGAATTAATGTAGACAGACACAAAATAATGTTCGACGCTAGCTAGCTCCCACTTGGGTTGGGGTCGTCACTCTGTCGGTAGGGTCTCAATTTGAAAATTTGAAAACCACTGGCTGGCAACAACGGCAAGCTTCTGCCTTAGAATGTCTGTCAACGAAACGGAGACAGAATTTCGGCACAAAGGAGGTTCCACGACGCTATTTAGCTCCCAATTAGGGTCGATCACTTGGTCAGGCAAAATTTTGAAAATTTGAAAACGACTGGCAAGTACCCATTCGACACCAAGCATTCAATGATAGAGCAAAATTCGGACACAAAACTCTGTATCGAGCAGCTAAACTGGGATCGACTATGGAGGACTGAAGCTACTGTGGACGAACTCAGTTCGCGACCTGCACGGACTAGGACTTAGGGGCAGGCTAGCTGGAAGAGGATCAACAACTACGTACTGGACTGCTCGATATTCTAATTCCTAACAAAACTTGCAAAAAACAATTGGTGCACAAGGGGAAGCCAAATGGACGTCAACTTTGCACGCTTGGACGAGTCGGACTGATCGACAGAGCTACTTGAAATGGGGTGAGTCACTCTCTCTATCTAGATTTCAAAAGTCCAAGCCACCACACAATTCAGACACAAAAACACTGTATCGAGCACGCACTATGTGTACCGCAGCTGAACTGAAGATGAGAAGCCAGGGAGCTGCACGTAATTGTACGCAAGCTGGAATGGATCAATAAGTACCGTGCTGGTGGCTATTCAAGTTCCTACCAACTCCAACAAAAGACTCACACTGTTACTAAAATTTATCTCAAAAAAGCTTTGAAAAGGTGCACGTGGGGTAGCAACATGCATGCTTACTTGGACTGACCTGGAAATCTTGTTTCACGAAGATGATAAAGAAATAAAGCTCATGCCGCAAGCAGAATCATACGGAGTATCATTATTTATTATTATTGTTTGTGTTTTTGTTTTTTGTTTTTTCGTTTTTTCGTTTTTTTGTTTTTTGTTTTTAAGCACAGTCGAATATGAGGCAGCAGGAATCCGTGGTTGAAGATGCAGATGCGGCAACTGGGGACAGCGAATTGAGGGACACAGGCTTCCAGATTTTCTGCAGACAGTCTTATCTCATTCCTTCTATAGTTGTGATGCATATGGGAATCCCAATCCTGATGACAAGACGATGACTGCGAACTCGAATTGCCTCTTGGGAAAATTCTGTACTAGAGAGGCATGCAGTCAGGGCTTGCTGGCTCTCCACTCCTGCATGGGCCACTTGGATTATGCTAATTCTTGGCAGGTTAATTATGCTCTAAGCAAAGATTAGTCCAGGTCGGTGCGGTTGTTGGGAGTTTGATTTTCAACTGCTGAACTTCCGGAAGTTTCTTACGTATTTGCTATTTTTGCTGTTTCTTAAACCAATGATTCACACGGTAATGAAATGGGATGATTTCCAAGGTCACCCCCTCATCCTTTAAGGGTTAAGGGGCTCTTGAAGACCAGAGTGAGGTCTAACTCTGGGTCCCTGGCCACCATACAGTAAGCTTACTCCCGCAGCCACTTTCAGAACAATTGGTCTGAACATCTAGGACATGTATAGATGTAAAATCACCAAAGTTTAGGAATGCCGTCATTTTAATGAAATTTGTTGTAAAAGCACTCATTGGAAGTCAAACTACTATACAAGACTTCTCTTTTTCACAACAAAATTCCGAGGATGAATAGCTATACTTCTGTCCTACTACAAATATTCCCTGTCATCCATCTAAAAACATTTGGTGTCTGTATGGACGTTCAAGGACTAACCATGGAAGGAAGGAGCCCCATGATCAAGGTAGTCATCAAAATACTCCGATTATTGGACCAATAGGTGCATTCTTTGTTTCTACAGTGAAGTCATCCATCAAACCTTTTAGGTCTGCAATGTCCTTACAACTAATCACATTGAGCACATCTCCCAAATCAATAAGTACATATTCTTGAAGATATATGCAATTTTAGAATGTCTACTAAATTATTTTTGACCCTTTGTAACTTTTGCACAAAATATCCAAATGATGCATTCTTTGAAGTATTGAAATCATCTATTGTTTTCCAACAATAAAATATTTAAAATTTTCCAATCTAAATATAGAACATGTTCACCTTAGAAAAAAATAGCAATTTTAGATGTCCTATTTTATAAGTACAAATTTGACCTCTATAGTAGACTAGTGGAGGGTTCACTTTGAATTTCATAATCATTTGAAGCTAATTTGGAATACTCAATTCCAAATACTCAATTTCAAAATTTTGTCATCCCCAATTAAAAAAAATTTAATTCATTTTTCTTCAAGGAAAAAATCTCACAAGAATCCAAATGAAGTTTAGCCCTTGTGTGGTGTAGTGATTCACTAACCCTCTAATGCCATCACTAAAGTAGCCACCAAAAAATGATCCAATTTTTGGACCAAAATGTGCATTCTTCATTTCTACAATAACCACTTGGGCAACCGTGAAAATCATCCATCAGCCACTTTTTGGCCTTAATGTTCTTACTAGGTTAACTTCTAATCTTGGGGGAATTATACTAGAAGAAAAATGTGTCTGCTACAACCGACTGAAATGCAACTACATGTCCTATGCAACTGCCCTGCAGCTGCCCTGCAACTACAATCTTCTATATTTGCACCAACTTTGACATAGTTACACTGTAGTTGCAAAATAGTTGCAAAGTAGTCGCAACATGTAGTTACGCATACGGGAATGTAACAAAAGAGTTGATGTGAGGTACTTTACATCCAATCTTCATCACAATTGTCGATGTGAACAATTTTACGTTCTGTAGAGTCCAATGTGTCTATCTACAGTTGCATGTAATTTAAATTCAATAGCAATTTAACTAGAATGCAACTAGATTGCAACTGGATTGTAATTAGATTGCAACTAGATTGTAATTAGATTGCAACTATAGTGCAACTAGACTACAACTACATTGCAATTACAATTCGACTAGTGTTTGACTTAAAAACAAATAGACTTTAACTTGAAAAAACTAGCATGCAACTAGAAAACAACTAAAATGCAACTACTATTAAGTCTTTTATTAATTGTCCCACATCAATTGTCAAGAATACCATTAGGTTGAACATATAAAAATTGTAAGTTATAGTAGTATTGTGTAATGAATTTTGATAATGAAATTCTAATATTTACATATTTTGTAGATTTTTACACTTTGTAGATTTTATAATCTACAAAAATCTATAAATATTTAAAGTTTAAGATATTTCTAGATTTGGCAATCTAAAAAAAAAGATAGATCTGAAATTTAGAATTTACAAATCTTTGAAATTCAAATTTCAAATCTACAAGTCACAAAGACGCAAACTAGTTGCACATCAATCGCAAACTAGTTGCACACCAGTTGCAAACCAATTGTAAGTCAATCGCAAACCAGTTACACATTAGTTGCAAACAAGTTGCAAACAAGTTGCAAACAAGTTGCAAACAACCTATACAACTACAAAATGAGTTGCACAGTGTAGTTGCAAAATCCCTCGTTTTCTTGTAGTGTTATTGCGCACTTTTGCTTGTATCTTTGTACAAAAATATTTTTTATTCAATTTCATAAATTATTGGTCATAAAGAATGGTCATCTTTTAATTATTGAAGATTTTTGGGATGAATGAAAAAGTATTTGGACAAAATATTAGCCTAAAACATTGTATTTGTCATCCCATATATGGATGTTGGAGGTAATTTAAACAATCTTGCAAACACTGACTATAGAATTTTAATGGATTTTGCACTTCAAAATAAATTTTAATCAATTTTCTTTGAATGATAAGGAATCTAAAAGAAGAAAGTGCATCTAGGCCACCTTGATGTGTATTTTTACAAGTTTATTAAATTAATCATTATTAGGTACATTGAAAATTCCAAAATGTATCCATGTATTAGTGTATTATGAGATACTTTCGTACATAGTATACTACATACACCACCTTAATAGTCACAAATGTTGACATCTACTTGACAAATATTTGAAAACATAACCTAGTACACAAAATAGTGAAATTAGGTTGCCACACTATTTTCTTGACATTTGATATAATATAAATACTTTTAATTATTGTACAAAAATGTACTACTTTTGAATTAGGTATTGTTATAATTGGGACTCATAAACCTCCAAGTATACAAATGGAAATATTTTTAGAAATACTTGTTGACTTTGATAGCTTGTAAAGTAAATTTCTTGATGTAAAGCAACCTAATTTCACTATTTTGTGTAGGTTATACACTCAACACTATCTATTTGCACACTCCTTGGGTCTTTTTGAAGAAATCTCATATTGTATACAAACTTAAAATGGGGAACATTCCCATGATCACCCAAGTCATTTTAGAATGAATTTTAGAAGTTAATTGAAATCATTGCTGGTTGTTTTATTTACATTCTAAACAATGTATCACTTTCTAGTTTGTCAAAAGAAGGTTACATCATTATAGGGCATAAACAAACTTTTAAGGTAGGCAGACCCAATCCCGACCCTGTTATAATTTCGACCCCTACGTACCCAGGGAGTTCATTTCATAATTGAAATGAACTCCCTGGGTACATAGGGATTGAAATTATTAAAGAGTCGGGAATGGGTCTCTCTACCTTAGATGTCAAATCCTCCAACTGATGGTTGATCAGTTGATGTCTTAATATCCACAACTACATCATGTATATCAATTACTTATGTCCCAATGCTAAATGAAGCCCACTAGCTCTTGATTAATTAATTTTTAAAACCTCAACTATTTCAAGGCTTTTAGATTTTAAGATTTAGTAGTAGAAAATGATACAAAATCAAAAATAGCATATTGAAAATCAATAACAAATTTTGTTAAATTGATCCACTATATTGGGTTTTTAAGGATAGACAATCTAAAATGTAAACTTAGACTTGTCCCAGTTCTTAGAGTATTGTGTGGAAGTTTGTTACATTTTCTGCCTCCAAAATTTCATATAT
Source organism: Antitrichia curtipendula (assembly GCA_951230915.1). NCBI lineage: Eukaryota > Viridiplantae > Streptophyta > Bryopsida > Hypnales > Leucodontaceae > Antitrichia > Antitrichia curtipendula. Next base: position 19,787,743 of record OX579633.1, on the reverse strand, counting down.
TTTTTTTAATAATTACCCTCCCTAAAGAACCCTCCCTAAAACCTTTCTCTAGAAAATAAATAAATACTCATTTAAAAAGGTACAAAACACATACATCAAAATTAGAGCATGATTTTTTTTAAATTTATTATATGAATCCCTAAGAGACTACTATGCATTTTTTAGCAACATAGAAATTTTGGGCAGTATGTGTAATTAGAGATTTGCATATTTTAGGCTGAAATTTAAATAGGAGGTGGGAACAAGGAATATCTTTCATATGCACTAAATTTCATGACATTTGGAAATATGAGTCAAAAGTAACGGTCTAATGTGTTACTTTTTTTTATAAATGGACAGACTGGCAAATAAAAAAAATCACTTTTTTCAAAAATAAAAAATTTGAAATTGTTTTTTTTAAGTTATATGTATGTGGAAAGCTTTTAATCATTCCATTTTGATCAGTGAGTCAAAAGTTATGAGGAGTTTTAGTTTGTGGGCAGTTATCTACTCTAAAATAAGCTTTGAAGTCCTTTATTTACTCAATTTTTAATATTTTTGGAAAAAAATAAAATCATAGAGTGTAGAATGTTTGTTACAATATTTCAACCATTAGGATTGGCATTTTTCATTGCCATAACTAAATTTTTACCAATTTTGTGTTTTAAACATTCTCTACTTCTTTCTACTTACTATTTTTTTTCCTATATGTTGTACAATTTCTAATGATCTAAAAATTTTCAAGCATGTAGCCAACTTGCCTAGAAGAATGAATTCAAAGAAGCACCACCATTTTGGACACTTTTTCATACAAATTTAGTCTTGTGAAGTGTAGCTGCCCAATTCTTCGCAGGGCAAAAAAAAGGGGGTTGTCACTTCACTTGTGCTGTCTGGCTGGTACAGCCACTTTTCAGTGCATTGTGTGACAAATTGTGTCACAATGCACTGAAACACACACCCTCCCCCCTTTGTATTTAAATTAATAAATTATTTTATATCCTCCCCCCTCCTTTGTATTTAAATTAATAAATTTATTTTAAATTAAATTAAAATTAAAAAAATTCAAGAACCCCCTCCCCACTTTGTAGTTTCCAAGTGGGGGTGGGGTGACAATTGATATGGGACATATTGTGTATTTTGTATTTCGTATTTTAACCGTATCTTATGTCCCATATAGTATATTGAAGTTGTATCATGTATTCGTATCCATTCCATATTTATACCATATCCATATTCAGTATTGTATTTTGGATTCATATTTGGACAGCTTGGATTGAATCTCTCAAAGATCAAGGGCTTGTGATTTTTTGAGAAATCAACGGCATCTTGGAGGGGAAACATTTTTCTGTTTTTTAAATCAATGGTCTGTGATTTTTTTGAGAAAGGGGGGAGGAACTAATGCACTGAAAAGAGGTGACAGCCTCTTTTCAGTGCATTGTCACTTCAAATACTAATATCTTGCAATCTACACGGTGAAAATTTTTGAAATTTTTTCCACATCTTCTCAAACCAGCTTACAACAAAATCCTAGGGTAACATGTGTCCAAAATTCTAAATATTCTAAAATTTGGTGCTTGTGCTGGCAGTTTTGGAGCATTTTTGGTGAAAACACAGTCACGGTCCTTTAGATGTTAAACTTTGATGTAATCAAAATTAATTCACATGAAGTTCAAAAAGTGATTACTAAGGTAGAAGGTTTAGAAAGTGCTCATGTAAGGGAAAAAAGACCTCTGTACAAAAATGGGTGGACCCAAAGTTTTTTACATTTTTGTGGAAGAAAGAGAAATGAGGAATACAACACTGAAAATTTTAAGTTTAATTTTCTGACTTGAAATGAATAAGATATGATTTTTCAAAGTCAAAGGTGCATAGGTCCCCATTAATGTTTATAGGTGCAACTGTAATCAATCAACACATGCCATTGAATGGGGCCAATGAGTTTAAGAATGATCCTAATCCATGCCTTTAAATGGAAACAATGATTCTAAGAATGATCCACTGTACTTTTCTATTCAATTCACTCCCGATTGTAAATCAGAATTTATTGCAATCACTAAAAAACCCAGGGTTTCTTCACATAGTTTCAAATCCAATTCAGAGTTCTATAACTTTTGCATATGATGCCCGAATTCAATAAAAATTATTAGAAAATTTGCGTTCTCTTTTTTAGTTTATGTGGTAAAATTTTCAAATCAATACAATATGTACTGATTTTTTGGAAGCCAATCAAAACTCACAGGTTCAATTTGAGCCCACAAAACTGCATTTGATGGCTGAAACTTCGGGGGCTTGTATCTTCTTCATCCAATGTTATTTTTCAATAAAATTTGTTGGGTTATGTTTCCCTTGAAGTCTAGTTGTTGTTGTAAGATTTTCATGTCAATCCAAAATGTTTTGAATGTTTGGGAGCAATTCATAGTTTAAAATCCTGACATTTTTGGATTACAGTGAACTTAGGCGGCTTGTTTCTTCTTCATACAATGTCCGTTTCTAATAAATGTTTTTGGAAAAGTTGCGCATATTAGTCTAGCTTGCGTGGTTAAAATTTCACATCAATCCAAAAAGTTATGAGTGACTGAGAAGCATTTTAGTAGAAGAAGGTTTAGCCTCAGATGTGTTTTTGCAATTTTTCTTGCTATTTTTTGACATTTCAAAGTCATTATGCAGAACTCACCAAATTCAGGTCTTTATTATGAGTAAAATCACACATGATGATGAACCATGTCACCTATTCAATAGCCTAAAATCACACACATGGGTTGGCAGTTTCTCACCACATGGAGTAATTTTCATTTCTACATCCCATGTGCACTGTTTTGGACACTTCTTTAGGGGCGGTTCTTAAGGTAGACAAGCCTATTACCACCCTGATTTGCGATCTGACTATGTTGGAGTCAACTTCAATGGGGTCACCTATTTTTCAAAGGTGTATGCATGTTTCACAAATCAAACCCAAGTGAAATTATAATTTTCTGATGAAAATTGAAATTTCTATGAATTGTTGAAGTTGACTGCCCTGAAATTACAAATCCGCCCATGGATTAATTTATAAAAGTCAGATCAACAACCCATTACCGCCATAGATTGTATCTATGAGTACTTGGATATCCACCAATCAATGGTAGACACGTTACCCAAGCTGAAATTAATGAGCTGATTTTGTCAGAAAAATAGATGAACTTAGATGAGTTTCAGGGTGGTAATGGGGCCAAAAGTAAGATGTCGGAAATAGGAAGCTGACGGAAATAGGCTGGTTTACCTTAATGCCCGAACTGTTTTCAAGCCTTCTCCTATAAAGTAATTTGGATCTCTTGCAAATTGATAGTAAGATTCAAAAAGTATTTATACTAAGAAAAATACAACAATTGCTTTGAATGACTCAAATGCTAAATAATAGGATTATTTGAAGCAAAAAAAATCACCTTGACCTAGTTGTACTTTTATTGCACATAAATTTATTCAACAATCAAGTAGAAGTGTCTTTGGAATCATTTACCCTAGCAAGGTGATTGTAAGAAATTCTCATACTCTTTATTGTGCTTTTCATTTTCAGACTTTTATATTTTTTATACTATGAGTGACCTTTAGTACTAATAAGGGTATCACTACAACAAAACCTGCATTTTATGACTGCAAAAATATGACTAGGGATGACTAACGACTGCTCGCAGTCATATTTTGGGAGGCCAATATTTTGGAAAAAAATTTGATTGCAAATATGACTGGCAATCATTTGGCCTTGTACTTCATGGGTGTATAGTATACGTCTATTGGGAATGACTAAGTACTTTATAGGGTACAATAGGGAATATATTCAGAGAACGTCTAATCATATTATGTAGTCATATTTTTGTGTCAGTCATATATTTTTGGTAGTGACATTTTTTGTTTTTGGGTAGCCCAAGAAAAATTTGGATAGGGAACATGTTTGAAGAGCACCTAGTCATATTTTTGCTTGAGTCATATTTTGTAGTCACATTTTTTTTCATAGTCATTTTTTCTTTTTCTTTTTGAGCAAGGAACATATTTGAAGAGCAACCAATCATATTTTTGCTTGAGTCATATTTTGTAGTCATGTTTTGGGGGGAGTCATATTTTGTAGTCATATTTTGGGGGGAGTCATATTTTGTAGTCATATTTTGGGGGGAGTCATATTTTGTAGTCACATTTTTTTAATAGTCATTTTATCTCTTTTTGGGACAACTGATGGAAAATTTGGACAAGGAACATATTTGGAGAGCACCTAGTCATATTTTTGCTTTAGTCATATTTGGGGGGGGAGTCATTTTTTTTACTTTTTGGATAGTCCAAGGAAAAAGAGGTCAATCTAAGATGACCTTCTAGTATTTTGGTTGTAGATCTCATTCCTTAGGGTGTAGGCATAACTTTATTTCATGCCTATTAAAAATTTGTTGTTGTTGTATGTTGTGCCTAGTATAGAATTTGTGTTCAAATATTTTGAGTGGCATATGTTTATATTTTAATTAATAAATTTAAATTTCTCATAGGGGTTACAAAGGAAGTAGAGAAAAGTGAAACAATTAACAACATGAAACAATAGATGGATTCATTCCCGGCCCATTTTGTTGGAAAGCATAGGAAAAGGATCTCAAAATGCATATTAAATATGTTTTGGTTTTTTATGGCGGATTTTTTCAAATTGAAATATATATTTGGTGATAAAGATAGTCCTATAAAGTATTGGTTCAAATATAGAGATTGTTGATTTCTTTAATGAGAGAGAAGGAATATTGTTTAACAAATACCTTAACCCCTAAAGGACCAAACACCGTTTTTTGACAACATAGCGATTTTGGGCAGCTCAGTATGACCGGAATTTTTCTTTTTTTTCTTTGAAATTTTCACATAAGATGTGCCCGAGGAGTAGCTTTAAGGTCCAACAATTTTCGTAACTTTTGACTGCATGGTTAAAAAGTTATTGCATGATATGTCATTTTCATTGTTCGGCGGGCAGCCGGGGCAGCAAAAAAAAATTCTTTAAAAATCACTTTTAAAGAAAACTAAAATTTGAAATTGGTTCTTTAGATTTATATGTACGTGGGAGGCTTTGAATCATTCCATTCCGATCAATGAGTCAAAAGTTATGAGGATTCTTAGTTTGAGGGTAGTTATGGAATCTCTACTCTAAAATAAACTTTGGAGTCCTTTATTTAACTCGATTTTCAATATTTTTGAAAAAAAATAAAAACATTGGGTGTAGATTGTTTATTACAACATTACAATTGTTGGGATTGACATTTTTCAATTTCATAAATAAATTCTTGACAATTTAGTGTTTTGAATCATTCTCTACCTCTTCCTACTTACTATTTTTTTCCTATATGTTGTACAATTCCAAATGATTTGAAATTTTTCAAGCATGTAGCCAACTTGCCTTGAAGAATAAATCCAAAGAGTAACCATCATTTTGGACATTTTTTCATACAAATGTGACCTTGTGAAGGGCAGCTGCCCGTTTTTTCGCAGGGACAAAAAAAGGATTTTTGTCAATTCAAACGCTATTATCTTGCAATCCACTTGGTGGAAAATTCTGAAATTTTTTCCACATCTTCTTAAACAAGTTTACTACAAGATCCTACGGCTACAAGTGTCCAAAAATGTTTTTTTTCTAAAATTTGGCACTAGTATTAGAAATGGCAGTTTGGGAGCGGTTTTGGTGAAAACATAGTCAAAAACCTTTAGGGGTTAAGTCATGAGGACATGAATCCACATCTAGTTTGTACACTAACAGATTGGTTGCATTAGCAGATTAACTAATTATGTTGATTGATTGTGGTAGCTTATACAAATTAAAAGCTAATTAGATTGGTTGATACAAAGTGAAATCTAATGCAATTAACTAGTGATGTAGATTGAAGATTGTGGGGTTTAGAAAAAATACTTGAAGCTTGAATAAAATCTAATTTAAGGAGAGAAAAAAGAGTGTAAGAAAAATTCATACTTGAGTATTCATAAAGCAAGAGCAAGTGAGGAATGTCATTTGTATTCAAAGTCTAAAAGTTTGAAGTAGAAGTATAAGTTCCAAGTTGCTACTTAAAGCTTTGGGCTGTTGGGCATAGTTAAGAAACTAAGTTGACCCCTTTATAGAGTTTTGACTTTGTATTAAGCAAATATTGTTGATTGTAATATGCATAGTTGACCAAAAGAAATTTTAAGGTCTTCAATAGATACTTATTTAGCACTTATGAAGATTATGTCATTACAATTGTTTGACTTCTAGAATTTTAAAAGATTAATTAGTAGTAATTGAAATCAAAGATTGCAATTGTAAAGTAATCCAAAAAAAGAGGAAAAAATAAAAAAATATATAATTTTTTTAGAAAAAGTCAAGAGAGAGAAGTAGAAAGAAATGTGTTGAAAGAAAAAAAATTCGATCATAGATAGAATTTATACACCTTATTGTAAAAGTCGTTATTTAACCCCTAAAGGATCAAACACCGTTTTTTTGACAACATAGCAATTTTAGGCAGCTCACTACAACTGGAACTCTTTTCTTTTTTTCTTTGAAATTTTCACACAAAATGTGCCCAAGGAGTAGCTTTAAGGTCCAACAATTTTCATAACTATTGACTATGTGGTTAAAAAATTATTGCATGATATGTCATTTTCATTGGTCAACAGGCAGTCCGGGCAGTTGAAAAAACTTCTTTAAAAATCACTTAAAAAATAAATTAAAATATGAAATTGTTTTTTTAGATTTATATATATGAGGAAAGCTTTGAATCATTCCATTTTGATTAATGAAATGAAAGTTATGAAGAGTTTTATTTTGAGAGTAGTTATGGAATCTCTATTCTAAAATAAACTTTGAAGTCCTTTATTTAACTCAATTTTCTATAATTTTGGAAAAAATTAAAATCATAGGATGTAGATTGTTTATTACAACACTACAACTACTGGAACTGGAAGTTTTTAATTTTGCATAAATAACTAAATTCTTAACATTTTAATATTTTAAATCATTCTCTACTTCCTTCTACTTATTATTCTTTTCCTACATATTGTACAATTCCAAATGATCTTAAAAATTTCAAGCATATAGCCAACTTGCCTTGAATAATAAATCCAAAGAAGCACCACCAACATGGACATTTTTTCATACAAATGTGACCTTAAGATGTGCAATTGCCCTATTTTTGTAGGGCCCTAAAAAATGATTTTTGTCAACTCAAACGCTAATATCTTGCAATCCACACAATGGAAAATTCTGATATTTTGTCCACATCTTCTCAAACCAACATACTACAAGATCCTATGCTTACATGTGTCCAAAAACATTTTTTTTTTTCTAAAATTTGGTACTTGTTCTAAAAATGGCAATTTTAGAGCATTTTATATGAAGACATAGTCAAGGCACTTTAACTAGAATTTGGAAAAAAAATTTGGAAACCAAAAAGAAAATTTGTAATAAAACATATTGAAGATAAAGATGGAACACGTAGCATTCTTCTAACAATGACAAGATAAATAGTTGGATGTGCTCTATGCTTGGATAGAGAGTTGGCGCCCTATTACATCCAACGATTGTTACAATTTTTTAGATTGGCATTCAACAATGACATGTTCTATTAAGATATGAAGGGATTAATTTTGCAGCAACCTACCATGGATGTAAAGACTAAAGAGCTTTATAACTCCACTAAAGATCACCTCTACACTATCAAAAATATTGAAATAAAAAAGCCTTTGGAATGGCATGGGGCGATTGGTAAGCTCCGTGGAAGTATTAATTTTGATTCTACCAAGAAACAATTGCAAAGTTAATAAACGTAAGGGAGGCAACCCATTCCTGATCACACACACATTTTGGTAACGTAGGGTGGTGTAATTCCATATAAGAGGTGATTAGCAACCATTAAGTATGGTACAATCCCAACACAGTTGAAGAGCATTATGATTGGCCACAAGACTCTTAATACCTTTGGTGGATTTTGCAATCGATCCTTGGTCAAAAATAGGAAGGTCTATATGATCGATATAAGTAGGACAAAATCTTTAGCTAAAAAAACCATAGTAATTAAGTTTTGAAAAATAAAAATCTGAAAAATTATGGAAAACTTATAACCTCTATTTTTGCACATGGAAAAATATCCCCTTTGTTAAAACCTGCCTTGCAGATATGTGTATTTGCTTAATTGGTCAAAAATGTTTGCCTTCCTTAGGGCTTCTTTACACTACGGCAGAGGGTTGAGAGGCCATCAATTTCAAATGATAGGAATCCAAGATTTCTTGAAATCTCGGCCTCTCGACCCTCCACACTAGACGGCACATGCGAGAGGTTGTCGCCCTCCAAATTGACAATTCTAGCAGAAAATTAATTACATGTTGACGAACTCTCAAGCATAGTTTGGGTCCACCAAAAATGGAGACCCAAACTATGATCGAGAGTCCGTCGAATTTTTAACCCTAAAAATCAAATTTGTTCTCTCTTCTCTCACATTATTTGTTACCATTACAAAAAATATGAGGCCTCTGGAAGGCCGTTAAGCCTGGACCCCCGTAGTGATACTACGGAGTTTTTTTCCAAAAAAAAAAATTCAGAAACTGAAATTCTGACGTGGTCGAAGTTCCACGCCAGCGCTGACGTCAGCGCCACATCAGCGTGACGTCACTTTTTATAAAAAAAAAGATTTTTTTTTTTTTTTTTTTTTTTTCCGTAATATCAACCGCGGGTCCCGAAAATCAGCACTCACGGCCTTGTTGAGGCCTCATATTTTTTGTAATGTTGTTGGACTCTCAACCATAGTTTGGGCATGGCCTCTGGACTTGGTCGGCCATAGTGTGAAGTGCCCCTTAGCTCCAATAATCATAGTAAGGAATTAAGGATACAATTGCTTAGGCAATGAGCTACAATTTATTAACAATTACAGCCTATTCCTCAATCCAGGGCCTCATCTTGATGAATCTGAACTGCAAATTACAAAAGAGCAAGCAATGGACCGTCACTCAAACTTTTCAGAAACTGCTTACAAACAAAAATATTAACTTGGGAGCAGCACCAAGGTGGGTGCTTTAGAAGGAAAGTTATGAAACATGAGGTTTCATTCTTGTAATTTTTGTATGAAAAAAAACAGTAGGTTTCGGAAGTGGGACCCTTGCAGCAGGTGGCATGTAAGCTTATCCAGTAACTTAGATCATTTATGCTCTTCAAGCTTCAATTCTTTATACGTTCACATTTTTACCGACAACTACTGTACTTCTGGTCAGTTTTTTTCACATTCTGAGAAGTGCTGATTTGGCAATTACACTTTAAAAAAAAGAAGAGAAAATGGCCACAAAATATTTTTATGAAAAGGTCAAAGATGTTGATCACTTGATCCAGGTAGTTTTGGGGAGTTGCTTTGACTTTTTATTCTTTTGCCAGGGCAAAGTTGTGGCGTAGTTATGAAAAACTAACAATGACTATGGCAAGAGTTGTGGAAATCTAATAGTGATTGTGGTGATAGATAGGGAGAAGATGGAACTTAATCCCTAAAGTCCCGTTGTCCCCTTGGGGACAAAATGGATTTTGGACAGGTTCCTATGGTCTCAAATTTTTTTGTGATTTTCTGAATTTTTTTTTTGTGAAGATAGAGAGTCACATTAGCTTTCCAAAAATTTAATTTTTATTTCAATTGGTGCCCGGGAGCAAAAGTTATAGCACAAAACCCCCAAATTTTAGTTTGGCGGGCAGAAAAAAATCCTCAAAAAAACTTTAAATTAAAAAAATTTTAAATTTGTTTCATATAGATTTTATTTTTATTTACATGGGAAGCTTTGATTCATTCCATTTGGATTTGTTATGCAAAAGTTATGGTCAATCTTATTTTTTGGGCAATTAGAGCATCTTTTTGAAAAAATAACTTTTAGGATTCATTTCTAAAGTCAATTTTAACAATTTAAAAAAAAAAAAAGTTTCAGAAGGTCAAGATTTCTTGCTAGAACAATCTCACCATTGAGATTAGTATATTTCAATTCTATCTTAGAGCTATTAATGATTTAATTTTTCCTTCAATCTTGAACCTACTTCTACTTAACAATTTTTGAATGAGTGAAAACTAAGTGTTTCTTTTTAAAAAAAATTTCTAGATTCTCAACTCAATTATTCATCATATAAAATTAGAAATTCAAAATCATTAGAGCAAAAGTTTGAAGTTAAAAAGGTTCAAAGCCCCAAAATGTAGTTGAGCAAGGTGCAAAAAACTAGATTCCTTCATTTTAAATGCAAATATCTTGCAATCTACATGGTCAAAATTTCTGAAATTTCTTCTACACATTTTTATACTAGTCTAGTACAAGATCCTACGGTTAAATATGCAAAAAAAAATATTAATTTTTTTTTGGTCTTTGCTCTAGAAATGATAGTTTAAAGTGGTTTTTGATGGAAAAATGGCCTTGGGACTTTAGGAGTTAAAGTGACCCTCTAAATTTCAATTTTAGTGCTCAAATGGCAAAACAAACTCTTTTGTTGAATGAATTTGGCAACAAAAACAAATCATAGTCATGCAATGACAAGTGAATTGACAAAAGTACAAAAGAAGTACAACAATGTCAATGCACTTCTCAACTGCATTTGTGCCCTACATCTTAATATCTCATATACTAGCTAAGAATTAAGTTCATATCAAGATTATTTTCCTTCATCAGCCAATTTGTGAAGGTGGCGTCGTATGGGAAGCTTTCAAGTGTAAAAATGCACTACAAGAACATTCCCACAACAAGTTGTAAGTGATCTTCAAGGTTGTTCCTCAATTTGGACTTGAGGAAGTTTAGGGTTGAGAAGGTGCACTCGTCTTCCACATTGCCTAAAACATGTACAAGTGTTATTTCTGCAAATTTAAAAAACTCAAAGAATTCATCGATGAGACAAGTTGCAGCATCAAGTTGTCTCCATAGAGTAGGTAATGGATTCACTACAAACGGTGGTTGCACCGTCCCAAGTGAATTTGCCCGCATTGTTGTCTTGAAAACACGTTGCTGACACATGATCAAGTCTCAGTCAATTACAAGTGGAATGAAGACTTGGAGGTCCTTCTCTCCAACCATCTATCCATACTCATAAATCAACCAACACACGCAAGTGCTTGGAGAAGTTCATCTCAATGGCCTCCGACTTCATGTTTGTTATCTAATACTATAGATATAATATTTCCATGGCATTCATCAGCCCATGAGAAAGAAAGCGCTTTAGCAGCTTTGATTTTAGTTGCACAACAATCCTATAAAATAGAACCATCTGCTGAATTAGCAAAAGTAGTGAGACCTTCATAATTAAGACCAAAATAAAAAATATAAAGAACAAGAAAAAACTTACGGCGAACATCAACCTTCACTTCTACCACTATATTGGTCCATGTTGCAAAATCAAACTTTTCTTCATTCCAACAAGCAAATATTTTTGACGTTTGTCACATCTAAACGCTAGTGTTGGTAGAGAATATGGACTCTCCATATCCGTGCACCATTGCATGTGAATGGACTCATTTTTGAATTGAAGAATTTGGTTCAAAGATCAAAACTCTAATGTCATGTAAGCCGTGGACTCAACCTCATACCTCTCGCTAAGATTGCCCATGCAATTGGTGAGGGTTGATACAAAATCAACAACATAAATGTTCTGCCCTTGTGCTACTTTCATTAACATCTCCATGGACTCTACGAGCAGCAAAAGTGCACTCATTCCCGCAAACGTGTAAGAGTCCAGAAACAACTTCAAATATGGTTGCAAGAGTGAGCAAGGGATTAAATTTGTAGCTAGAACAATAGATCAGCAAGGAAATAAGGACAAGAATAATATTTCAACAAGACATGAATTACCCAAACAAATCAAAGAATATTTTCCTTAAAAACAAAAACAAAAGGCTTACAAAAATATACTTACCTTAGCCTTTTTGTTGTTAGTCAAATCCTCATACATCTTGAGAATTAGAGTGCAATATTCTGAAAGGATCTTCTTCATTGGTTCAATGAGGCTTAGCCATCGTGTTTCCACATTATACAATAGTTTAGGGCCTTTTATTTTAGTAACTTCTGCTAGTTTTCTGAACTCCAAAACTATAGTTTCTATACCTCTTTGGTGACTTACAAAAATAGGAATGAGACTCTCTAAGCAACATCTCTACCTTGTAGAATAGGGACAGCTTACTCAAAGCCTTGAGTGCAAGATTCAATTTGTGGGATAGACAATGTTTTGGAGTGCAAAATGGAGCATATTTCTCCACAATTTTGATAGATACACTAGTTTTGCAACCAACCATGGTAGATGCGTCATTAGATCCAAAACTCAACACCTTTAAGGCTATAGCTTGACAATCTATGCCAACCACCATCTACCACAAATTCCATGATGATCCTCACAAGGTTGTCTACTATAGGAGCCTCCTCCATCTTTTGCAAACAAACCCAAAGTGGAACACAAATCCAATCTTCTACCACATACAAGTAGACACTTATCCAACTCCCATTGTCAACACTAGTCACTTCATCAATTGTACAAGCAAGAAACCTAGCATTTTTTACTTTCAGCTTCATTTCACTAGTCACCTACCTATACATATATTTAGCCCAAATCCATCCACTTAAATCAAACCAGTGAATTGTAGGCAAATTAGGCATCTTTAGAAACTTATATGAAAAAACGGACTCTCATATTCTGTCATGGGGCATCCATAAGACAAAATTTGAAATAAAGTTGCAAATTGCACACGCTTATTTACATGCTCAATTGAAGAACTCAACTAGACAACTTGGGCAATGGATAGAGGGGGATGCGCCTGATATAACTTCAAATTATTTTGGTGCTTGCACTGCGCATCCATGTACTGTTGCCCCATCTTGACATTGAAGGTAGGCTTGTCTTTTTTGGCTATCCTCTTCCTATCATGTTTGCCTAAAGTGTCGGATTTGGGGGCCATCAAGATGGACTTCTTTTCCATTGCATTGCAGGGGATGCACTTCACCATGTGCAAGATCCATCTTTTGATAGCAACCCTTTGGTCTATGTAAATTGAACTTGCCAAATTGTCTTGAATTTTTGAGGTCTATCATATTGTCTTTGCGCTTCTACAGCCACCAACTCAATTGCAATTTTTGTCTCCCTCCCCTTTTTCTCCTCATTTTGCAATCACTATGAGAACCCCACATTTTTGCCTATGTTTTACTACCAACGTGCAATGTCTAAGAAAACATGAAACTGTCAAAGGCAAGGTCTTTATACAACTGGAGTGGTAAGAAGTGAAACAACCCATATGGAATATATAAAGTAAGAATTGTATTCAATGTATAATGTCTTAAACAATGTCCCTATGTCTGAAATAACAACTAGATGTCTAAAGCGACAATCATATGTCTGAAATAACATCCATGTGTTCGAAAGTCAAGCTCCCTTGTTCAATATAAATACATCCTCTCCATTCTTCATTTTCACTAACTTTCAATGAAGGAATTCCTTCATTTTTCCATCAAAAATTCTCCTGGTGGTAGATGGTAAGTTTTCTTTAATTCTTGTTGCATTTAACAAAAAATTGTTTACTTAAAAAATAATTTAAAATAATAATTTTTTGTTGACCTTGCCTATGGATACAATATGCACCAATTAATGTCTCAAAAAATGTCTAGATGTCTAAGTTGACGTTTCAACAAACAATATTAAAATGCTTAAGTGACATAAAAGTGTACTGACTGTCTAGACATGCCACGTCACCCATGTTTGTTACTATGTCACTTTTCCTGCCGCCATGTCAATTGCCACATTATGAACAGGCTAAAAGGAGGGAAAATCCACGTGGCTTTTTTTTTTGCCTATGTAGGGTTTACATGGTGCATCTATGTGGCATATTGTGGGGAGTTTAAAAGACCACATCTTGTGCAACATTAAAAAAATGAGCTCAAATGGGCTGCATTTCTTTGGATTTTCACAGGTTTTTGGCCCGTTGGTTACAATGAATTTTAGAAGACATCATTGCAGATTATTTGCACATCATATAAAACACATTTTCACATTTTTCATGACATTTAAAAAAACTCAGGTTTCTTATAGTGAATAAGATGACTTCATCATCACTGTCATCATTTGCCAATAGAATGTGTGCCAAAAACTTACTCTCTTGGCAAAGTCATCAAACACAGGCACCACTGCTGGAATAGAAGATAGCAAGTAGGTATCTCCAGGGGGTGCACTACTAGATTGCAATTGTGGTTGCATCAAAATAAATAATTGCAATTACATATAAATAAAGATAAAATTCTTGGTTCATTTCTTATCCTACATTTATTGCTAATGCACATGCAAACCATCATTTGAAAATTGTTAATTAATTTACTAGTCTAACTTGTTGAAATAATGGAAAGTCACACTTTTGTGACAATCTATGTTTGAAATACAAAATGCACTCAGGAGTCATTATATTACTAAATGGGATTTATTTGCTACACAAATTTGGATCAACTACAAGAATCTACTCCAATTTTCATGTACCAAGTTAGAAAAGCTAGATCCAAAGTTCAAAAGTGTGAAAACAATCCATCTTGATTTACATTTGACAACACATGCCCAAACATCTAATGATAATATAATTTTCCTTACATCTTTTGATAACCAAACAAAATACATGTTCAAAATAGAGTAAAACACACAATGTGACACCCTGCACTAGCACATTTATTATCAATTTCCTATATACTGATTGTTAGCCATGTGGTTTACAACTCACATGGACAAACCAAATATACTTCAAAGAAGTAACACTAAACTCAAATTTCTACTGGCTTAATTATTTAGAAGTATTATCATGTGGGTTATGTAATTAAACAAGATTAGTTGTGATATGATGCTATCATCAATTTCTACATAATTTTTCACATCTAAAGTAATTTTACATATTGAATGCAAATATTTATTTAATTTTCATTCAAAACAAAAAAGTGTTTTGTAATTGTTTACTAGTTACCAAAATTTAGATTTTAATCAAATGCTAATACAAAATCATAAGAAGACTGCAGCTACATGCATCCAAATCTAAGCTTAAAGTGCCAGTCAAACTAAATTTCATTTGAAGACCCCTAGAAACAAAGTTTTTTTCATTTAGACAAATCCTAGCTCTTTCATTAGACAATTTATTGGATTTCAGATAATAAAATCACTTATTCCCAAATCTCTTCATTATGACCTTTAAAATAACATTTTAGAATATCTTGCTTCACTGAACACATTGAACACACTTATTAGACATTCAATCTATATTTTAGTTCAAAAGAAAGAATCCTAGATGGTAAGACTAAAGAGGTTTGAGTGTATTTCTTAACCATGTCCTCTCTAAGTTTTGCTACATTGAAAGTTCAAGTTTTGATTCAAATCTAATTCTAATTTTCTTTTCTAAGGGTTTTGTTAAGTTCATGCATTAGTGCTGACAAAAAGAAGAAACCAATTCCTTGTGGATTCAAGTATTAAAAAGTAATATTATAAACGGAACACCTATACTTTGAACTGTATAGTATTTGAGAATTGTAACTTTAGCAAAACTTGAAATAGTTCCAACTAGCTACATATTTAACAATTGATTGATTAGGTTGGTTTGTCAATCAATGGATTGTTTAGTTATTAATAATCAATCAATGGATAAAAAAACTTTAGTTAATAAATCATAGACTGTTTATTTAATCAATCACTGAATTGACATTGAATAATTTGTTCAGTCACTAGACGTATTGTTCATTAACTCAATAAATGGAATGTTGATTAATTGAATCAATGGACTATTGAGTTGATTAATCAATCTATGATTTCAATTATGAACTTCTAAATTTTCCTTCTTCATACATGCACAATATAGACTTTGCTTTCAAACATATCCTAAACTCAGATCACCACAACTCCAATACCCTCATGATTTGGCCCTATTTAGAATAAGCCCTAAGTATGCGCAAAATTGCTTCATTATTGATAAAGTCGCTTGTGTTGACAATTTTTCACCCAAGATTGTGAGGGATGTGTCATCGGCATATTGTGTTATTGCTTGTTGTTTGGTTTTGCTAGGAAGGATGATTCCTTTTATGACTCCTTGCTCCATGCCATGTTTCATGACTGCATTAAGGAACTCACCCATGATGAGGAAGAGATATGATGGTTTTGTGCATTAGCATGATGTTGTCTAAGATGAAGCAGAACGAGAGAAAAGCCGACTGGTCTAAATCAACCACTTCCATAAAGATGGATTGGAAATAAGATTGAAGCGCCTTCGAGAAGATTTTGTAGGTCACATTAAGGAGTGTTATCGGACACCAATTTGGTAGATTGTGCCTTTCTCTATCCTTGAGCAGTAGCATGATCAATCCATTGGTGATGCCCAAAAGAAGCTTTTTGTCTTGTATTGCCTTGTTTATCATTGCGGTGTAATCTCTCTGAATGAGATCCCAAAATTTCTTGTAAAATTCAGTAGCCTTAAGAGACAGGCCAGGTGGACCCCAAGAGCTCTAGATTGAATGGATGAATGGGGAGGAGGTGAGCAAGTTGTTAGGTACCCCATTTGGCATGGGCATCTTTTCCAATTCAGTAGACGAATTTCTAATTGAGAGGATCCTCCATAAGCTGCAGCACTGGAGTACTACAAAAATCAATTCTACAAGAAGGGGCATCATTGTGAATTGGGTACTTCTTGCCTTGGTTCTCTTTTTTGCTTCAATTTGGGGAGGGACTTTGACAGGGATTTAAAAGGTGTCATCTATCATGATGAATTTCTTGTGGTTTGGCTCCTTTTATAAAGCCAGAATGAAGGTTGTTTGGCTACAATGTTGTCAAGCCTTCAAAGATGGTGGCATCAATATAATACACCTTCAAGATGCTTTGGTTGCACTCATGGTAAAATGGATAACAAAAGTTGTAGAACCTAGCTCTTCAAATCTCCACCACCTTCTACGACACAGACTCAGATATTTTCAACCCTACTCTGGAGGTTGTTGGAACCCTTGCCTAGAATTCTTCACCATCCCTCAATTCCAATTGCACAAAGGCTCAACGGTATGGAATAGGGTGGGGTCATCCTGGAGAACATTGCCTCATGAGATTCAGCATATCTAGCCGACACTACCAAAGGAGGTGGGGGGCAAATTTTTCTGGTGGTCGCCTTTTGTTTCAACCATAGGCCTGGGGTCCTCTAAAGCCAAATCATCCCAGTTGCACAAGGGCAACTTGAGGAAAATTTGGGGCGCCCTTGGTGGTAGCGGTCTCCTCTCTATTGAGGAAGCTGCAATGAAATTTGACTTGTTTGAAAATGAGGCATAGACATGGCAAGTTGTGACCCGATTGCTAGAATCAAGGTGGGGAACGCTCCTCAATTGTAGCTACCCCATGGTCCACGAAGAGGAATGGCTTGGTTAGTTCCTAGGATCCAAGACCAACTACCGATCTCTGTAATTCAAATCCCCCATGGATGCTCCGCACATATTGGTCCTCCCTTTTTGGCCTAGCCATTTGGTAGGGACATTGTGGGCGCAAGATTATCCATCCTTGGTAATCGTACGAACACCGACCAGGTTCTATGCCTTAATCCACCTTTTTAAATATAAGGGGGTGTTGTGAGCGCGGTCCACTGTGCCTTCCAAGCAATGAATCTTTTGTGCTAACGTTCTCTGAGTGTCGTGGATGGCAGCGAATACTACTAGAATTGCATGTATAACTCGCAAGCTGACTGTGATGAGCAAAGGTGATTGGTAATTCCTACCTCTTTAACTGCCTATCCTATGTATAGGGTTGGCTGGGTAGTTGGCGTCATTTCTAACGTCCCTAACTATGTGAGCGGGGAACCTTATGTTCCTTCCATAAGTGTTGAATACTAATTTTTGGAGGGTTGACACTTCTCCCGGAAGTTTCAACCTTACGGCTAACCCTAAGCTTAAGCTTCTTTTTTTCCTTTAATTCCTGACTTCTAAATATAACTCTAAATTTTTATTCCTAAATTTAACTCTAAATGGTTACTTCTAATTTTTACTCCTAATTTTTACTCCTGGATTTAACTCTAAATGGTTACTCCTAATTTTTACTCCTAATTTTTACTCCTGGATTTAACTCTAAATGGTTACTCCTAATTTTAACTCCTAATTGTTTACTCCTAATTTTAACCCGAAATTTTTACTCCTAATTTTAACTCGAAATCTTTACTCCTAATTTTTAACTCTAAATTTTTACTCCTAATTGTAACTCTAAATTCTATCTTCTACTTCTAATTTTTATCTTTTCTTGTCACAGTGTACCTTTCACGTAGAAAGGGCTAATTAAGGAGATCAATGCTAGAGAGGAAAAAACACAACACCGAGTATGGATTCAAGATCTCACCTCGTCACTTCCGGTGTCGGAAATACGCTTGTCCGCATTCGTGCGTACATTCCCATACTCCATGGTGGCCCTTGGGTGGTGGGACCTTTTCCCAATTTCACCACTTATGTTTCAAAAATTAGGACCCGTGCAATCTAACCTCTTTCTTTCCCTCCTCCTTTCTTCTCTCTTCTTTTCTTTCCCTTCCTCTCTTTCTACACTAACACTATTCTACCTAAGCTTTGATGGGGTGTCTTACAACTATAGATTCAAACCCCAAGAAGTTTTAATGTCCCTCCTAACCTCTTACACAACCTTATCTTCGTGTCATCCTAATCCTACTTCCTAATGGTCACTATGAATCCTCGAGATTTCCTTTCTAATACCTATTTAGCTAAGCCTAGGGCACTATTTATCGTCTCTCTCTCCCTCCTCCTATTTAATTCTATGACTCACTAACCTCCCTCCATTGCGTATAGTTGTGGTTTTGGTGAGAGTTGAGAGTTGTTTGATGCAGGTATAGAGGTGCGACTTATTCCTTCTTTCTACTTCCCCTATTTTCCTCCCTTTTGTGGTTGTTTTCTTTCCCTTGATTTCAACCCCGTTAGTCTTCTCCTAACCCCCACTAATCCCAACCTTTCTCCCACTAATCCCAACCTCTCTCTTTGTTGTTTTTTTCCTCTCTCTCTCTCCAGCCCTGGACTCCCTGGACCCCCCCAGCGACCTACCCCGACCACCCAGCGACCTGCCCCGACCACCCAGCGACCTGCTAAACCACCCCAGCGACCTGCCCAGACCACCCCAGCGACCTGCGAAACCACCCCAGCGACCTGCCAGACCACCCAGCGACCTGCTCGACCACCCCAGCGACCTGCTCGACCACCCCAGCGACCTGCCAGACCACCCCAGCGACCTTCCCGACTCCCCAAGGACTCACCCCGACTCCCCAGCACTGGACCAGCCCCCTTGACTCACCCCGACTCCCCAGGGACTCACCCCGACTTCCTTGCAACTGGACCAGATCCCCCAGGGACTCAACCCGATTTTTTTGGGTTCCTTAAGGGAACCCACCTAAGCAAATCTAAATCGGATTTTTGGTTAATTTTCCCCGATTTTTGGTGTGGTTTCCTGTTTTACGGACGCCGGCTCACAAGGGGTGGGGGGACTCTTAACTTAGACTTAATCTCGGACTCTAAACCTTGGACTTTTCCGAGAACGTCTCGGACTCTAGACTTTGGAACGAGAGTACATAAGGGTTCAAAGCTCCGCCGTAGAATTGGTTTTAACACCAACTTTAGGACTTATGATACCCTTGTGTTCAAAGCTCCGCCGTCTAAGGCTTGTTTTTTAACATGCACTTTAGGACTAAGGCTCGTCACAGGTTCAAAGCTTCGCCGTTCCCCGGGGGGTGGGCCCACTTACAACCAACAACAAAAAGGACAACTTTGGTTAGGACTCAATACGGAGGCACACATGCACGTGTTTACCACATACTTTAGGATTGGGACTGGTCACAGGTTCAAAGCTTCGCCGTTCCCCGGGGGGTGGGCCCACTTACAACCAACAACAAAAAGGACAACTTTGGTTAGGACTCAATACGGGGGCACACATGCACGTGTTTACCACATACTTTAGGACTGGGACTGGGACTGGTCACAAGTTCAAAGCTTCGCCGTTCCCCGGGGGGTGGGCCCACTTACAACCAACAACAAAAAGGACAACTTTGGTTAGGACTCAATATGGGGGCACACATGCACGTGATTACCACATACTTTAGGACTGGGACTGGTCACAGGTTCAAAGCTTCGCCGTTCCCCGGGAGGTGGGTCCACTTACAACCAACAACAAAAAAAGGACAACTTTGGTTAGGACTCAATACGGGGGCACACATGCACACAAGGTCAATGATAACGGGAAAACTCTCATACACTAAAGGCCCCCCAAAGCAGCATCGCCAAGGTACGGTGGGGGGTGACTTTAGGATTAGTACAAGGCATAAGAAGTCACACAAGTATAGGGGAGACCCATTCACTCACAACAAGGATGCAAGGCAAGGTAAGGTAGAAGGACCAAAAAGGACCTCCAAAGGAAGCTTGAAATAGAGCAACAAGGGGAGCCAAAAGTGCTCCAAAAACACCGTAAAGGTTTCTTGGCTAAAATGCCAAAGATCCTAACATAAGTTGGACCCACGGATCCAAAACAAGATTTGGGGGTGTTCTTGAGAGAAAAATGGGGACCTTAAATAGGTTTCCAAGGCCCCACCTTCCCCTCAAGAGTTCTAAAGTAACCTTATCAACTTGGATTATCATCCTCATCTTCAAAGATTTTCATCCTAATCCCTAAAAAACTACTTTTACCTATCTACGATGGACCAACCTCCTAACTTTTGGAGAATTACTCCAATCGTCAAACGGATTGTGCCATTGGCTCCAGATTGCCGTGTTTAGTCCAAAACCCCCTTACCCCCCGTACCGAGGACAAAAAACCATCGTAGGCTAATTTAGTTTAAAAAACTAAACCGTGGTAAAATCCTAGATATTGGGGGTCTCCTATTTTGAGAAATGTAAATAGCTTAGGGTCTCCGGTAGATGTGAGGGAGTCGGAAAAGACTCTTGGTTGACTTTGTTCCGCCGTCGTATGGTCCCGGAATGCCGGTCAACATGGCGGGGACCCCGCCACGTGATTAATTCTCGAGGAATCTCGTCGGTTCGGGTACTTGCCGCTATCGGAATGTTGCGAAACTTCATGGAGCGCATTATTAACATAAAACAAGCTAGTCTAATTTTTAGTGAGATTTTCTGGCAACCTGGGTAATTTCCATGAAATTCCCGTTGGAGGTTACTAGGGTTGACCACCCGCAAAAGGTTCTTCTGCAAGTCGGAAGATGACGGGATTTTCCACAAGACCTCTCATGGGGTCACATGAAAGATGTGCAGGTGCGTTTCCGTACTTGGCACAATTGATCAATGGAGATGAATTGGTCATCTCCTTGAGTTTATCGATGGTGCGAGAATCTTTTGCAGATAGAGGAATCTTGGCGAATCGATTTCGTCGTTGGACTCCTGGCATGGGATTTACCCTAGGATACCATCCTTGAGCTGTGGATTCCTCCACGGGCCCGGTCTTGCGTTAGTGGCTCCTGCATACTAATAGTCGGGGTTTTGGTGTATTTCTAAACCTAACTCTAGGACCCGACCTAGTGGCCTTGTTGTGGATCCCTCGGACCGACTTAGCCATGCATTGCCACATTCATGGTGGAATTTAGCCCTTTTGGGCCTATGTGACTTGAACCCTACAAATCCATCCGTTTCGTTCTTTCTACCTATTTTTGGGCCCGGTTTGGTGGGATTCTAAGTCTAAACACAAATCTAGACCAAATACTATAATGGGTATGTTACAACCCTATTTTGGTTCTACACTCTTTTTATGGCTTTTTGTATATTTTTCTTAACTTTAAATTGCAAATTTCCAAAAAAATAATTCTACGAGTCCCAAGTGACAAATTGGGAGCTCACAGACATCCCTGAATATGAGGTGCTCCCTTCATCTTGAATGTTGAGCCTCTCCAAAGCTGGCAGGGCCCTCTTTAGGTACAGGAATCAGAGCGGCTTATTCCACCAAGTTTAAGTGCAATATGCGTACAAAGGCCCGAAACGCATGCAGATTCTCTTCTTTTACGGATGCATTGACCAAATTGACTGGGATCCCAAGAAATTTGAATGGAATACAGATGGACCCAATATCCCTTTCATGAAATACACAACAAAACTCAAGCATAAAATGCTCAAGCGGAGACACCATGTCTCCAACCCAATCACTCATAAGTGGTCTAGAACTTTGCTTGGGGATTTTCCATTGAGGTGGAAATTGTATGGACAAAGGAGAGATCAAGAAAAGAGGCCAATCTTTTGTGGTTGATATAGCACAGGGCCATAGCGGTCGATCACTGGAAAGGCCGGATTGATGATACAATCGACACTCGTTGCCCAGTCTGCCCGAAGCACTCAAAGGAGACAGTACTTCACCGATTTGGGGAATGCCCTACTTCCCAACATGCCTGGCAATGGACCATATACATATTAAATGATCTTAGACCGGGATGAAGTGGTACCTTGAGACCCTTGACGTGGAGGTCAAGAATTTTTTCCATCAACATACCTTCAAATTCAACCCTATAAAGCAAATTTGGCTCAAACTGTGTATAATTGTTTTATAGTCCCTGTGGATTCAAAAAAAATACTTGGTGTTTAACATCCAAGCTTGGATGACTAAGAGACTTTTGCAGTACATTTGGAATGGCCTGATTGATTACGAGAGAGTCGAATGGGAGTATGTACGTAAACCAAGGAAGCGTTTGCCTCCAATCCAACGCAGGCTCATAGCCACTTTCGTCAAATGCAAGTGCAAAAAAGAGGTCCTTGCCACTATGGATGTTGAACAACCAAGATAGGCTATCTTTGGCCCCCGTGCCGAATTTGCCTTTCAACCTTTGTGAGCTTCTTCACTGGCAGTTAGCTACGGCGTGTCCTTCCCTCTACCAAACGAGTGTTGCTTTGTGGCCCCTCAGCATTGTGCTTGGATGGTCCCTCCCTGGCTTGCTTGTTAGAGTAGCCTTGTACTCTTCGTTGCTCCCTGTCTTTGTTTGTTGTTTGTCTCGCTTTGTCTCTCACCAAGCCACTTGTAGCTGGTGCTTTGAATTTTGTTTTATGCAATGAAATTCCGTTTCATTTGTGTCAAAAAAACAAAAATTAAAAATCCTTAGAGCACCGATCTGCACGTGATTGATTTGATTATGATACATTGCTCACTAATCTCATGATAAAAATTTCTTAATAACAATGACAATACTTCAAAACTTGTGCCAAACTATCAATAACAATGCAATTGAATAACAACAACAGATTCAAAATCAGTTCAAGTGTTCAACCATGCATTGCAATTCTAGTTCCAAACTTCTAATCCTTAAGCATTGAGGACAAACTCATAGTCTTTTAAAGAAGAACAAAAGAAGGAAAGTTTGAAATACCAGTCATGACTCAAGCTCAAGGATAGCAATATGGCACATATAGTTGAATCACAATTAGATTTGAATTTAGCATTGTATAGTAGCATTACAAAGCAAGTTTGACACAAAACCAACATGCATGAATATGTGAAGATCACAGTATTTCTATGATATGAATATGTGAAGATGATGCTTTCAAAATGTTACAACTACTCCAACAATAATATGAAGCTTGATCAAAGTATTGTTGGGTATTTTGCTTCAAAATGTGTAGACACAAGTAGAGCATCAATCAACTCAATGGGAAATAAGAATTCAAAATAGAAACCTAAAGGTTGCACTAAAGAGAAGTGCCGGTGGTGGAGCCTACTAGGAACATCCTCTTGTTCCTGTACCACCATTGCAAAGTGACTTTCTCCAATGCCTTCTTCTTTTGCTTATTCACCATAAGAGTAATGTCCTTGATATCTTTCCTCTTTGTAGCCAAGGCTTCTTTAGGGAGTCTCTCAGCTTTTTTGGCCGCCCGTTGCACCATGTTAGCAGCCCGTGCCACCTTTGCCGGATTTGGGATGTTTAAAGATCCCAAGGCAGCGCCCCCTACCGTTGCTTGTTTATCCATGCCCATAGATTATTACAAACTAAATCTGATGCAAGAAACCCCCAAAAATCAATAGATAAAAAGAAATCAACAAACTTTTAGACATATAAAAAAGAACAAGAAAGTTGAAACAATAGCAAGATGCACTACCAAGCAAGAACAATGTAAGTTGAATAATTAGACGCAATTGGAAGAAGGAGGCACATTCTACAAGTTGTACAGAAGTAATGGAACCTTCATAGTTCCAGAAGTCCACATCACCAATGCTTAATCTGACAGTGAATGGCCGCCACTTGAACTTTCAAACGCAATCAATGCAACCACCAAAAAAAACTAGTGAACCACCATTCTAAACTGCCCACCCTATGCCCAGCGCTCCTAAACTTCACATCTTGCACAAAATCTATTCTCAATGCTCTGCCACCACAACTTTCAACCCAATAGTAAACGATTTGCAATTCTACACCCTCCAGTGACCTAAACAACCAACTTCTCCTTTGGCAATAAGGAACAGTGCATGGCTGCATGATCTAACTCACAAGTTCATTTCTACAATGGTGCTACTAGTGACATTTGGAAGTTGCAAGAAACAAAAGTGGTGAGATTAGGAAGTTGTGGCTTTATAGCAGTGGTAAGAAATGACGACTAGTATGGGCAAACCTTGGCGATGGAATGATAGGCCCTATTCGCAAAAGTCAAAGTCTGGTGATTAGGGCTCCACAATGCCATCACAACCTCCATTGTAGCTAGCAGCAAAATGGGGACAAGAGTCGTTTGACAAATTTGATGTTTGAGTGAGTTGGCAAGATGGCGCCCATTGCAAGTCATTTGCAGAGGTTTGAGTGAGTTGGCAAGATGGCACCCTAACTCTAAACTCCACAGTTGTCATGGCGAAGCCCTAATTCAAGGACCATTTTTTAAGTACTTCCATTTTACTAATGTTTTTTGTTGGTGAAATTTGGCTAGGTTTTGAAGAAAAAAATGTTGTTGCTTGTACAAAGGAATTCAGTACCAAAACATGCTACTCATTTGCTCAGTTGAGTGGAGTGCTAACTAAAAGCAACCCCACAGCTACACAAGAAGTGGCACTGACTTGGAGAGTGGCCGAGCTCGGCTGCATGTAGTGCCCTATGATAGGCACAGGGAGGGCAAAAACATGGCCAGCCACGCTGGCCAAATTTGGAGAGTAGACCACCAAGTCCAATGTCTCTCAAGTGGCACAAGATTGACTTTGAGCATCCTTTTCTCACTATTTTTGAGGTGCCGAAATCCCTAACGACCGTCTCATAAATGAAAATGAATCCTAACTGTCCTCATATAAACAAAAATGAATCCAAATTTGTCCTCATATAAATAAATATGTGAGCCAAAAAACAAATCATTATTCCAACTACCTTCAAAATAAAATTTGTTGGTGAAACAAAGGAATACTTTCACTAGCATTTAGTAATTAGATAGGATAGAGAGGTTGTATTTATAATGAAATCCATTGTCTATCATAAACCTTCAAAGAGTATGGGATAATTTGAAGATGAAAACTTGAGCACTCATTGTCAAAACTTAGGAATTGTATTCAAAACAAAATTTCAGACCTCATTTAGTCATAATGGAAAAGTTGGGAAATGAAGATAAATTTTACGTCAAAAAATCCGTTTGACATTTGGAGACTCCAATCAAAAACTATAGACAAAATTCAGAGAGGATGTTTGAAAATGTCCAAAAATATTCCCTTCCAACCCCTCTCTGAAATTTGTCCATAACTTTTGATTGGAGGATTTAAATCTCATATGGATTTTTGGAGATGAAATTTAAGTTTCTTTTTCAGCTTTTTTTTCTTCAAAGTTTTTTTGAAAAAGTTATTCTACTATGCCTAAATGAGGTCTTAAATTCTACTTAGAACACAATTCCTACTTTTGACTTGGCTATGAGCGGTTTTGTTCCTACTAGTTCTTATTTACATTATCTCGCATGGGTTGTTTTATCTCCTACCACCCCATGAGCATATAATGAGCTTCTCTTCTCACTTGAAATTCAAAGTTAGTTAGAAATGCTTCTCAATCAATGTGAGGTATTTCTTTGAGATTTGAAAGTTAAATTGATCATTGCTTACTTTTAAAGTAATGTACACTTGGGGCTCCTTTGTGACAAATTTAGCATGGAGATGCTTTGATAATGGGATGAGGTGGCGGATTGGGTTTCTTGGGTGCAATGCATGTCCTTCTTGGCATACCTAGTTCACTATTTTGTTGTTGGGCAGCTAATCACCACACAACCTGGCTGCATCTAAAGAGTGCGGCAAATAGCCCAATCTTGCCCCTCTCATGTGCCAGCTGTTGGGATGCTCTTAACTGTTGACAACGAGCTAGTAGAAATTTTGTTTCATTTGTTAAGAAAACAAAACCAAGCTGGTTTCTGTTGTTTGAAGTGATCCTTTGACAAAATCAAGCTTAATGCCGGAAGTGTTCTTTTGGATCAAACAACCTTTGAATCCCCACTTGTACATAAGTTTGATTGAATTCCAAATCTATTAAGATAACTACACCTAAAAGCGCATGCTTCCTAAAATGTACTTTCACTATTTATGAGAGTCTATGATCACTTTTAGAAAAAACTATTTTCAGTACTTTGAAAATTTGTAGTTTATTCTTACGGTGTCTAAAAAATGCATTTTAAAAGAATCTAGAATCTTTTTTTCACTACCAAGAGGATCCACAAAAAAAATTCCAATAATTATAATAATGGGAACCAACTTGAATTTCTTATTTGTGTGATTTTAGGTGTAGTTACCTTACAATTAGGGAAAGCTTGAATTCCTTGTGCCAAAAAGAAAACAGTAAATGCACAAAGAAGGACAACCTAGGTTTCCTAAGAATGAGAATGAAGAAGAAACATGGTCCGCATACATTAAGCTTTTAGACTCACACTTGGTCTAACTTGTCATTTTTATGATTAGTTAGACCATGTGTGAGTCTTAAAACATAGTTTACACGGACCTTGTTTCTTAAAAGATCAACTAATCAACGAAGTAGGTTTGTGTTGACATTATACTAATTAACAAATTTGGATCATTGTATTGGCATTACACTAGTTGACATGATTTTTTTAAGATCATTACACTAGGGGTGGACTTGAATTATGTACAAAAATTGTTCAATTTATTTTTTTGAGAGTCAAAGGATTTTTCAAATTTCTGCATGGAAGCGTACAATATTTGCAAGAGGAAATTCAAAAATATATTGGCCAAAAAAATTATAGGGTGTGCTAAAATCCATGAAAATGGAAGAAGACAACTTTGCAACTTTTGGAAAACTAATTTTAACCCCTAAAGGACCAAGCTGTATTTTTTGGCAACATAGCGATTTTGGGCAGCTCACCACGGATGGGGAATTTGTTATTTTTCTTTGAAATTTTCACAAAACATGTGCTCGAGGAGTAGCTTTTCAATCCAACAATTTTCATAACTTTTGACTACACGGTTAAAAAGTTATTGCATAAAATGTAGTTTTCTTTGAACTCTGGGCAGTACGGGCAATACCAAAAACTTCTTTAAAAATCAAACTTTTTTAGAATAAAAGTTTGAAATTGGTTCTTTAGATTTATATGTACGTGGAAAGCTTTGAATCATTCCATTCTAATTTGTAAGATGGAAGTTATGAGGTTTTTAAGTTTGCGGGTAGGTATGGTTTTCAAAGTCTACATACCTATCCCCAAACTTAAAAACCTCATAACTTCCATCTTACAAATTAGAATGGAATGATTCAAAGCTCCCCATGTACATATAAATCTAAAGAACCAATTTCAAATTTTTATTCTAAAAAAAGTTGATTTTTAAAGAAGTTTTTGGTACTGCCCGTGCTGCCCAGAGTTCAAAGAAAATTACATTTTATGCAATAACTTTTTAACCGTGTAGTCAAAAGTTATGAAAATTTTTGGACTGAAAAGCTACTCCTCGAGCACATGTCTTGTGAAAATTTCAAAGAAAAATAATAAATTCTCCATCCGTGGTGAGCTGCCCAAAATCGCTATGTTGCCAAAAAAATACAGCTTGGTCCTTTAGTGGTTAACCCTAAAAGTCCAAACACTATTTTTTGGCAACATAGTGGTTTTGGATAGCCCACTACAAACGGATTTTTTATTTTTATTTCTTTGAAAATTTCACAGAACATATGTCCAAAGAGTAGCTTTAAGGCACAATAATTTTTATAACTTTTGACCACATGGTTAAAAAGTTATTTCATGATATGAAGTTTTCATTGCTCAGTGAGCAGCCATGGTAGCTCAAAAAACTTCCTTAAAAATCACTTTTTAAGAAATATAAATTTGAAATTGGTTCTTTAGATTTATTTTGTACACAGAAAGATTTTAATCATTCCATTTTGATTAATGAGACAAAAGTTATGAAGAATTTTAGTTTACAAGTAGGTATGGAATCCAAGGAGCCTTCTTTTGGACTTAGAAGAACCTCATGTAGGTTTCTAAGGTGTAGAAATATCCCTTCTTTGTCTTCTATTGGCATAAAGTTTAAAACAAAGAAAGACAGAAGGGCATTTGGAATCTTTTTATAAAAGGCAAACATAAGACTTTCAAAATGAGTGAGTGTAAGTGAAGATTTGGTAGTCATAGAAGACTTATCCACACAAGGACAAATAATTCTTCTTCTAAATGATTGTCTATATGGGGTTCTATTCTTCTTCCATGGCTACCGAAAGTCATCTTTGGTCTCCTTAAACCCTTAAGAGACATTTGAAGTCTCTAGAGGTCTTCCCAAATCGGTCCCAAACTTGGAATTCATAACCTTTCTTACTTTGGCATCATGTAGCTTGTTCAAATGACCAATCAATGATGAGCTTCTGCTCTATTCAAGGCCATGGACAACCTCAAAACTACTAGTCAAATTTATTATCAAGCTTTCCAATGCAAAAACTACAAGTTCAAATTGTGAATAAAAAATTAAGACTTATGTTGATCGATGCATCTTGTGAAGACAAAAAGAACGATAGGGATAGGCACACCTTCTTCACTTGGCAACTATTCTCTGGAAAATTGGGAGGTGGTGGCTCCCCATCAACTTGCCATTGGTAGGATATACTTGTGCCGCTATAGCTTCACTATGTTGATTATTCTCCTCCGGAACAAAAGATTGGACATGCGGAAGACTAATCAAGCAAAGTTTTCACCCTCTATAGCCGATTTCATTATCGTTGCTGCTTTTGTGATTGGGTCTAGTCTTGTTACGTACTCAAATCTTGTTACCCAATTTTGTTATTGTAGTTCTGCATTCTCTACTCTTGACATATCAAATAGGGTGTCACACCTTCTTCATCCATAACTATTGCTTGTTGGCTCTTCTTTTCTTTCACCCACTTCTCATTCTACTTCAAAGTTTGCTTATTGAAGAAGGTGTGACTACCCCTAATATCATGAAGTTCACATGCAGTTGAGTATTGGAGAAATTTTCATAAAGATTCTCTAAAAAACAACTCCTTTTCCTTCGATCTATTGTTTGAGTTTCAAGGCAATGCCTGCCTCTTCTTTCACTTTCCTCCCTTTCTCCACCATGGCCTCTGCATGAATAATCCAACCCAAAGTTTTAGTGCAATAGGATTTGTACTAGCTCAAGCAGGATCACTTGATGTTAATCCCGAGATCAACATCCTCTGGAAAACTAAATAGGGAGTCTAAATGCTTGGATTTGACAAACTAAGCACATAATTTGACAACCAACCCCAAAACATGAGTATAAAGAACGTGCACGTGTCTTCCCCGACCACTTCTTCAACCAGTTTGCACACTTCATCTTCAATGGCAGGCTAGGTACCGAAGGTGAGATCGTCCACGTTTATGCATCTGATGTCTCCGATCCAAGTAAAGCGTCATTAGATGGAAGCACCGTTATTTTCTTCTTCTGATTGGGACAGAATTAAATCCACTCTTAACAATCGACCTGAACAAAGTTGGTGACAACTGTACTCGGTACTGTCCATAGGGAGGTTCTCCTGGATTGGAAGCAAAGTCCTCTATGAGTAAGGTAAACCAGCCTATTACAGTCAGATGACCCATAGTGGACATCTTATGACCCCATGATGGTTTTTCATACCACAATCAATATTTAACCTGACATCTATGAAGTGATTAGTGACCTCATTAGGAACACCCAATTTTTTCAGTGTAAATCATTGTAGGAAGTGATTTTTCATGGCATTCCACATTAGAAATTATTATGATCACTTTAGGTGATTAAGATGAGCATATTGGATACACTTTTTGTTGGTTATGGGGCAGCCTGTAGACCGTGTTGAGAAGATCACTTCAAAAATACATAACTAATTTATACTTTGTCTGAAAAATAAAATTTCAATTGCTCTCACTATTTCTCACACTTATCTTTGAGTGAGAAAAAATTTGAAAATTTTCAGCAATGGCATGAGGGTAGACTCAAAATTCTGACCACAATGGGCTGATTTACCTTAATAGCATACAAAGACCACGATTGTCAACTAATTAGCATCTCGATCTAGCTCTTACAAATTATCATGATCGCTAATTTATGCTTGCTTCAGTAACTGGAAGAAACCAATTATAGTAGATCCGCCCATAGTTGACCACTTAAGCAATTCCGCACATGTTCCAAAGCAATAGAAGGCAATGTAAATTTTTTGCCATGTAGGAAGATAGAAATCACAAGGATTACAAGTTTTTTGGTAATTTTATGCCTTGAATTGAAATTACTGTGAGTTTTGAAAGCCAATAGTTGACCTGAACTAATATCCAACATATAGACTCTTCCAATTCCAATCATTCAAAAACTACTTTCCCACTCATTACTTCCTACTTTCCTACTCACTACTTTGGGACATGAGTCATGATCTTATTGCTCCTAATCTTGAAAAGGAGGAAAAAAGGCATTTCAAGCTTTGGTTAGAAATTTGTTCCAACCTTGGTTGGAAATAGATATTCCCTACAAGCTAGGTATAAATCCCTGGTTGGAAATAGATGCTCCCAACAAGTTAGGTATAAATCCTTGGTTGGGATTAGATGGTTCTACCATAGTGAATGAATGGTAACCTTGCAAATCCTCGGGATTGCAATATACCTGCATATTCCGCAACCTTAGGTACTATACCATGGCCAAAGGTCACCTTCGGCGGAAATTAATTAATAAATTTTAAGTCGAATGATTTTTAAAATTAACAAGTTACCTTGCCGAATTTAAGAAATATTCAATGTTGAGAAAGCCGAAATCCTAGAAAATGTTCCAAGACATCTACATGCTAATACATGTCCACTAAGTGATGGGCAGAGAGGTCATTTTTATAGTGAAGTTCATGAATCCTCAAAGGATATGGGACAATTTGAAGATGAGCTTGAACGCTCATTGCTCATTGTCAAAATGCAGGAATTGTGTTTAATGTAGAACTTTAGACCTCGTTTTGGCATAGTAGAGGAACTTTTTTCAAAAAACTTTGAACTAAGAAAAGTTGATAAATTAAGCCTAATTTCATCTACAAAAATATATTTGAGATTTCAAGACTCCAGTCAAAAGTTATGGGCAAAATTCAGAGAAGATATTTGAAAATGTCAAAGAAAATTTCTCTCCTAACCCCCTCTCTGAATTTTGTCCATAACTTTTTATTGGAGACTCAAAATCTCAAACGTATTTTTGGAGATGAAATAAGGGTTGATTTACCAACTTTTCTTAGTTCAAAGTTTTATTAAAAAGGTTATTCTTCTATGTCAAAATGAGGTCTGAATTTTGACATTGAGCACAATTTTTGCTTTTGAGTTAACTAGGTATGAGCGGTTGAGCTTCTACTAATCCAAATTTACATATCCCACATGGGTTGTTCCACCTCTACCACCTCACTTATATAAAGATATTGTCTATACATCTTCTTCCTCTCACAACAGAGGTGACTTTTTGAATCTATGAAAGTTGATTGCCGGAAAATATAATAATATTTATTTTAATGCCGAATATTTTAGAAATTATATTTTAAAGTACCAAAGTGTTTTTTGGACTTTAATTAATTATTCGGCAAACATGTGCTGAAGGTGACCTCTGGGTATGATAACTGCGACTCCATTGATTGCATTCGAATCCCACCATAGGTAGGCAGATTGTATTAGTAAGCACTCTCTCAACCTTATGTTTAAACTCATGACCACTTCACTAATGTGCCAAGATCAAGGGCACCACAAATAAGTAAAGGTGATAGATTTACTTGTATATAAAATAAGTTCACCTTCAAACAAAACACATCAATCATTCAATGTGAATATATAAAGAAGAGAATTGCTATTAAATACATTCATAATGCCATTGAAAAAATAGAAAGTGTTTTTAACCCCTAAAGCTCTAAATTGTGGGTTTTTTTGGCAACATAGCAATTTTGGGTTGCTCACTATGAATGGAATTTTTTTTTTCTTTGAAATTTTTCATACAACATGTGCCCAAGGAATATCTTTACATCCTAATAATTTTATAACTTTTGACTACATGGTTAAGAAGTTATTGTATGATATGTAGTTTTCATTGCTTGACGGGCAACATGGGCAACTCAAAAAACTTCTTTAAAATCACTCTTTTAGAATTAAAAATTTGAAATTATTTTTTAGAATTATATACACGTGGAAAGCTTTGAATCATTCCATTTTGATTAATGAGATGAAAGTTATGGGAAGTTTTAGTTTGCGGGCAGTTTGTGGGTAGTTAGTATAGAATCTCTATTCTAAGATAAATTTTGAAGTCTTTTATTTAACTCAATGTTTAATATTCTGAAAAGAAATAAAAGCAATAGATATTGATTGTTTATTACAACATTATAACCATTTGAATTGGCATTTTTCAATTCTGTAAATAAATTGTTAACATTTTAGTATTTTAAATCGTTCTCTACTTCTTTCTACTTATTATTTTATTCCTATATGTTTTACAATTCCAAATGATCTAAAGAATTTCAAGCACTTAGCCAACTTGACTTGAAGAATGAGTCCTAAGAAGCACCACCATTTTGGACATTATTTCATACAAATGTGAACTTGAGAAGTGCACCTATCTGATTTTTTGTAGGACCTCCAAAAGGATTTCTGTCACTGCAAACTCTAATATATTGCAATATACATGGTAGAAATTTCTGAAAAATTTCCACATTTTTTCAGACTAGTGTACTATAATATCCCATGGTTACATGTGTCCTAATATGTTTTTTTTCTAAAATTTGGTACTAGAAATGATAATTTTGGAGCGTTTTGGGTGAAAACATAGTAAAAAACTTTAGGGGTTAAGTGAACAACAATGATCTCTAACATTTTGTGAAGTATATGGATTTTGGTGTATTCAAAAAATGTCATTCTACATCACTAAGGCATCACCTGTCATTTGGATGTATGATAATCATTTTAGGGGTAATTAAGTAAAGAACATTGTGAAAATGGCGTGACACTTTGTATAGTTTGCTAAGACCAAATCACCAACAAATTTTGTCATTTAGCTTACTTTTGAAGATGTTTATTTTGGTCATCCAAAGCCTAAATCCATACATTCTTGTGTCTATTTATTTCTTGATGTGCTTTCAATGATAGTAATCCCAAGTTATAATTCCACATCAATCAAAAGTTGATCTTTTATTTGATAGGCCCTTTTGTGGTGTGGATAGTGCATTCCCTTTAGATTGCTTCTTGTACATTCTCTGAAAAGGATCAATAACTTAAGGTAACAATACCTAAATGCAACACTTTTTCTAGTCCTCTACTACCATGAAAGTCAAATGACCAAAATAATCTGATGAACATATTAGCAAACTCAAGAAAAATACAACCAAAGTGATTTTGTAACTTTTCAACAATTTAGGAATAAATATTTTATAAATTTTCAAAGTTGAAAACATAAGATAATATGTACAATACATAACACTAGACTCACCTAGAATGGTTGAAGCACGAAATGTCCCAACTTCCATAAGTTGCTTTAAAAAACTTCTCACTTCTCATTGGTTGCTTTTGAAAAGTTGTGATGATTTTGAGTCACAAAACTATTTATCCAGTACTATTTTTTTAAGTGTCGGAGAATGGAAGGTGTTGAGAATGGAAGGTGCTTCTCCTTTAGGTTGCTTACCCTGCACTCTTTGAGATCGATCGAATAGCTTGTTTTTTGGTACCTCAAATGTGTCATAGGGGTGCCAGCCCCAATCATTTGGGGGGCTTGACACAACCTCTGTCTGGTTGGACAGAAATACGAGTAGAAGACGGATGAGTCTCTCGGAATGGATGAATGAATACCTCTCATCATCGTGCTAACAAAATAAGGCAACCCTGACTTCTGGCAGAGCGAGGGCAGTCGCGGGGGTGCCGTGGTTTGCTTGTGCGATCTGCCGAAATCTGATTCAGGCTCCGCAGAGGAGCTCCCTCGGTGTTGCGATCGGGTTACGAGATGCACTGGTAGTGCGAAGTCATTTTTACGGCAATCGATCTGGTGGAGTGGTGACGAAACGCGAGCTTGGAGCAGGATTGCCAGGGTTGTTTGGTTTTTTTTTGTGTGTGTGTTGGAATTTGTGCTCTGCTGTTGTATTGTTTTGGATCTCCCCACTCTAGTTTACTTTGGGGAGAGAAAGATTGAAAGCTCCGGCACAGCACAATGTTGACCAAGTTCGAGACGAAGAGTAATCGGGTGAAGGGCCTGAGCTTTCACCCGCGCCGGCCATGGATCCTGGCCAGCTTGCACAGCGGCATTATTCAGTTGTGGGACTACAGAATGGGGACACTCATCGACCGATTCGATGAGCACGATGGACCTGTGCGGGGCGTCTATTTTCACAAATCGCAGCCTCTGTTTGTCTCTGGAGGTGAGGTTTCCGGTTTTTTGTACTGTTTGGGAGTGTTTTAGGGCAAGGGGCTGCTGCATTTGCAATGCATCAGGTTTTGGTGTAGTCACTGTAGTTGTTGTCACCACATTCTCATATTTGACTTCAGCATTTTCGTAGATTTTGTAGATTTTTGATTCGGGGCAAGATCCCGGCGATAATTGCGAACTTCTGAAAATTCTCGTCTGTAATGACAGCCCCTGTTTGTCTCTTAAAATTAGGTTTCGGTGTTTTGTACTGTTTTGTAGTGTTCTGGGGCAAGGGTTTGCTGCCTATCGGCATTTTGGAATGCATGAGTGTTTAGTGTAGTCACTGCGGTTGTCACCACATTTTCATATTTGTCCTCAGTGTTTTCATAGATTTCGAAGATTTTTCATTCAGGGCAAGATCCCGGCGATGATTGCGAACTTTCGAAAGTTTCTTGTCAGTAATGGCTGTAATTCCGCGTTAGGGTTCGCATTTTTAATTCGCGATAGAGCTGATGGTTTGTTGGAAACAACTGTATGAAATAATTGATCGTCAAAGCAGTGAGAATTTGATTGTCTTGGTGGGTCTCTGTAAAGGGAGTAGCCTGTCAGGGAAGTTTTTTTGAATCCAGAATGGGTCTGATAATTTTTTATTGTATTAACATGGTTTGGAACATTTTGGGATGTAGGTGATGATTATAAAATCAAAGTGTGGAACTACAAGATGCGGCGCTGTTTGTTCACTTTGTTGGGCCACCTCGACTACATCCGGACGGTGCAATTTCACCACGAAAGTCCGTGGATTGTGAGTGCAAGTGATGATCAGACCATCCGTATCTGGAACTGGCAGTCGCGTACTTGCATTTCTGTACTCACAGGTCACAACCACTACGTGATGTGCGCATCGTTTCACATTAAAGAGGATTTAGTGGTGTCCGCATCATTGGATCAGACTGTCCGAGTGTGGGATATTGGAGCCTTGAAGAAGAAGTCCGTGGCTCCAGCTGAAGATATGCTTCGCCTCACGCAGATGAACACTGATCTTTTTGGAGGAGGGGATTCTATAGTGAAGTATGTGCTTGAAGGTCACGACAGGGGTGTCAACTGGGCATCGTTCCATCCTACCTTGCCGCTTATTG
Source organism: Antitrichia curtipendula (assembly GCA_951230915.1). Lineage (NCBI taxonomy): Eukaryota > Viridiplantae > Streptophyta > Bryopsida > Hypnales > Leucodontaceae > Antitrichia > Antitrichia curtipendula. The sequence continues at coordinate 19,751,890 of OX579633.1, read as the reverse complement.
TATCTGGAGCCGATGATCGTCAAGTGAAACTGTGGAGAATGAACGGTACCTGCCTTGCCTGAAGCATTTCCTGTCAATCCATCGATCAATAGACTGTTTTTTCGATTATCTTTGTTGTACAGCAAACACTTCTAATGTGGAAGAATTATTTTCACTATGTCTACACGGATGCAGATTCCCTCTAATTTGAGTTCACCGCAAATGCTGTGCAGACACCAAGGCATGGGAGGTGGATACTCTGCGGGGTCACGTCAACAATGTCTCCTGCGTCATGTTCCATGCACGCCAAGACATTATCGTTTCAAATTCCGAGGACAAGAGCATTCGTGTGTGGGACATGTCGAAGCGCACAGGTGTGCAGACTTTCCGAAGAGAACATGATCGGTTCTGGATTCTTTCGGCTCATCCAGAGATGAATCTTCTTGCAGCTGGTCATGACAGTGGAATGATCGTCTTCAAGTTGGAGAGAGAGAGACCTGCTTGTGCCGTTCAAGGAGGCACCCTGTACTATGTGAAGGAGCGCTATTTGCGCACTTACGATTTTGCTGCCGCAAAGGACAACCCTCTTATTTCTATTCGGCGAGCAGGTGCCATGGGACTGAACCAGGGACCTCGGACCCTCTCCTACAATCCAGCAGAAAATGCAGTCTTGCTCTGTACAGATGTTGATGGTGGTTCTTACGAACTCTACCTTATCCCCAAGGAGACTTCTGGCAGGAGTGAGGTGGCCCAGGAGTCAAAACGTGGGATAGGTTCATCTGCAGTTTTTGTAGCGCGAAACCGATTTGCTGTACTTGACAAAAACCAAAACCAGGTAATTATCTTACACTCCAATGCCGACTTGAGGAATATTTGAGTTAGTTTAATGTTGCTTCTAGGAATTGAGAGATTGCCTTAGCGAGTGCAGCATGGAAGGTTTATGTGTGGAATATTGCATCTTTATAGTTATCCTGATTACTGTTCTACGTGAGATGACAGTTTCATCCAAAAACTCGAGTTCTTGGTAATTCTAGTCGTCATCTAAGCAGTGCGAATTTCACTTATTCTTAAATAGATTAGACGCCTACTCCAGTCATCCCAAATAAACTCTGAAGTATTCGGTCTGATTCTACCAGGTTCTTATCAAGAATTTGAGAAACGAAGTGACCAAGAAAGTCACTCTACCATCTCCAAGCACGGATATCATCTTTTATGCAGGAACTGGAAACCTGCTCTGTAGGTCAGAGGACAAAGTTGTGCTTTTCGATCTGCAGCAACGCGCAACACTGGGAGAGGTCAGCACTCCCTTTGTGAAGTATGTCGTGTGGTCAAGTGACATGGAGCATGTTGCACTCCTCAGTAAGCATGCCATAGTTGTGGCCACCAAGAAGCTTGTGCAGAAGTGCATAGTTCATGAGACTATTCGTGTGAAAAGTGGGGCGTGGGATGATTCTGGTGTATTCATTTATACCACACTCAATCACATCAAGTACTGCTTGCCAAATGGAGACAGCGGGATAATCCGAACTCTAGATGTTCCTGTGTACATCACGAAAGTTAGCGGAAATTCAATTTATTGCTTGGACCGGGATGGCAAGAACCGGGTTATCCAAATCGACGCTACTGAGTACACATTCAAGCTAGCACTTATCCAGCGCAAGTTTGACCAGGTAAGCTATTTGCAGTATTTCTTCAACATCATGCTCACATGTAGGGCTCGTGACAAGTGCTATGGAGACATTTTTCTAACACATGGATTATTCTTATCCTGTATGACTTAAGAAGAACAGAGCACTCTGCTTATGACGGATCTGGTTTAAAATACAAATTCTTCTCTTCTTTAAGTATCTTCACTGGCTTGAATACCTCCACTGGCTTTTATTTCCCAATTATTAATTGTGATCAAGAAACTGGTTCTTGCTCTGTAGGTGTTACAAATGATCCAAAGCTTGCAGCTTTGCGGGCAGTCCATTATTGCATATTTGCAGCAGAAAGGTTTCCCGGAGGTTGCTTTGCACTTTGTCAAGGATGAGCAGACTCGCTTTAACTTGGCTATCGAGTGTGGGAACACCGAAGTAGCGGTGGCGTCAGCTAAAGAGATTGACCAAAAGGATTGCTGGCACCGCCTTGGCGTGGAGGCTCTACGCCAGGTAAATATTACAGCCGCAATGTGTTCTGCTGCTTGTACTTGCCAACCGTCAGTGCTGAGCTCCTGAAGCTCATCGGCTTTCTCATGTATTCCGAAATATAATGGGCCATTCACTGCAATATTATCTCCACTGTTTCTCAGTGGACAAGAGAGAGCGAGAGACAACAGTTTCTACATCATTTTTATTTCCCTTCTATGTGGTGTAAATAGAATCTTTTTACTCGGATCAAATGAAAGTAACATGAAATTTGAAATTTGATGACCCTGTCAGATGACAAAATCAGTGGTGTAAGACTAAAAGAGTCTGACCAAAAGAGGTAAGGCGTTGTTGGACTAATTGAACTTCAACTGGATTTCAGGGAAATCATGAGATTGTGGAGTACGCATACCAGAAGACAAAGAACTTTGAGAGACTTTCTTTCTTGTATCTTATAACGGGCAACGTGGAGAAGCTTGGGAAGATGCTGAAGATTGCAGAGATGCGCAACGATGTCATGGGCCGGTTCCACAATGCACTCTACCTTGGGGATGTTCAAGAAAGAGTGAGGATTTTGGAGGAATCCAATCACTTGCCTCTGGCATATGCCACAGCTAAGGTCCATGGATTGACCGAGGTAGCTGAAGTGTTAGAACAGCAGCTTGGTGACAATGTTCCTTCTCTTCCTGGGGAAGACAAATCAGTTTTGTTAATGCCCCCAAGACCCATTCTTCAAGAGAATAACTGGCCGTTGTTGGTGGTCAGCAAGGGCTTCTTTGAGGGTGCTTTTGCAGAGACTGCTGGTCCAGCTGATATGGAGGAGGAGGATGGAGCTGCAGGAGCCTGGGGAGCGGAAATAGATATTGTTGAGCCAGAGGAGGGTCTGAATGGAGATGGGGTGATTGTCGTCGATGAAGAGGACAGAGGTATGTTAATATACGCTTGCTGTTTGTCGTGTGTGTACAGCAACTTCTAAATTATGGAGAATTCCTTGTATTTTAAATCTGCTTCACTCCACGCTTATACTTCATCTCCGTGCTTGTTGACCAGATGAGGAGGAGGAGGGAGGATGGGAAATGGAGGATTTGGAAATACCAGCTGACGCGAATGTGCCAGAGGTTGCACCCGAGGCTGCCTACTTTGTCACTCCTACTGTGGGAGTTCCGAAAAGCCAAAGCTGGATTCAAAATTCGTCTCTTGCTGGAGAACATGCAGCTGCTGGCTCTTTTGATTCAGCAATGAGACTGCTAAATCGCCAACTTGGAATTAAAAACTTCTCACCTTTGAGAAATGTTTTCTTGGACCTCAATCTTGCTAGTCAGTCTCTTCTGCCTACTCTAGTATCTGTACCAGTTCTGCCTCAGTTCCTGGAGCGAGGATGGACTGACAGTTCTCCTGTCAACGCAAAAGGATCACCTGCTGTTTTGACCAAGCTTTCTTCCCTTGAAGAGAAGCTCAAGGTTGCATACACAACAACTACAGGGGGCAAGTTCACAGAAGCTCTTCGGTATGTATTCAGACTCAATTTTCCGGTTAGCATTTAGAGTCCTATATTGCAGTTATACATGCATTTTGTAACTGTTTTGCCTTAGAAGAGTTCTTCGCATGATCGTCGATTTGACTGAGCTTATCTAATTATGAGGTGAATCTTTCAGGTTGTTCCTTGATATTCTGCACACAATCCCAGTTGTGGTAGTGGACTCGCGCAAGGAAGTGGACGAGGTGAAAGAGCTTCTTGGGATTGCCAAGGAGTATACTTTGGCACTTCGAATTGAACTGAAGAGGAAAGAACCAGCATTGAAAGATGATTTACAGCGCCAATCTGAGCTCTCTGCTTACTTCACTCATTGCCAATTGCAACCCACTCATTTGAAATTGAGTCTGCAGTCAGCTATGTCGATATGTTTCAAGGCCAAGAACTACAACACCGCTGCGTCAATTGCACGAAGACTACTGGAGCTAAACTTGTCTCCACCGGTGGCCAGCAAGGCGCGCCAGGTCAAACCCCTTACCATTGTCCAAATGAAGACTTTTATCATCACATCGATCGGGGTGAAGAATTCTTGGGGTCAAGGAAATCTTATTAGCTTTTAATTGTCAAGTACTTGCATCACCACTACTGTACTGCGAAGAGTACTTCCACACTTTAGAGTTGTCTTTTGCTCCCATTGATGTGTTATTTCAACGTCAATAACCTTTTTTCATGTGCAGGTCTTGCAAGTGTGTGAGAAGAATCCAAGGGATGAGATGAAGCTGAACTACGATCCCCGAAATCCTTTTGTCGTCTGTGGGGCTACTTACACTCCAATTTACCGTGGCAGCAGGGATATTTCATGTCCATACTGCAAAGCTCGTTTCGTTCCAGAAACCGCAAACAAGCTGTGCCCGGTTTGTGACCTTGCTGTGGTTGGGGTTGATGCCTCAGGCCTGCTTTGCTCTACGTCGCAGATGCGGTAACTTTGGAGTCGTGAGCAAGAATAGAGGGGGGTAGAAGCAGGCTCACGCCGCTGTCGAGTCCGTCACTTAGATGTGCTTTGAGAACAGTTTTGGAGAGAACTGCAAGGACGCTTAGGTCTTAATTGCATTCTGATAAAGTAAATTCCAGTATAGCCTACTTTGATTCATTTTTGTACTTTATGTACAAACAGTATAAAATCATCTATTTTCAACGTCTTTGGGACAATGAAGTTTGATCGCATTTCTTCCTTCCGGGATTGCTTCAAGAGGCTCGCCGTTGCCATGAACTAGTTTTTCCTCTTATTTTCTCTTCTGCAAATGATTCTCGTACTGTATTGCGTTCTCAATCCCAGTCAGAAGCTAATGTTAGCACGTGTGCCTTGATGCCTTCCTCAGAGACACAGTATCTATTTCAATTGCTTTTGAATTAAACTAAGAGCCATTTTTATTTTTTCTCTAATTTCAGTGTCACTTTGAATCATGACCAGTATGAAGTGAAATACAAAATTTAGAGTGTAGCAAAGTCAACAAGACTTTGACCATTCATACATCCATAATTTTTTTGTTAATCAGTACCATGTTTATTCATCTTTGTGTTTCGAAAACATCTTTCTATGCATGTGAACTCAAAACAAATATTTTTAGATTCATCTTATCATGAAAAACAAATTAAAAAATCTGAAAATGAACTTTAGCATGAATACTTTGATGGCCTACTTTGAATCAATTGAAAAATCCATTTACTCAAGTACATAATGTTTACATTCTTGGCTTATTTTTGGTATACACTTTAATCCTAGAAGTTACTTTGAATCAGTTGAAAAATCCATTTACTCAAGTACATAATGTTTACATTCTTGGCTTATTTTTGGTACACACTTTAATCCTAGAAGTTACTTTGAATCAGTTGAAAAATCCATTTACTCTAGTACATAATGTTTACATTCTTGGCTTATTTTTGGTACACACTTTAATCCTAGAAGTTACTTTGAATCAGTTGAAAAATTCATTTACTCAAGTACATAATGTTTACATTCTTGGCTTATTTTTGGTATACACTTTAATCCTAGAAGTACGATAAGGCCAAACACAGAGGCCAAAAAGTGACGTATGGATGACTTTCAAGAAATGAAGAATGCACCCATTGGTCCAAGAATAAGATCATTTTCAACAAAGTACCTCGACAATAGGTCTTTATAAGGTTAATAACAAAGGATCTCGTCCTTCCATAGGCCACCTTTTGTCCTCAACGTCCTTAGGTTAATGCTCAATTAATGCCCAAGTAGAAACTTCGCACAAAGAAGAAAAAATGACCCTTCAACAATCCATGGGGTCATTTCGCCCCTCGAGCTCTGTACAAAATATTTGGGATTGTATATTCTAATATGCGATTTCTTCAAGCCCACAAATCTACCAGCCCTGATCCTCTCCACCGATCATGCATATTATACCAAACGTCCACACCCCTATCAACACAAATCGATGTCATAATTTTACAAATCAATTGCATCGTCTCCTACCTCAGTGCAGGAACCTTTAGTTCAATTTATGAATCCATTGTACTATTTCTAGTAGAAGTTGCGAACTTCTTCCTTAGTTTTAGTGCACGAACAGACTAAGTCTTGCAGTTGTTCTGTATATTTATGTATCCATGATGGTATAATTTCTCGTGTAACTTGCTGTGATTGATCTCCAATTCCTGTCAATTGCAACATCTGTTTGGAGCTATGAAGATTGAGTCCGAGAAGACACCCGCGTCGTCCAATTCATGCAGTCGGTTTCTGAAGCTCAAGGATTTCTTTTCGGTGGATCAGACGAATCGATGGCCGGTGCAGGGCTGGTCGACACCGCGTACGATTGGAGACGACCATTGGAAATCATGTGAGGACGACGACGCGTCCAGAGCAGCTTATATTTTGGATAGAAAGTCAAGGTGGCCGCTGCAAGGCTGGTGCAATCGCAAGGGCTGTCGTCAATCGTCGAAGCATTTGATGGATCTGAAATTCGACTCTAGATCGAAACCTTCGACTCAAAGTCGGTGGCCGCAAGGCTGGTGATATATATATGAAAGCTGGCATGCACCGGTTGTGCATTCGTAGCAAGAAACTTTGAATCTGTGTAACAGATTTGAAAGGAGTGATCTCGACCCAAATATGTAGAATTATTGTCAATTGGTTGAATGTGGAGGAGACTGGTTTTGTGACGTTGTGAGAGTGTTTGGTTATTGTTTGTCGAGCGCTGCTCTTGAAAGCTTTTGAGTATCATAAGATATTGTTCAAGTAGTATATCATCATATTTGTTGAGATTGCAAAATTTGAAGAATTTGGCACATTTCAGTAACTTGTTTGAAACCTCGTATCTACACTAATCCGAAGTTTTAGAGCTCTGCACTTGAACGTCACAAAATTCGGTGCTGTAAGACATGCCATGCTTACGATGATGCTCCTGTATGGATAATACAATTTGATGAAAATTGTTTTGCATTATGACCAGACGACTTGACTTTGTTCTTTGCTTGAAATGGTGAAAGAAAACCGTCTTCGACCACTCTCTGCTTTGCCTTCTTAATTTGGTGTACATTAATTCCTGTTTTTGTTTCATGCCATTTCCTGTTTTGCTTCAAATTAGCATTTGAGTTAAAAAGGTGTGTTCGAGAGCGCCAAAATTGTGACGTTCAGCTGTGCAGAACTTGAAAACTAGGGCGCATATAGATTTGAGATTTCGTTGGATAACTGAAATTGCACCAAATTCTCTGAAAGCTGCTTATATTTCGACGAACATGAGGTTTCATCAATTGGAACAAGCAGTTACTCTATGAGAGGGCTCTGCTCTTGTAGCTTTCGCTAGCTTGTCGAGGAATGTCAACCTATTCAAGCATCATAAAAACATTCCTATTACATGAGCTTTTGATAATGCAAAGACTCACCACCAATAATGATTGTTGTTTTCATTACTCTTTTTCACAATATTTCAACACCGGAGTGTCGAAAAAACACCTTATAAAATCTTGTGTTTTGTCACCTCACTGTAAAAAAAATATAGTCGGATCTATTGGAAACATGAAATTGGTGCAATCAAACCTGAAGTGCACATCTGAACTGAAGCCAAATTTGTTGAAATAAGCTAGAGTTCAGAGCCCTGACAGTAAGTCCAAGTGCCCACAGCCCTAAAATAATTCAATAGGTCTAAATCTGAGGTTCAGTTGGCCGATGCAAGGATTTAGTTGAGCAATGCAAAATTGCTCCATTGCTTCAGTTTCAGTTGGGTGACTCAATGCTACGGCAGTTCCTTACCATGGATGCCAATTTAGTGGAATTCCACCCAGACAAGGATGGTTTTCCAATGTTTGCAAAACCAAAATACATCTTGACAAAGATTTGCATAAAGTTTCATATGTCAGCTGCTAGCAAGAAATAGATCTTCTACCAACCTGAATTGACTGCAGCGGGGGCTGTCAATATTGCCTGTCAAACAGAGTCTGCACACAAGTCTTGTTGCACTTGATGTTTGCTTTGAAGCTGGAAACTTTCCTACCGTGACATTTGCTTTGTACACTTCCTTGCATCTGACTCATGACTATGGCTCATGAAGATGGTCGTATTCATTAAAATGGCATGTTTAGAGCTTCAAAATTCTCACATTAGTGTGTACAGAGTTTGAAGAAAACTAAGAAAACTGGCACAATTTTAAGATCCCAGAATGGAAAGTGCCAAGCTCTTGAAACTTTGCCACTGTAATGAACATGACGAAGCTGTAAGCCACCATCTGGAATCGACAGTGACCGACTCTACATTTCTAAATGTAAAGGACATTTTCCCACTGCACAGCTCTAGCTAACTAAGGTGTGATTAGTGAAAATATTGGATTCTTCACTGTATCAACTGTGAACTCTTTTGGAATATTTCAGTTGACCCAAATATTCAACTTCAAAAATCCATAACTAACATGCCCCAACACACTTATCAATATTTTCCTGCATTCATGAAATCCATACATTTCCGGTAGAGAGGTTCCCTCTTTGGATTGCCAAAAAATTTATACAAAAAATTAAACAAAAAAAACACCACTTTTTGATTTCTGCATAAATGAACAAAAAATAACTGATAGTACACCCTCGTCCTTGTGTTTCCATGAGAGTCTAGATGCTCATGTTTCAGAGTGCCCAAAACTGCCCCTAGCATCCGAGGTTTTGGTTTAGGGTGGTTGAAACTGTGCACCGATTTCATTGAAATCTGCCATTCGACAAATACAAGGTTCTAATGTCTGGAATCACATTCACCACTCCTTTGGAAGTCACAACTTACTGTTTCTGGAAGATGAGATAATGTAATCAACATCTGTTTCCAGGACACCAAATTTAATGGAACAAGTGCACATACAGAAACACAGATATGTTGATTCTATATTCATGATGTCTTGCAAGACTTTTTAATACTTGCATGAGAATTAGACCATCCTATTTGACGCACTTAACCATGTTCCTATCTTTCTTAAAAGGCACTCTCTAAAATGACCTCTAAAATATCTGTAACTAGTTTAGGCAGTCACAAGAGTATTCTGGAGGGTCAAATTTTGTTATAATTCTGCATACTCCATGTATCCACATTAATTAATGTGTTTCCTAGACCATTGTTGTTTCGACTTGCCTACGCCCTGCTCTGCCAAGCGAGACTTGACCAAGTGAAGTCCCAATCTTCCTCTTCCTCTTAGTTGTCACACAACACACTTTAATTTCAGTCAATCCAGATCATGGGAAGATGTTGTCAAACACCAAAAGAGCCTGAAGATGTTTTCAAATGGAAGGAGCACGAAGATGTTGTCAAACCCCAAAAAAGTCAGAGCCCCCAGATGTTGGATCAAGTGGCTGTCATAACTTATATTAAACCCCAAGGACTTGAGTGGAATGTGGTTCAATCAAAAACGAAGCCTTTGCTGCTAACTTATTTAATTTGTATTGCCCTTTGTATTGACCACATTGAGCTTATCAGACACCGACCAGGTTGCCATGGATGATATTTTCTCCATGAACTCAGACTCAGTCCTGCGACAAGGCGGCTCATGATGAGTGAGCCTCCTTTCCCGGAAATGACAGTTACTATAACAACACTCCAAAACACTCCAACGCCAGCCCTGCAATGTTTATAAAAATAAAATAAAAAGCACTGAATGTTAATTTTTTTTAATGAGTTTCCAAGAGAACTGCCGTACGGGGCTTCCCTGCAGTGGACAGTCGGTCTCGCAGCAAGTGTTGGAACTCATTACGTTATTTCAATAACAAGTTGACAAGCGGAATATTAAGCTTCAGTTACCTGACTGTGTCATTCTGTAAGTTACTGTACCAATGCGGCTGTGGTTAGACCCCCCATTCCCAGCCGTCAACGTTATTAATGTAAGGAATTGATTTCACCCATGTTTTAAGCTTACACACAACCTAGGTGTACCAGTTCTAGATAAGCTTAACATAACCTAACATTGCCTTCCAAGCCTCCACTTGTCTACTTAGCTACACTAAAAAGGGTATTTAGTGTTGGATTATATTTAGTGTAATTATCACCCTACTTGACCATACACTAAATGTCAATTTTAGGACGATTAGTGTAGTGCTAAACTTCAATGCGTCGCCTTCGCCTTCTCAGATTTCAGATTTCAGATTTTAAATTTCAGAACTCAGATTTTAGATTTCAGATCTCAAATTTCAGATTTCAGATTTCAGATTTACCATAGAGTATATTTAGTGTTAGAAATTGCATTTGATGTTACTTAGGGCATTTGCAATGCAGCCCCTGTATATGGCCCGATATCGGTATAACTAACTTTTGAACGGTAAATAATTAGAACTTGAAAATTGTCTCGTTGGAAGTGCATCGAAAATTTTTTAGAGAAGGTTCAAGAAAATTCAAAATTAAACATTGGACAAGTACTTCAAAAGCAAGGTAAAAATATGAAATTATAGAGGTCTTAGCAAATCACGGTTACCAAAGCAACATTTGGCCATTGACCCTCTAAATATGGCCAAATGTGGAGGGTCAATGACCAAATGTTGCTTTGATATCCGTGATTTGCTAAGACCTCTATAATTTCAGATTTTTACTTTGCTTTTGAAGTACTTTTCCAATGTTTAATTTTGAATTTTCTTGAACCTTCTCCAAGTTTTTTCCGATGTGCTTCTAGTGAGACAATTTTCAAGTTCTAATTATTTACTGTTCAAAAGTTAGTTATACCGATATCGGGCCATATACAGGGGCTGCATTGCAAATGCCCTTACTTTAGTAGGGTAAATGATATTTAGTGTCATGGTTCGCAAATAGTGTTGCCAACACTAAATACCCTTTTTAGTGTAATGATGAAGTGTTGCTGGGTGTGGAATATTTCATGCTAGGGGAGGCAACTCATTTTTTACTACTTAAGAAAATACACATATCTATTGGGCGGGTTTCTTCACTGGGAAATTTTTTCCGTGTGTAGCAATAGAGTTGGGGAGGTATCCATAATTTTTTCAATTTTTATTTCTCAAAACGTAACTGTTATGAATTTTCTTGTTGAAGATTCTATTCAACCCATACTAGTCATGTAGACCAGTCCTTCCTATTTCCAACGAATGGCTGGTTGCAAAGTCCAACAAGGGTTCATTGCTATACTCAGAGTCTTGAAGCCAATCATAATGTGCCAAAACTATGTTGGGAAGTGTGCCATAATGTATCACTGTTCATCTATTGCTCTACAAAAAGTAACAACCTACGCCGCTAGAATAGGGGGCTAATTAGAAATGGGTTACCTCCCCTATCCACTATAACATAAAGTAACTATACCTTAAATTGCACACTTTCTAGAACCACACAGGCTAGACTCTTGCTTAAAATGTACTTCCACTATTCATGAGAGTCTATGGTTGGTTACCCTAAATCCTATTTTCATCATTTTAAAAATTCATAGTTTTTTCATATGGTATCAAAAAAATACATTTTTAGAGAATCTAGAATATCCTTTTGACTTTCAACAAGATCCCACCAAAAAAAATTCAATATAATAATGGAAACCATATTGAATTGCTTATTCGTGCGATTTTAGATGTAGTTACCGTAGAGCCCAAGGCAGTGACTATTGAATGTTAAGAAGTAACTTACCAATAGTATCACAACAAGCATTGAAGGCATTTCTATATAAATATTACAAAGTAGTTGTGTCTATCTATGTGGTTTGTATTGTGGTTGTCATGGTTGTTTCATGAGGCCACTTGTGGCTGATGGGCTTGTATTTTGCCCCTTGCAATGAAATACCATTTCATTTGTTAAAAATTTAGAATAAATTAAAATTTTTAAAATTAAAAACATCACAAACTAAGTAATACTAACGTAAGGTTGACAAGAAAGAGACCTGCTCAACACTGCATTGCATGATGAGGAACCAAATTTTCAACACAATTGGAGAGACGTCATTGCAGAAGTCAATCACATTGAGGTAACAGGTCCAGAAACTGCCCACCTAAGAGTTGAAACTAAATTTTGGAGAGGCGAAGCTTCTTGAAATAATTATCAGTAAATTTAACTTCAAAGACAATTGGAATTGGCATCTAACCCAAGTCGTTTCATGTTTTGGGGAGTTTTGTCGAATTAAGGTAATATGCTCTTAAAGCAACCATTTAAGGGCTGGTCCACCTTTTTCACAGGCCTCCATCAACATAAATATTTTTTAGATCATTTTTCAAAGAAAGGAAAATAGATGTAGAACCTAACACAAGTGGTTTTGTATTTTTCCAACCATTTCTGAATTACTTATAAAATTTCAAAGATTTGGGGCATAGGTACCTATTTACAAAATTACTTATAAAAATTTGAAATTGGTTTTCTAGAATTATATAGACGTGGAAAGCTTTGAATCATTCCATTTTGACCAATGAGTCAAAAGTTATGAAGAGTTTTAGTTTGCAGGCAACTATAAATTCTCTACTCTAAAATAAACTTTGAAGTTCTTTATCTAACTCAATTTTTAATATTTTAAAAGAAATAAAATTATAGGATATAGATTGTTTGTTACAACATTAAAACCATTGGGATTGTCATTTTTCAATTCCTTATCTATGTTCTTAACAATTTTGTATTTGAATCATTCTCTACTTTTTTTTACTTACTATTTTTTTCCTATATGTTATACAATTCAAATGACGTGAAATTTTTCAATCATGTAGACAACTTCTCTAGGAAAATGAATCCAAAGAAGCACCACCATTTGGGACATTTTTTCATAGAAAAGTGAGCTTGTGAATGCAGCTGCCCGGTTTTTTGCAGGGCCAAAAAAATGATTTTAATAAATTTGAATGCTTATATCTTGCAATTCAAGCGGTGGAAATTTCTGAAATTCTTACCGCATGTTCTCAAGTCAGCATATTATAAGATCCTATAGTTATATGTGTCAGAAAAAGTTTTTTTTCAAAAATTTAATACTCGTACTAAAAATGGCAGTTCTTGAGCGCTTTGGTGAAAACATAGTCATGGAACTTTAGGGGTTAAGTGGGACAAGGAACCAATGTTTCTAGTCTTCTAAGGCTATATGTTCCCAAACAAGGTAAACCAACCTATGATAGACATAACTAGTTTGTCCTTTTGGCATTATTGAATTTTTTAATTTCATGTAAAGATAAATGTTAGAAATAGGGAGAGGAATTGGAATGTTGTTTTTTGAACGAAGTATGAATTTGTTAAGAATTTTTGAAGAGTGTTGTCTAATTGATCCAAAAGAGGCTCTTAGACTACCCAAAACCAACAAAAAGTGTATCCACAATGTTGTTCATCTTACTCACTTACAAATGTTACAATATTTCCTAACATAGTCACAACATGAAGGCCTAAGAAAGTTACTTCCCATGATGAATTTACACTCAAAAGGTGGTAGTTCTTATTGTAGTCACTAATCACTCCATCAACATCATCTAAGACACTGATTGTGGACACTAATGCAAACTAATGTAGCCCACATATCATTTATTGGGAAAAGTTTGTTATGGGTTGATGCAACACTATAGTGGATCATTTCCTAGGTGTCTATGATGGAACTTTTGCATGTGATGGACTAGTTTATCTTGGGTTGGAAGGGATTTGGATTAAGCCAAAAAGAACCAAATGTTTCTCAAGGATAAAGATAAATGATTATAGTTTGGACAAGTTCCTATAATCTGAATTCTTCAAGTGATTTTTGAATATCTTATTAAATATAGGGGAGCAAATTAGCTTGGAAAGAATATAGTTTTTATTTTGATTGGTGTTGGAGAAAAAAAGTCATGCCACCTAGCAAAAATAGTTAAGCTAGGTGGCAATACAAACCCAAAATTTGATGTTATTTCTTAATTTTTTAATTTTTTAGAATAGTTTTATGTCTATATTACAAAATTTTGAATTGTTCCATTTGGATTAGTAATGTGAAAGTTATGAAGCAATTGAATCTTGTTCTTGAAAAATAGACGGAGGAAAAAAGTTTGAATTAAATTTTTCCAATTTTTCCAAAAAATAAGGCCCAAATGATTTTGATTGCTTTCTAAAACTATTAGTATTAACCCCTTAGTGACTTGGTGTTTGAATTTAAAACAATAGATGAATGCAAACATGTCCCAAGTACACAAAGTCTTTATTTTTTCATCATCTAGAGGTTTGTAGATTCTTGTGTTAATTCTCTTAAATTTGGATTTTCAATTGATTTATTTTAAATATTCCATAAATCAATGAAAATAGGTGTATTTCAACTAAAAAAAATATTTTCTTGTTTAAAAAATGATTTATGATAAATGACTTCAATATACAATAATATCTATTAAAAAAATATCATCATAATTATAATTTATCATTTTGAACTTTAAAGGTAAAAAATATTGTGAAAATTATAAATATTCAATTTTATATCAATTTTTTTGAAGAATTTTTAATATATAGTTTCAAATTTTATGAAAGAATATTAGCATGTTTAGTACATCAAATTTTATGAATGTGATATATGGATCAAAAAATTTATTTTGACTTCAATGTTATTATTATATTATTATTATAATTTAACTTTCAAAATAAATCTTCAAAAATTTGGAAAATTTTCATTACCCTTGGTCCTTATATGATTAAAGGAATGATTTTAGGCATGTCTATATAGTACCCTTCTAGACATGAGTAGCAAGTATCCTTATTTTCTCACCTCTAATTCTATTTCTAGGTTGTATTATAAGTTATTGTTTTTCTTGTCATTAAATCAATTTCTATACGTGCAAAATAAATAAATAAAAATGTTTCATGTTTTCTCCCATATATAGTCCCATAACAAAACTAAATGACTAATCAATATTTCATTAGGTCAAAATAAAAGGAGAAGAGGTTTTACAAAAATTAAACTAAACTAAAGGAAAATGATCCATTGTTGTCCCTTTTTTGTTGCACACAATTTGACTTATTGGATTCACAATATTATTTTTGTAATAGAAAGACAAATCAAAGAATAAACCACATACATTTCAGTCAACTCAGTTTCAAAAATAAATAATACATTACAAGTAGTCAAATCAAATACATGTAGCATCCAATTCTTGTACATAGAAAAAGACTATTATATGTCTATTTGGTATAGGACAACAACCATGAGTTTGGGCATTCCCTAGTGGGAAGTCTTGAACTGCCTTTGGCATCTAATGAAGATATGTAATCTAAGTGTCACTTGTAATGTCTTTTCCAAATTACTTGTGGGGATTAAAATGAACAAAATTTTAATGTATGCCAATTATAAAACATGAATGGAATTAATTTGTCTGAAGTTTTGAACCAATGCCAGACGTGATAGGTGTTAGGCATGAGTATGTATACTAAGGTTAGGGCTTCACATTAGAGAATTGCCTAATGAATGGGGTGTTACACTACATTGAGAGCACTACAAAGATTTCAATATGGCATTTCAAATGTGGATTATAGAGTCAGACACTCTAATTGGATTTTATGAGACTTGATTTGCAGTAGAAGGCCATTTACACAATGTAGGGATTCCATATTATCAAACAGAAGTGTTCAATAATGTTAGCATGATTCTTTAAATTTCTGACATGATTGCAATGGTAATTCAATAGTATTTGCAAAGATTGCATAATGATCAATGAATGAAGTTTTTGCTATGTATAGAATCCACATGTTGGTATTCATTGAATTCATGAAACTACCATTTTTCAACCCACTTCCAAATCTTTCTTGCCTAATTCTACATTGAGTTGGTCTAATGCCTTGGATAGGTCATTGTGCAAAAGTATTTAAAAACATGTGAGAGCAAAGATTGGATCTTTTTAATTCAAGATAAACAAGTAATTGGAATACAATCCTCTGGAAACTTTATTTTCAAAATATTTTCAAAATGTTCCTAAAATATTTTCTAATGTTTCTATTTTATAGAATATTCTTAGAGTATGCCTATTATTTCACACGCCATTTTAAAACACCATTTACTCAAGCGTGCATCATTCAATACATATATAGTGCCCTCCTTGAGCCTAATGCATACTTGAATACAATTCTTTTAAATAAGGATGCAACATGACAAATTGGGTATAATATTAATAGGGATTTACAATTGACAGGGGGTCCATTTGGGATCTGCCGCCCTTGTGCATGAGGACCTTTGAATAGGACCTTACTCGAAAATCCAAGCATGTGCTACAACGACAAACCCTCTTGGAGTTGTACGTTCACAAAAACACAACAATCTTCAACACTCCAACAACTAGATGACAAATGACCAATATTTTATTCGCTCCATTGAAAGGACAGAGACTACAGCATTGACTCTCTTGGATTTTGAACCCAGGTTTCCAAATCCTATCCATAAACGCATTCACACTGCATAATGCAGTTAGGGTTTGGTTGGAATGGAAAGAAACCCCACGGTCACACCGTTCTTGTTTAAAAGAACATAACAATTTATGTGCTTTCTCACACTCCAACTATTGAACCAAATAGTTTATTAGCTCTGTCCTTTGGACAAAGACCATGACATTGACTCTAGTTTCCGAATCTGTGTTTCCAAATCCTATCTACAACCACATTCACACTACACAACGTGGGTTGGAGTAGAGACTGAGCCTCACGGTCACACCGTTCTTGTTTTTTTTATTGCAACTCATAGTCTCACAATATGCATCCAACTAACACTCAACTTCCCTTGCTAGAGTGTGCAAATAGGACTCTCATTTAACCAATGCAACTTAACTGATCTGAGCACAGGCAACTCCATGTGAATCAAGTGGGCTTTTTTTTCCGCAAAACTTGGTACTCTGTATCCCAATGCAGCGAAACGAACTATAATCCCGTGCGTCTTTACAGGGGGCAGCAAATTACAAGCTTCAAAATACCCGTACCAATATTGCCTTGGTTCCAAATTGCCAATCAAATTCTCGTTGAAATTAAGCCAATGAAATTATGCAAAACCCAGGTCACTCACTCCGAACACCAAAAAATAATAATTGGACTCTGATGTTACCGGTAAGTCCGTTGACTTCAATCAATCAATCAACCAACCAACCAAATTCAAGGAGGGAATTATGCTAGAGCTATACGTTGAAAAAGTCACCACCATGAAAAAGAGTCGCCCGATTTACTTGGAACATCCCATGTGGGATTGAATTTTTGGTCAAGATTCTTTTTTTCTTTTTTTTCTTTTTTTTTCTTTTGCCTATCCATAAGGTTGCTTGTGTTGGATCCGACCAGATGGGGGGACATTGTCAAATTGGCTTCATGCCGCACATGCCAGGCCAAGGACCCTAGGGGTTGGACTTATCAACAAACCATGACTAATCCACACCTAGGGTACCTGTGTTCAAGTTTTCGCAAGTAGTGGTGGGTGAAAAAAAGAAATGATATTCAAATAGGACCTGGTCAGAGGTACTTATGTTGCGAGACAGTTTTGACATTGTAAAACAGAAAAAAAAAGAAAAAAAAGAAAAAAAGTCTGGTTGGAAGGAACTTTTTATAGACTTTTTATAATCCTGCAATCATCCAACTCCGGGTGGAGTTGGTGGAGTTCCAGGTCAGCCCCCGGTCATGCGTAACCGTACTACGCTCTCTCCGCATTGGAGTTATGTAGCAGGGCTTTTTTTTTGGACTTGTGTCCCCCTTGCTGGCTTCACTGGAGAGGCCAGTTTCTAGAGGGATGAAGAAAGATAGGTCAGATTTCTGACAGTCTGGCGAGATTTCGCCCAAAAAAAAAGCCATGTTATGCAGGCTTGTCAATTCTCGTGGCCAATCACAAACTGCTGAAGCGAGTCCATGGTGTACTTGCGGAATGGGCATACACTGGAAAAACAACCGAACTTTATCACTACTACAATCAATTATCCAATGAAGACAAATTCATCATTGCTACAAAATCAATTCATCCACATTTTCACATGACGTGTACACTACATCATAAAAATATTCAATTCCTATGAGAATCTCCAACCACTGGGTTGTTGTTTTTAGGCATTTTAATGTCCAACTGCCTCAAAAAAAATGGGCAGCTTCAAGCTTGTAGGAAAAAAAGAAGGATAAATGTGTTTTAACCTTGTAATGCAGGCAAAGTCATTTTGTGGCTTTTGGATGACAATGAGCTGAATTTGTACAGAGATTATAAGCTTTTTCTCATCCACTTATTACTTGTTGACCTTTTATCAATTTTATGGTGGGTTATGAAGAATATTCAATTGAGTTTGTAGTCTTGCTAGTATTTGTCTTCACATAAATGAGAAGTTAGTAAAAAAATGGATTGCAAAATATGCTAATTTAGTGTATTTTGAGAAGTTGTTGCTCCTAACTTTAAATCTGAAATTTTCCCACAAAATTGATATTTTTTTGAGGTTGAGCCCAACTAACAAAATGAAAGGTCATCTACACTAGTTTTCACTCCAATTTGAATTTTGAGAAAAAAATCCTAATATTGAATATTTTATTGCAATTTGAACTTTAGATGTATTATTAATGTCTATTGAATTCTATTTGTAGAATGACATAGAAATTCAATTTACACCGTAATGTTCATCACTATAATATACACACATGGCTAAATTTTCCTATATTTTAAAATAGTTTTAATATTTTAAAATAGTTTCATATTTGATATGATTTTTCTTCACTTTTTCTTCAAAAATTGTCAAAAAAAACAGTTTTCTACCAAAAACAAAATCTAACAAATTTGTGAAGTAAAGAAAACATGTAATTTCATCTTTGAAAAATATATATAAAATTTTTCAGTCACATCTAGTTGCAAAATGGCAGCAAACTTAAATAGTGGACATTGAGGCTTGAAATCAATGGTCATGGGTCCATCCTTTAGGGGTTGGAAATGGTAGATTGTAATTATGGACATGCACACCACTATTACAATGATCCTAAAACCTCATTTCATCCGTTGTGTAAAGCCAAGACATACAAAAATTGCATACAAGTGGAACCTCTCTTAGTGCATGGGTGTTATAACTATGCACTAAGAGAGGTTTAGGCATTTAGAGAGGCCACAAATATTTGTAAACATTTAATTCAGCTCTCCATCTTGAATCATGTGCAAGCCCACCTACTATCTGCAAACTCTCTTATTGCATATTATACAATAAAAGAAGATGCACTAAGAAAGGTTCTACCTGTACAAAAATCATACACTCAAAACTACATACTCAAAATTGGCCTCCTTCAATTCAAGCCTCCCAAATGAAGGAGCCAATAAACTCAAAACCTTCTTGAAAGACAGGCCACAAAACCACTGGTCCAAAAACATAACGAAAAAATCCATTATCTTTAAAGCTCACAACATGCAATAGCGTGCATTGTCATTGTCTTGGATCTATAATAGATGGTGTAGAATAATCCACATACAACAATACTTCATCAATGGCTAAATGGACAAGTGGTGGCTCCATGTGACGAACATGGTGCATGAAGGAAAGACTATCGAATGTCACGTGCCTTTTCATCTCCGGATTCCTCATCTACGAAATTCATCCACACATTAAAGAGAATTAAAGAAAGCTTCAATACTAACCGTGATAGTAGCAAAACCTCTCATTTGTGGTGTGCTCCATTTTTTTTGCTAATTCTAGGACTAAACAATCTTTAAATTGACAAATAAATGTAAAGATGGTTTATTAAAAATCCAAAGAATCCAATGAGTCAAATACCAATGTCATTTGATCATCTAACATAAAAAAAATTATGATGGCGAAGTGAAGGGATTGCTTTGCTAACATTTGTGGGAATAAAGTATGAAGACATCATTTTTACAATGCAATCCACTTTCCATCATGAATCCTCAAAGAATACAAGGTAATTTGAAGATGAGAGCTTGACAGTTCATTGTCAAAATGTCAAAATGATGTTTGAAGTAGAATTTTAGACCTCATTTAGGCATAGCAAAATCATATTTTTCAAAAAACTTTGAACTAATTTTTTTTGAGAAATGAAGATAACTTTAATTTCCATAATCCTTTTGTAATTTTGAGACTCCAATCAAAATTTGTAGACAAAATTCAAAGAGGATGTTTGAAAATGTCAAAGAAAATGCCCCTTCCAATCCCTCTCTAAATTTTATCCATAACTTTTGATTAGAAGATTGAAATCTCAAAAAGATTTTTGGATATGAAATTTTACTTGATTTGACAACTTTTTTTAGTTCAAATTGTTTTGAATTTTTTTATTCTACTATGTTTAAATGAGACTTGAAATTACACTTCAAAAACAATTCCTACTTTTGACTTAACCCCTAAGTGCCTAAGCCTTTCCAAGGGTGTTTTTCGTATAAAAAAAGAGCATAGGAGAGTAGTTATTCCCCATGAAGCAAAATTTTTTTTTTTCGAAATCTGACCGCATAGATGTTTCTAGAGCTTGCTTGTTAGTATCTGTACCAATTTTGAGTATAAAATTCAATAGGAGTTGTGAGATTATAACAAAAGAAAAGTATGCATTCTATTTTTAGTGTGCTGTCCCTCCCCACTATGTTGCTGAAATTTGCATTTAAATTTTTTTTGGGATGGGAGGTGACATGAGCAACTACAAATAGTGTTAGTACACTAAAATGCACTTTCAAAAAACTTAATTTCACATGAAAAGCTACCAAACTCATTCTACAATCGACCTTGTAATTGTTGGAATGCAATTTTGTTTGATAAGTGGAAATTGCAAAAAACTTCAAATCAACACTTGCATGTTTAAATTTTCAAATGGTGAAAATCACGAAAACACTTTACTCTTTCCATTGGGACCATTTTCAAAGCAAATGAATATGTACAATTTTTTAGATCTCAAATCAAGTGAAATTGATGAGCTTTGTTCAAAACCGAGAAATGAAGTAAAATTGGCAAGCTTTACTCTTCACTAAGGGTACATATATGTAGTTGAGGACCTCTAGAAAATCAAATATTAACCTTTTTCAGTGAAAAATGAAAGTTTTCAATAATTAACCCTCAAAACTGCCCGTAAATTTTTTTTAAACGGTCAAATGTTTTTAACTGCCCACTGCAAAATGAGCCTCAAAATTCAGGTCGACCATATATGGTCGCCCAGGCAGTTAGGGGTTAACTATGAACGATTGAACTCCTAGTACTAATTCTAATTTACATATCCCACATTGGTTGTTTTACCTCCTAGCACCCCATATGTACATAAAGAGCTTGTGTTCTCAGTTACCAACATGTGACATGAATGGCTTCTAATGCACAGTGAGGTAATTGTTGGATTTGTTCTCAATGAATCCAATGGTGTTTTTTTAAAATATTATTTTAAAGCATTAAAATTGATTTTGTTAGTGATCCTTAGTGTGCACTTGTGACCTAGTTGATTGCTATTGATGGGGTGTGGAATAATTCACATTATAGCATCCAAAGGATAGATTGATATGAAGTATTCCACAATCCACATCATTCCATTGGAGGAAGATAGCACAGTATTGGGCACATGGTAGCTATAATATATCAAAATATGGAAGTCTTGACTTGATTGAGGTAACAAACAACAAGCAGACAAAGGTGCATGTGTACAAAAATGGAGCACGATGGAATCAATCAACATGACTTATTTGTCTTGAAGTTTATATAGTCCTCTATTTCTATCCAAGTTCCATCTATAATAGTGTGATGAAAATATTAAAGTATAAGATGACATTTAGAAGTAACTATACTAAAGTGTAGAAGTTTGTGACACAACCAAGGTTCCAAATAGAAGGCAATTGACAAACATTAAACCTAGACCGCCCAAGAGGACAAAAAGTGTCCCCACATAGTTTTAAGTTAAACTCAAAGTACTGTATTTTTGCATCCAATGTCCAAATTCAATAAAACTTGTTGGGAAGTTTGCGCCTTTTCTTCTAGTTTGTGTGGTAAAATTTTCAGATCAATCCAAGAGGTAATGATTTTCTGGAAGCCAATCAAAGTTCACAGGCTCAATTTGATTCACTGAAGTGCACTTCATGGCTGCAACTTCGGGGTCTTGTATCTCCTTCATCCAATGTTCGATTTCAATAAAATTTGTTGGGTTGTTTTTCCCTTGAATTCTAGTTATTGTGGTGAAATTTTCATGTCAATCCAAGTTGTTTTGAATGTTTGGGAGCAATTCAAAATTCAAAATCCCGCCATTTATGGACTATAGTGAACTTCGGAGGCTTGTATCTTCTTCATAAAATGTCCGTTTTCAATAATTGTTTTTGTAAAAGTTGCGCATACTAGTCTAGTTTGTGCGGCTAAATTTTCATATCAATCCAAGAATTTATGAATGACTGAGAAGCATTTTAGTAGAAGGAGGTTCAGCCCTAGATGTGTTTTTTGCAACTTTTCTTGCCTATTTTTGACATTTGCAAGCCATTTTGCAAACACATTGAGTCAATTGAATGATATTTTTTTTCACCAATGTGTTTGTATCTTGGTTTTGAATCACTTTGTAGTTTAAAGTTTTTTCATTTGATTAGGTTTAGAAATCAAATTTGGCCTCTAAATGTGTTTTTAGGAAAATTTCAGCATTCTTTTTCAACACTAAACCATTATAATCTTGCAATCTACACGGTCAAATGACTTCAAATTGTATGCATGACATCTACAACATGTGTACTACATGATTGTACGGTTAAGATCTTAATTACTTAGTCTCATTTAGATTTATAGCACTTCAAAAGCTAGGATGTTTTTTACCCAAAACGGCCATGGGCGGTCTAGGGTTAAACAATGTGTTCAAATCAGTCAAACTAGATTTTCTACTTGAAGTTGATTAGGTAGACAATTATATTCAAAACACCATCTATAATAGTTTGAATATAATATCAAAGTACATTTTATCTCTTTAATTTAAGCTTTTGAAAGTGTGATGACAATATCAAAGTGAAAGGTGACATCTTTAAATACACCATCCCCATAGAAGGCAATTAGTATGAAATTAATAACCTAGTTGTGTGCAAAGGTTATTTAATTGAGGAATATGTAAAAATTTATATTATCTAAAAATATTATATTAGTTTAGAACATTTAAAATATATATTCTTAGAATATTCCTAAACACTCTCAGAAGTTGTAATTTCTTTCACCTCGTTTATAAGATTTTTGTATAGTGCCTTCTTCTATATTCTATCCTTTTAATCTACCTACTTAGAAGATAGTCATAGCAAGGGTCAAATACTTTGAATATAGAACAAGTGTACCATAATCAATGATAGTTTGCCAAGCAAACAAAATATTCCAAAATGTCATTAAAGAGAGGTTCAAAGTATAGAAGTGTCACTATATTAAATGTGGAAGTCTTAATATGATAGAAGTGACAAGTACAAACTAAAAAGTGGTGCTCTTATACAAATATAGAGCAACATGGTCAAATCAATCAAATTGATTTTGTGCCTACCTTTAAGTTTATAAGGTGTTTATATGGTAGTTCTTTATATTCAAATTCCATCTTTGATAATGTGATGACAATATCAAAGTACAAGATGATATATATTTGACACTAATTGTATCAAAATGTAAAAGTTCTTATCATGATTGAGGTTGCAGATAAAAGATGAAAAAGCCATGTATGTGTAAACGGAGCAACAAAACACTTAGCTTATCTACCTTGAAGTTCATAAGGTGATTGTAAGTTTTTTTAGTAAATCCAAACACCATCTTTCACATTATGATCCTACAATATCAAAGTGCAAAGTAATATCTATAAGTAACTATAAGTGTGGAACTATTGATATGATTGAGTTAGATTACAAGAGAAGATTTTTGGTATAAAAGACTATGTGCAATTGATGCACATGGCCCAAAGTTATAGATATTTGTTTGACATCTTCTTTGACTACATGATGTTGGTGCATCTTTTCTAATTTCATAATTTATTGAATTTTCAATACATGACAATAAAAAGATATTTTATCTTTTGGTTTTATTATAAAGAGACTTTTGACTTGTTGAATAATATAATAATATCAATGTTTAGTAATTCAAGATATTTTCCATGATAAAGAACTAGAAATAAAATACTCTATAAATTTTTAATCCTAAACCTTTAACCCTTAAACAATAGGCTTGTAACCGTGAAAATCATCTGTTTTGTCACCGTGTGAATTGTTGGATTAAAATAATGCAAAAGCACTCATTGGAAGACAAACTATTGTAGATAATCTTTCCTTTTCACACAAAATTGGGAAGATGAATAGTTGCACTTTTGTCCTATAGGGAGAGATTATTTGTCATTCATTGGCTATAAATCGTCCTCGGCGACGTTTATGGGTTAAAGAGTCAATATACAAATTTTGAACAATGCATTAACTTGTTAAAGAACAAATATTTCATCAGGGATCAATTTGTTGAAATAAGTTAATTCTTTAATTTTATTTGTAGTTTTGTAAATGTGACAATTTTTATTTTCATAATTGCTTTAATAGTGTAATTTTACTAGGATTGAATCCACTTAGTATGATTCATAAATTGCAACAATGCATCCATGATGTGAACATCATAATTTCGGCAATGCATCATGTCATTTCAAGTTTTTTTGCTTTGCTTTGCTTTTCATTGGGCAAATGGAAGCTTTGACATATAGTTTTGAGGACCTACCTATTCTAATTATTCAAGAACAATTTTTTTCAAAGATGCTTTTCCCTTCTTCCTAGAAATGGTCTTAAAGAATTAATTATAGGTCAACTAAGTATAAAAACTAGGACTAAAGGACTTACTTAGTACTCAACTAAATTTTGCTTGGTTAGCTGAAAGGAAATTTTTTAATGTTCCATCATGGTGCATTTAATAAGTGACCAATTCCTTGCAAACAACAATACTCTCTTCTTTTATGTAGTTTAGAACCTAAAGATAATAACTGAATTTACTTGGGTAGCATGTAAATGATTGTTTAGCTATTACACACATTTCAAATCACATTATTAGATAATAAAGTCATTCATTTGAGTACTCTTAGAGAAATTTATAATACGAAAAATTGCTATTAACCTCAATTCACATATTAACCAATCAAAGATTATAATTTTCACATCAAAAGATCTAAATTTTTGGAAAATTCATTTGAAAAACTCTTTTGAGGACATACCCATAATGATGTCATATAGTCTAGTTGGTTAAAATATATTTTTTAATTGCATACTTTTGAGCTACATGCATTAAAAGTTGGCGTTCCAAGTGAATGGGACAAACCTTCAGTGTCCTGGTAACAATTATTCAAATAAAAAGACAAACGGCACCAAGGATTCAAAGCAAAGCATCAACCTACGCATGCAGATGACACGAGGAGTTTCCTCAACTGAACAAAAGCTTGACAAATTCAAATTTGAATAGCACAGTATCTTTTATCAGATTCAGCAGAACTTATTGTAATTTTTTCTGTTCAGGAAATTGTACCCAAGTTTCCCTCACTCAGGTTTTATGTAATTATACTCACTTGTACAAAAGGAAACACACAAATCTTTTTCAAAAACAGAGGTAGTATTGAGCATGCTTAATTTGAAATTGATTCAAACACATACACATAATCAAAAAATCATTTTATAAGAACTCATATTGAACATTTTGAACCGATTTTTGAATCATATAACACATTATCTAAAGACCCTCTGGTTAGAAATTGAATGGTAAATACTTACAAAATTGTCAAAAAAAAGAAAATCAGCATTTTCAAAGGTCGTGGTTTTTAATCAAGTCTTGTTTTTTTTATTTAGAATTTGTAACCAGAAAATCTTATTCTTGACTAGTATTAGGGTCACATGTAAAAAAATTGGACTCTAAGGGCAATGTATGTGTGAGAACAAAGCTTGCAAAGTCACTGGAGCAAAATGTCTTATTCCTAGATTGCCTTGATTTTTGACAATGGAATTTTGTTCGGTTTTCCAACTCCATAACTCAAATTTCATTTGCAAAGAAAGTTTATGAACTTATGATCTGTATTGAGACTCAAGTTAGGAAGAAGCATACAAATTTTCAAAGCAAAACGATGATGTGCTCTCTCTACTTGAGTTGAGCTCCAAACAATATAAAAATCATAATCTTTTTTTCTCCTATTTGATCTTCATAAAAAAAACAGATTCTTTATATGTTTGTTTGTTTTTCTAATATTGAAAAAAAAGAATAAAATCAATTATCTAATACTGGATGAGAGGGATACTTCATTTTAGGTGCCCCAATTTTTTTTTTATAATTTTGACTTCCAAGAAGCATTGGGATTTTTTTTTTAAAAGTCTTATTTGAATCAATCATGCTGAAATTTGAGTAATAAATAACTTGTGTTCTTGATTTGAATTTTTTTAATTGTGAAGTTATTGAAGAAATTAGGTATTATGAAAAAAATCTTAAGAAGAAAAGGCTATACTAACAATGTTTCACATGAATGGAAATGGTTTAAACATTTACACATTTATTTAGAAATTACATAATTTTATTTTCATGAATAGAAAGATTTGTGTTGTTTTTATATGAAAAATGCATTATAATGATAAAAATTAAGTATTTGATATGTGTATTTTATAATTCATATTCAAAGTGATTTCAATTCATGTGGATTTCTCGTAATAGTAAGGTGTTTGCCAATGCTTCTTGGCCTAAAGCCAAATGTCAACAAGCACTGTGGGATGCACTCTTAGATGCGGGGCAGGCGGCACATATGAAGGCCATGTGTAGTGCACACCATCACCCTAGGCTCTCTAATGAGGCGCATAGTAGGTTTGTTTTGGGCCGTTCTTGTTCGGCTCTTTTGTCCAGCTATTTTGGCTTGGCTGTTGTTATTTGGTTTCTTTTAATGCAGTGGGTTTCCCATTTGTTCAAAAAAAAAAGAAGTGATTTCAATTATTTCAATTATTTTCATGTTTCAAGCATAGCTTGTTGAAATTTGTTTGTTGAATGCTTAAAAGAATTGAAAGAATTATTGCAATTGCAAGCTTCAAGTGTTGAAATCCATATTACACCATATTACACCATATTGTGTGTTTTCCATTCAAATTCAATTTTTATTTTTTTTCAAGTTTAAATTACAAAATTATGTTTTCATTTTGACCTTCATTTATGGTAAAAATACCAAATTATTCAAATATATATTATAAATGATATAATTTTATTTCCACGTTTTATTTTTAAAAATTATAATTATTTGATTTTTCAATCAAAATTTTTGAAAAAATCAGTGCCAATAGAAAATATGCTTTTTCACACGTAAATATATCAAGATTGTATATATCAATTATATAATAGGATAAATTTACCTTGATAGTGAAATTGGACTTGAAGGTCATTGCTTGGGATGTTTTGGATGTAAAAAATAAAACAACTATTTGAGAAGTTTCACACTTGCTACTTGTACCTCTTGAAATAATTTCAAATTAACTGGACTATTTTGATATATTTATAATTATTTGAATACAATTTTAAAAGGAAAAAATTAATTTTTACATGATATTTAACTATTTCGCAAAGGATCTACTCCTTTAGAGGTTAAAATTAAGAGTTTGACAAGTGAAAAATATTCTTCCTTTAATCATCATCACTTGTGCACTTACTAATGTATCAATGATCATCCATTATTATACATATTTGAACATCAATTCCCATTAACTTACACATAAATGGCAAAAAAAGACATTGTGTACCCACTAGTGAAGGAAATCATTGGAAGAAATCATTAAATATGTGTCACCATTTAGATGCTCATTGTATTTTTTTTAAACTTTGTATATGTTTACTTTATAGGTGGTCCTATTAAAATAATACATCTAAACAGTTGGATTAAGGTTTTGAGCATAGTTTTATTATTAGATTACAATTTTTTTTTATTAGATCTTCTTGATAATTAGCAATAGAATCATATGTTCTTTTAGAATGCATTTTTTGGATGTCATTTGAATAAATTTTGAATTTTCAAAGTGTTGAAAATAGGTTCTTTTAAAAAAGCAATCCTTGAGGCTCTTGTGAATAGAGGGTGTATATTTTAGGCAAAAATTTGTGGGGATAGATTTTAGAAACTTATCACAATTAGATGCAATTATCTTTTTAGTTGTTTATGACTCTATTCAAATGAATTTTAAAAAATGAATCTCTCCATTTTTTAAGCAAGGTTTTCTCATCTTTTTTTCAATAAGCCATTTTAATTTTAATTTTATAGAAATTACATATTATTCCTTCATCCAAATTTTAGTTGAATTGCAATAAGCCCAAATTATGCTATTATGGGTGCCTATACCTTACACTTATGCACTTACAAAACTCTGTTGAAATTTTTTGGCTGAACTAACATGCACCTAGGAAAAAACATGATTTAAAACAAAAGAACATGTAATATGTGTAGTGACATTGTCTATAAAAAAATGTTGTAGATATGAAAGGTGAGAGCAAATACAAGGACTAGGAAGCACAAGGGCATTGACATTTGCAAATCTTGTCAATTTTAATACATAAGTATTGTGTGATAATGACAATAATGCAGTTATTATCACAATGAGCTCAAAAATAAAATAAAATCGAATTAATTTCATCCCCCTGTAAGCTCAAAAAACAATTAAAAATTAATTAAAATTTTCATACCCCCCACTAAGCTCAAAAAATAATTAAAATTTAATTAAATTTTTCATACCCCCCACTAAGCTCAAAAAATAATTTAAATTAAATTGATTCTTTTTGTACCTCCCCTATCCTACCCCTTTGTAATTTTCAGGTAGGGTGGAGGTGGCATTTGATATGGGATATGTTTCATATCCCGTATCCGTGTCTCATATTCGTATTGTATCTACATCCATACCATATATATATATATATATATATATATATATATATATATATATATATATATATATATATATATATATATATATATATACCGTATCCATATTTGTATCCACAATTGTTTTCTAAGATCAATGGCATTGGGAGAAGGAGGATTTAAAAAAATAAAAAATCTAATGGCTCTCAATTTTTTAGGCGGGGGTGGGTGGGTGGACATGGCGCATCTTTTTGTTACATTGTTACATTGTGTGATTTTATTACATAACATTTAGTAGCAATAAGCTGCACTACCTTCCCTCTATTGGAATGATGTGGAATAATCCACATCCAACATTAGCTAAATGTCATGGGTCGATATTTGTTAGAGAATTTAAGTAAGTCCACTGGGTTCCAACTATACAATGTACATTGAAGTTAGTTCTAATACATAAAAAATGTATAGACAATCAATGCTCTTTATTCATTAAAAAAATGAACAAATATTATAACATGCATTCGTACAAATGCCATTAAAAATTTGAATTTTGGAGTGAGAAGAGAAGCTATACACAAATTTGGGATAGTAGAAGGTAACACAATCCATGTGGGGTATGTAAATTATAATGAGTAAAAGCTCAACCACTCATAATTAAGTCAAAAGCAGGAATTGTGTTTGAAATAAAATTGCAAACCTCATTTAGGTATAGTAGGATAACTTTACTCTAAAAAATTTGGACTAAAAAAAATTGGAAAATTAAGTAAAGTTTCATCTCGAAAAATCCATTTGAGATTTCAATTCTCCAATCAAAAGTTATGGACAAATTTCAAAGAGGGGTTTGAAGGGACATTTTTTTTACATTTTGAAACATCCTCCGTCTACAATTTGTCCATAACTTTTTATTGGAGGCTTGAAATCTCAAACGGATTTTTGAAGATGAAATTTAGCTTGATTTAGAAACTTTTTTCAGTTCAAGTGTTTTTGAGAAAAATTATTCTACTATGCCTAAATGAGGTATGAAATTCTACTTCAAACATGATTTTTTGTTTTGTCAATGAGCGGTCAAGCTCTCATCTTCAAATTATCCCATATCCTTTGAGGATTCATGATGGACAATGAAATTCAATATAAAAATCATGTCTCTACCTCCTATTATACCAAATGTTAATGATGCAATCCTTTCATTATACCATGTAAAATTTTTTGTTGTTGGTAAATGATAAAATTGCTTATGTATAATACTCATTAATTGGATTCTTTGAGCTTTTGACAAACCAATTTTCTTTACAATTCTTTGTTGAATTGTATGCCAATCCTAGAATCAGCAAAAAATAATGAAGCATACCATAAATGTACTGCCACCATCCCAGTGCTAAAGGTTAAGCCAATGATTTGAGGATGAATCTTGTGGATGAGGACTCCAAAGAGGAAAAAGTAGCTTCACTGAAGGCTTGTAGCTTGGTAGGAATATAATTATTTTTTCAATCGGTGCCCGGAAACAAAAGTTATGTTCAAAACAGTGGAGAGGGGGGCAAATAGGGGAGAAGAGCAATAAAAAAAATCCAAAATTTTGAATTAAATTTTTTTTCCATAGATTATATTTTGATCTACGTGGAAAGCTTTGATTCATTTCATTTGGATTTGTTATGAGAAAGTTATGGACAATCCTTTTTTTTAGGCAATTAGAATATTTTTTTGAAAAATAACTTATAGGATTCATTTCTGAATGCAATTTCTAGAATTTTTCAAAAAAAAGGTTCCACATGGTTTAGTTTGCTTGCTAGAAAAATCTCACCAATGGAATTAGTGCATTTTAATTCCATTTTAGAGATACTAATAATTTATATTTTTCTTTTATCTCGTACCTACTTCTACTTAACAATTTTTTTAAGTATGAAAAAATAAGTTTTTTTGAATTTTTTTTCCTAGACTCTCAATTCAATTCTCTACCATAAAGATTTAAAGCTCAAAACTTTGTAGTGCAAAAAGTTTAAGTTAAAAAGGTTCAAAGTCAAATATTTTAGACCCACAATATGCTAAAAAACTTGTTTTTTCCACTTTAAATGCAACTATCTTGCAATCTATGTTGTCAAAGTTTTTTGAATTTTTTTCCACATTCTCCTACTAGTTAGGTACAAGATCCTATGGTTAGATATGCAAAAAAAACAATTTTCAATTTTTAAAACTCTTTTCTATAGAAATGGCAGTTTTGAGTGTTTTTTGGTAGAAAAAAAGGTCGTGATCCTTTAGGAGTTCAAGGGAGATTGCAAAATTTAAAATTAGTCACTCCACAATAGGTGACAGTTTTTTTTCATTTATTTGCCTAGTGAATAAAAATAATTTCTTTTCATCTTTGGTACCACAAGACTAGATGTGATTTAGTCTTGGCCGTTAAACTCCTACTTGGTAATTGAATCCTACCTTAGGATTGGTATAAATTGCCAAGAAGTTATGAAATGGCAAAATAATAGTAATAATAATTAATAAAATTTAACAAAGATAAAAAAAAATAGTGTTTTTCATCAAGAATCCCTGAAATTTCAATTATACCCACTTCTTTGAGGTGGGTCTCACTAAAATTATGAGGGCTTCAAAATTTGAGGACTTCTGTTGTCATATAGGAAAAAAATAAGCACCATATCATTTGGCCTGATTGGAAACTTGCAACTCCCTTTCATTTCATGATGTTAACTTGTTTTCCGATTAATTTCAGCCAATCAAAACCTTCCAAAATTTGGTCCCCCTCACCTCTAAATTGGAATTGGGTGTAAACGGAGCCTAAAGCACCCTCTAGAATAGTCTACCCCTGCTCAAAGGTGCACAGTGGCGATAGCGCACAGTTCTTCTTTTGTTGCCTTGAACCGCCATAGCCAAAACCAGCCAGGCTTCTCTACCGCCTTGTCTCGCACCTTCTGCGCTCCGCCAATTCCGCGGCCTCGCACATCAGAAACCTCATCATCCCCGAGGTACGTGAAACCTCCATTTTCCATTCACTTATTCAATCGAAATAATTCTTTCCGTGTCTGATGAATCTCCGCCATAGCGGAGCAGAGGATAGGGCAGACAGGATAGACGATCACAAAATGAGGACTCAGCACGGGGAAAAAGTATTCTGGAATCTCTCTAGACTGTTCGAAAGTCATACTTGATTTAGATAAAGCACGACGTTTCGACGTTCGGTGAGGAATCTTTGGTTTCCGTGCTGGTTTGTATAGGAGGAAATTGTTTAGAAGATTAGCTTTTTAGATTCTTGGCAAGGTTGTCTTAAGACCGGTTCCTGGAGATGAAAATGAAGAACGGGAGGAATCTGTATAAGTAGAGTGGACACTTGCTTAGAATAAAAGGATGTAGATGCTTGTTCTGCTTGTTCTGCTTCTTCTTGGTGACAGTTTTGGATTGAACATTCAGAAAAAGTAATGCAACTTGCAAGTCGCATTGATTGCAAGAGTACGCGACGGGCGCATGATTGAATAATTTCCGATAGTTCGGGTACAGTCCGCTATAAGTTGTTTTCGTGCTTCGTCACCGTTTCTTGCCAGACTCTCGTTCTGCCGCATTGTTAACTGGATGCTTGAGTTCTGGAGAACGCGAAGTTGTTTGGAAGAAATGGATCTCGATGCTTCCTCTGCTTCTTCTTGGTGAGAGTTGTTGAACGTTTAGATAAGTGGAGCAACTTGGAAGGCGCGTGTTGCGTGAGATTTTCAGAGGTGATAGCCTACGATTGACTAGCCTTTGGTAGGCGTTGTAGAATCTGCTTTTGATTACTTTCATGCTTTCTTGCCATAATTTGACTCCACTGCATTGTTAGCTGAATGTGACAATTCTGGAAAATTACACGAATTTGCTTAGAAGAGCAGAAACTTGCTGTTAGAAAAGATGAATCCAGACGATTCTTCTGATTCTTCTTGTTGAGAGTTCTTGAAGATTTGGAAAAGTAACGCAACTTGCAAGAGTACGGGATGGTAGCCTCTCATGTGATTGATTACTCGCTGTACAATCTGCTGTAGATTTTTTTTATGCTTTATTAGTGTTTCTTGCCACAATCTGGCTCTAACGCATTGTTAGCTGGATGTTACAATTCTGGAGAATTGCACGAATTTGTTACCAAGTGAAGTTTTCCTGTTAACCTGTGAGCTCATGCTTCTCTCGTGTGACTACAGATTGACAATGATTACGTGCAATTCAGCAGGCAGATCGCCATCGCCATAGCCTTGAAACATTGTTTTCGGTGAGATTCTACACTTCTCGCAGCCAAGATGACGGAAGCAGGGAAGCCGTTCAACTGTCCAATTTGCCTCGAGCTAGCGTACAAGCCCGTCGTCCAAGGATGCGGCCACCTGTTTTGCTTCTGGTGCGTGCACAGATCAATGAACACTTCCACAGTCTCTCACTGTCCTGTCTGCCAAAAATCTTATGTGCACCTCGCCCGGATCTGCCCGCAGCTTCACCAGTTCCTCCAGATCATCTACGCGCATGATTACGAGTCTCGCACGCTGGAAATTTCAGCCGAAGAGAGCGACCAGAATCTCTACTCCCCCGAGATCGCGTCCTCTTCCTCAAAGCGGAGCCCTAGATCGGCCCTAAATTGCACGGTCTGCAAGAAGCTTCTCTACAAGCCCGTGGTGATGAATTGTGGGCACCTTATGTGCCAGGCTTGTGCAGCTGGCGGCCCAACCAACAGCTGCCGCGACTGCGGAGTCCATCATCCCGGTGCGTTTCCACTTGTTTGCGTAGAACTGGAGCAGTACATAGAGAAAGAGTTCGGGAAAGAGTATAAGTTGCGAGGCCAGGATGTGAAGAACGGCGACAAGATGAGAGTTACAGTTGCGAAGTCGTGGAAGTCCCCGCCTGCAGATGACCCTCTCGACGTGGGCGTGGTGCAGAACCCCATCCACCCCAGCATTGGCTGTGACGGCTGTGGCATGATGCCCATTCTAGGAAGACGGTTCCATTGCCTGGACTGTCCGGAAACTTGTGGCTACGACCTTTGCCAGACTTGCCACGATCGCGGGAATAGCTTGCCCGGGCGGTTCAATCAGCGCCACGGGCCACGGCACCGCATGGAAGAACGCTCCTTGCGAAGCCCCTGGGTCTTCGTGTGGGCTTGGTGAACCTGCCATCACCATGGTGGTCGTTCTTGAGTATCAATTGCTTCTTTCGAATGGCTATGGCGAGACTGAGCATTGACCATATTTCACAGGCTCATCAAAATTGTGCGCGTCTGTGATTACAACAAAATTCGCATCATGACACGCTCTGTTTGATAGCTAGTGTTTGGAACTAGATACTTTTTGGTTGGCGTCGTTGTTGTCTTTATATCTGTATTGCAAGCTTCAGGATTATCGTTCAAGCTGTATAGGTTTTAGTTCTTTTAATTGCTGTAAATAGAACTTACTGGAGATCCTTCATCTGCTGCCTATCGCTTGATCATTCTGAAAGCAGTATCGTTGTACACAAGCTGAACAGCTCTCAACTCTACAAGCTCTTCTTTCAAAAGAAAAATCTTGAGCGCTCGTAGTCTCTATGTTTATCAATGGAGCTGAAATGAAGCTTGCAAAGCCCACAAACATTGTCCTACATTAAATTCTGTCGCCAAGTAGATGTTGATTGCATGATCTCGCTTCAGCAGTTGTGACTTTGAGTGGTGAATGTTATTAGACACATTAGAAACTCACATGTGTGAACCTTGAAACGCCCCTGAGGGCGAAAAGTGTCCAAAGAATGACTTTCAGGGGTTCGTGATTTGGAACTCTGATCATTTTTGGCTCACTGCCTTCCAAGGTTAAAATTACAGATTTCAACGAAACTGTTGCAATTTCAATCACCCAACTGAAATTTCAACTCTACACTAATCCTAGTTTTAAAGCTCTGGGCAGTTAAAACTTGAAGATTTCATATTTCTAGGCACAACTTTGGCACACTCTGAAACATGTGCATCTAGTCTCTCATGACAACACTAGGATTGGGGTTTTCGGTTGATCAAGAATTCTAAAAGAGCTTACATTGAAGAGTCCATCATCACCCCATGAAACAGGTTTGCCTACTGCACAATTTATATAGCACCCTCCTGATAGAACAGGGGCTGTTTTAGCCAACCCCACTTTAGGTAGAGAAATGACATATTCTTGTGATTCCATACGGCATTTCATGTACAACTTATTGAGCAATTGGTCCCACTATATGATTCCAACAATAATATCTCATCCATTTTGTACCCATGGGAAAAAAAAAAATGTCCTTTACAGTTCTGAAGTGTGGAGTTTGTTTACTGTTTATTCCAGACTGTGGCCTATAGCTTTGTCATGTTCATCACAATAGTGAAATTTCCAAAGCTTTTGCCACTTTCCAGTCCCAGATTGTAGAGCTCTGTACTTATTGACGTCACAGTTTTGAAGCTCTAATGACGACATGTTGGTGAGTGTGAACAATCTTTGTCTGCCAGTATCTTGAATCAGACGCAAGAAAAGTAGTTTGATCGTACAAAAGCAAACGTCACGGTTGGAAAGTTCCAGGTTCAAAAGCAAAATATCAAAGTGCAACAAGATCTGTGTGAAGACTCAGTTTTGAGGGGGGAGATGGAAGGACCCCACACTATGGTCAATTCAGGTTGGTAGAAGATATGCTTAGCGCCAGCAGAGCATTTGAAAACTTCATGCTGATCTTTGTTGAGACGTATTTGGGTCGTATAAATTTGACAAAACCGAGGTTAGGAAGAGTCTGCTAATCTTCCCTGTCTGGATAGGGGTGATCATAATAATAAATTATTACGTTGATGGGATTCCACGAAATTAGCATCCGTAATACCCTACGTGAAGGTCAGATTCGACAGAAATTAAGTCATTTTTGTAAAAAGAAGTGCCACGTGTCATCTTGTGGATGGTCTAAAGTGACGTGGACCTTTGAGAATCTAACATGGAAATTCAATTTTGGCACTCAGTTGCCGAATCAGACCTACAAGAAGGAAGTCAAAGAACTGCCTGCTGTCCTTTTGAGTCACCCAAATGAAACTGGAGCAGCCGGGCAATTTTCCTTAAAACCACAAATTGGCCAACTAAACATCCAATCTATTCTAGTCCAAGTTTTGCGGGCTTTGGTCTCTTGGACGGCTTACTTTTGAACTTTACTGCCATGTTTTAACAAATTTGGGTTCAATTTACATGCCAATCCAAAGCTCTTTGCACTCTGAACTGAGGTTATCGTCATATTAGTGGACAAAATATTCAAACATGCAGATACATGCAGAAAAGATGGCAAAGTTTCAAGAGAATTGGCCACATTCCGTGACGCCCATCTGCACTTCAGATCTATTGTAGTCCTAGTTTTTAAGGTCCTTAACGTCAACTTGGTTACATAGGCGTGATTCGGAGCTCCAAAATTGTGACACACAACTGCACAAAGCTTAAATAAACTCCTAGAACTCACACGGATTCAAGTTTCTGCACTTTTATCAAGAAAAGAGTCAATATATGTTGTGGATTTCCACCAATTTTATAAGGAAACTGACATTTTAGCTTCGGTGCTCAGTGTGCATGCAGAAGTTGAATTACTAAATACCGCCTACATGGTGAATGGCATTGTTTCGAAGCCCCAAAATTGTGAGCACTTTCAAGTGCACACAGCTCAAAGAATAATTTTGGACTGATATAAATTTGAATTCCATTTGCGCAATTGACTGGAAATTTTGCCAATTTAACGAGTATGATGATGAGAGGCTCTAGCATTGATAAGTAATCCAACTTCAATCGGTGTATGCTCACCCAGTCAAATTTTCAAAAGCTGAATACCCCTGGCAAAATGTTTGCCATGTGCAGCATATAAAACATACCCTCTTCTTGAATTTGGAGAGTTTAGCAAAGTTTTAGCGACGTTTGTATCGATGTTTTGGAAGATGCTTTCGCAAAAAAAATGTTTTTTCAGCAATGAAATTTTGGAATGTACTTCACTAAACACGCAACATTTTTCAGCGACCATGTTCAAAATACGTTCACAACAATGTTCACGTAGCAACTTTGAATGTCAGTTGTGGAATCACGTGCCACAGACATTGTTCTATGGAGTGAATTCTAGTAGTGTGAGTCACAATTCATGTCATGCAGAAATTAAATGAGCTTCCAAAATATAATTCTTCATCGTCAATTTCGTTAAAAGTGTCCGTTAAAGTGTCGCCCAACATTGAGACAAGCATCTACACACAAAGCTCTAAAAACTGGGACCGGTATATACAGATTTACATTTCAGGCCGCCTTCGCAACATGATCTGGGAAATGCCAATATTCCTGTAATTAAGAGAAACAAGGATCATCTCCCTCTGAATCGAGCTCCGCCTTCAGAAATTCTGAAGCTTGTTGACAGTAGACTGTAGACTGATTGAATGTAGTGGACTCTTGGTCGACAATATTTGCAGTTTATGACTTCGCTTCGGCTTCGATTGTCATCTCGTCATCAGCTTAATTTGCATGGGAGGATAATTACGTGAGAGTACGTGCTTACCGGATTGAATTTGTCTCAAGTTATTGGAAAATTACGATCAGGTGGATTGGTGAAACTGGGTCGATCAAGCAGCTTAATTGTGAATGAGCAATAGAATGATATGGCAGCTTTGCTCATCGTGGATCTGCTTGGGTTTAACCAAACTTAACAGAGATTTTCCACGAGGGTGACTCCAAGAATTCGGTTGACACAACCGATTCTAGCAAAATGTTGAATAATGTTATTGTTATACTAGTTGCTACCATGCAGATTCTACTGATATAGAACAAATCGCCAGAAGTTCTCTTCGAAATCTAGCTAAATAGTAGCACTTCCATGTCAACAAATTCTCAATTGAATACCTCATAAGCTTGGAAGCAAGACAAATAAATAGTTGAAATCCGATGATATTCAGACAGAAGCAAGACAAATGCTTCCATTTCGATGATCTTTTGCTCCATGGTTGGGATTCTGCATGTGAATCACCTGAACTACTCAGTCGGATTTGGTGCATGGCTACATGCTCCAAGTGGGAAGACTGGGGGTCAATTATAGGCCAAGTTGGTTGAAGATTCTCCTAAACCCTAAACCCTAAAAACCCTAAATCTTAAACCCTAGACCCTAAAACCGAGATTTTAGTCGGATACTGAAACTGCACTACCTGTTCTGAGTTTTAGGGTTTAGGGTCAATGCGAATGACATGTACTCTGCTTCCTTTCAAGAGCTCCGCTTACATTCACCCATCTGGCTACCTATTATCAAACCTGTTTCCACCTCAGATATCATGGACTTTTTATTTTTTTATTTTTCAAGACTTTTTAGTACGTAGTATGAGAATTTTTTTCATAACTTTTTGGTAAGAATTTATTTATTTATTTATTTTAATAGAATGAAATATTATTGCCTAAAATATGATTATAAATACTTATGTTTCTTATAAGTAATTCCCCAAATCTCCAAAAATTGTGAAAAATTTGAAAAATGCATAAAATATTTTTATATTATTTTTCGGAATTCCACGATTGTTTGGGGATTTTGGAATGACTAATAAGAAACACAAGTATTTGGATTCATATTTTAGGCAACAATATTTCACTCAACAAAATTTGAAAATTTGAAAAAAATTTACTAAAAAATTCCAAATAGAATTCTCATTCCACTTACTAAGGCATTTTGAAAAATTTTACTTGTATTTAAGAGCTTTTTTACTAATAAATTTAATTTTATTCTTAAAAAATAAAAATAAAAACTTTATTTTTTTTGAAAAAACATTTTATTTTAGCATGTGTTTGTACTTCAACATGTTAAAAATATATTGAAAAAAATATAATATTTCATTTAAGCTTAGTTATGACAACTTTTGAAGTATGTGAATACCTATGAGAGTCCTTATATGTGGAAGAAATGATTTTAGAACATCTATCAAAAAAAATTTGATCCTTCATAACTTTTGCATAAGGTATCCAAATGTTGTTTTTCATTTGACAACAAGAAAATATGAAAATTTCACCAATTTAACGATAGTAACTAGGCACAATAGTAAAAAACGGTGGTTTGAGGGGTACCTACCATACATGTGTATTGAATGTCATTGCCAGTGACAGATATGAAATGCAACTACATCTTTTTTCCAACTTTGTGTATTGGTAAAACATTAAGATGCTAGAGTCCTTGCCAAAGCATATATAGTTCATGTCAATTTGAAAATATACATATAAATATACATGTAAATTTGGTAATCGTGTCAATTTGGTAATTTATATGTATACTTTTAATAATTGTATTCTTTAATCTTTAAATGCTTAGCCATCCATTTATTTGATGGCATACATAATCAAACTTCATTTTGTCACTTGTCATCCACATTTTGTAGTGTTAAGTTTTTACTACAAATTTCATACATGTGTGAATCAATTAAAAAAGAATTAATTATCAAATTTTTGCTTCACTTAATAATGTAATCATTCATCCAAAATTATTTAGATCTTAGTTCAAATGTGATTTAAAAAAATATTAAAAAAATATAAAGATTCATCATATTGCATATACTATTAGCTATGTACTAAAACAGTAAAGGGGTATAGATGTGAATGAAGGTTCTTATTATGCCCATATTAAAAAAATATTTTTATTATATTTATAATAAAATTCATAACAAGTCCTAAAATTCATGAACCTTCTTGTATTCTTTCAAAAGGTGCTATAACAAGTGAAATAACATTCTAAAAGCTCTCAGTGTTTTCTTTCCAATAAGTATATATATATCATCACAATCTTAAGTGATTAAGTCATAGTATTTTGTAAAATAAGACATAATAAATCTCCTTATAATAAATGGATTTTTCAATTCCACTTATTGGCTTGAATTGGAAGCTCTACATTTCCAAATTCTAGATTTGGGGGAAAGCGTGCTACGGCCTACCACTTTTGATGTCACGATGTCACATTTGAGGAACTAATTTATTTTAAGTGTACATAAATGAGAAAATTTACATGCATAAATTTGGTGTGATGATTGACATTACAAATGTATTCTAGGGTCCAAGCACATTTTTCAATTTGTACTCAATATCTAGTTTTATTCACTAATATACATGTTTTAGTTTTTATTATATATTTGTATTTTAAATATAAATTTTAATATTTGAATTGGTTGGAGGAAAAAACTAGCAAGGTTTTACAAATGGGCCTAATTTTTTTATTATTTAATTCCTTCTACAAGATATATTTTGGAATTAAACAATAAAATGAGTTAAATAATATAATAAATAAAAACAAATAAAATTCTTAAAACATTGACATCAAGACAAATTAAACAATAAAAAAATTTGGCCCATCTATAGAATCTTGTTAGCTTTCTTCACCAAAAATCAAAATTGTTAAAAACTTTATTTACATTTTTTTATTGAATGTGCCAAAGCAAGTAGGCCATAGCATACTTTCACCCATTTTGGAGGTCCATTTTCACAAATAGAGCTTTAAACTCCAAATTCAAACCGTTGAGGCCAATATTCACATCAAAGTCTCAATTTACAAGGCTACCTAGTTGAGGGATCCAATTTCTGAACTATGAACTTGTAAGGTAGCATGCTCTAAAAGGGACCATTTATGGGCCGTTCCGCCTTTTTTATAGACTTATGTAGATCATAAGATTTTTTGTTGATTTTTCAAAGAAAGGCAAATGAATGTGCCAAAGAATATAAGTGTTTTTATAATTTTCTAAGCTATTTAGAATTAGTTATAAATTTTTTAAGACGTCGGACATAAGCACCTATTTCTAACACTAGAGCTACTAAAATGCAAACACATGCAATCTTTAATTGGTTACTTTTGTTTTGAAAATTTGATCCTCCATGGTCCTAAATGGGACCTTCCTTTTCTTCACTTTGGCCCATGTCAGTATCAATTTAATTATGTAGATTCTACATTTTATACAAAGGTAGTTGGCTGGTAGGTTGGTTTTGTACTCTGGCTTACAAACTTCAATATTTGGAGCTCTATCTCTCGCTTATGCATACTATGGCTTTCAAAACTAAAAACAAACAAGTAGGATGAACTTGGAGGTTTAGCAATTTGGTGTTTTAGAATGAAGTGAGGAGTTCAAAGTTGAAAGAGAACCATCCATTAGGGAACAATTGACTCCCCTAATTGGGTTTTGATTTTAATTAAGAAAAAAGAAAAAAGCCAAAATAGAAGAATAGTTGACTTTTAGATATTCTAGAATTTTATTTAGTTGGAAGAAATTAAATAATTCTTATCTTCAAGGTTTGTTTGATTCTTTAGAAAAATGGCAAACTGTTACGAATTTAGATTTGAAGATTTGCAATTTAGAATATCTTTAAAATAAATTAAACAAATAAATAAATAATTCTAAGGCAAGGAAGAAGGAATTTAGACTCCTTTATTTATTTGTATTTCCTATTAATTTTTACATCCAAATGCAAGTGAATAAAAAATGGAGGTCGAAGGATACTACGACAAAATCACAATCATGATCCACAAAGATAGAACAATTGAATTTCCTGAATATGAGGTTAGTGTTTGAAATTTTTTTTTTCCATTTATTTTGATTCATAATAATGTTATTTTAAAATAAAAAATTGACATGGAATTAAGGAGGTTAAGTAAGATCATTAAAAATTGGTTGAAATAAAACTTTGAATTTATAATCCATTAGTCATTTTGATCATTTAAAAAAAAAGTTCTAATATTCTGAAATTAGATTAAAACTTCAAAAGCTATACTTGGATGGAAATTAGTAGTAAGAGTGAATTAAAATATAGAAAAGTCATCCAAAAAAATAAAATAAAAAACCTTCAAAATTTAGAGTAAAATTAGGAGTCAAAATAAAAAAGAGAAATTGAAAGAATTTAGTGTATGAAGTTTGAAGCACTGATTAGTAGTCAAACTTCATTTGGTCATAATTTTCTCTAGAAAAGTCAAAAGTCTAAGTGTTTAGCTTTTTAGAAAGTTAATTTTTGAATATTCAAGAAAAAAATCAATCTATTCTAAAAATAAAAAATAGGCACACAGGTCCATAGTAGTAAGTGACAATTAAGAATTTAAACTAAAACTTTGAAAGACAACCACGGAATAAGATCAAAGTGGAATCCTTTAGAAAATATTATAAATATTTTAGAACTAATTTAAACTTAGAAAATAAATTAACCCCTAAAGTTCCATTATGAAGGATTTGGAGCAGGCTCCTATGGTTTCAATATTTGTCTTGATTTTCTGAATTTTTAATGAAAGTAGAAAAATACAGTAGCTTTTCAAAATTATAATTTTTTTTTCAATCAGAATCCAAGAGCAAAAGTTATGGCACAAAAGTCCTTTTTTTAGTTTGGTGGGAAGACTAAAACCTCAAAAAAATTTTAAGTAATTTTTTTTTTGTATAAATTGTATTTTTTATACATTGAAATTTTTTATTTATTACATTTCAATTTGTTATGTGAAATTTATAGACAATCTTGTTTTCAAGCAATCAAAGCATCTTCTTGAAAACATAACTTGTAGAATTCATTTCTAACCTTAATCTTTAAAAAAAAATTAAATTTTTTTTTCAAAGTTTACCCTTAAAGGTCGAGGTGGATGTTTTGCAACAATGAATGACAAGAAAATCTCTTCTGTAAGACAGACATGCAACTATTCATCCTCCAAATTTTGTGGGAAAAGGGAAGATTATTTACAGTAGTTTGGCTTCCAATGAGTGCTTTTGCATTATTTTAATCCAACAATTCACATGGTGTTAAAACAAATGATTTCCACAGTTACAAGTCCGTCGTCCAAAGATTAAGATCTTTTGCTAGAATAATCTCACTGTTGACATTAGTATATTTCAATTCCATATTAGAGCTATCAACAAGTTAGATTTTTCTTCAATCTTAAACTTACTTCTACTTAACAATTTTTTAAGGAGTGAAAACTAAGTGTGTTTTTTTAGTTTTTTTCCTGGACTTTCAACTCAATTTTTTATCATATAAAATTCAAAATTCAAAATTAGTAGAGCAAAAATTATAAGTTAAGAAAGTTCAAAGCCCCCAAATGTAATTGAGCAAGGTGCAAAAAAATTTGTTTTCTTTACCTTAAACGCAAATGTATTGCAATCTACAAGGTTAAATTTTATAAAATTACTTCCACATATTTTTATACTAGTTTAATATAAGTTCCTGCGGTTAAATATGTAAAAAAACATGAAATTTGTTTTTTTGCTTTTTGCTATAGAAATGGCAGTTTTTAGTGGGTTTTGATGAAAAAGAGGCCTTGGGACTTTTAGGGTTAATATTGGACCTTGGATGAAGTTCTGACCTAGTTTAAAGCAAAATTGGATGAAAGTCATCAATTCTAGGGCAAACCAAGTTAAAACCACAACTTAGAAAATAAAATAATATCTAAAGCTAATCCAAAATTTTGAATTTCATTTGTTTTGGTAGATTAAGAGCAAACGATGGATGTAATTTATATTTTAGTTTAAAAGCCAAACTTCATCTGTGTAGGATAAAAGTCCAAATTAGACAAACTTTACCATCTTAGAAAGGATATAAAAAGCCTTATAACTTATGACATTTTTCATTTGTGCTTGACTAATTCTTACCGGGTTTTGGTCTTGGCTAATTTTAGTCAAAACCAACAGTCAATTATACTAACTTTCAATTGATTTGTTTAGAAATGTTACTTAAGAAAATTAAAAGGTAAGAAAAAACAACAATTTGTCCATTGCTTGGAAGGCATAATTGGATGACACACTAGACATCCATTAGGAATTTCATTACAACAATCAATAAGAACCCAATTGTATACACTTCATGATTCTAAAAGTAAGGATAAAGCGCCTACATGCACCTACTGCCATCAACCTCAAAGTCAAAACAAAATATTTGCCTCATTGTTTAATATTACACCAAACACAATGCAACTACTACTAAAACTTCATTATTGGTTTATCCATTACAATAACTAATATAGAATCTTACAAATAATGAAAATATGTAGTTTTAGAATAACACATCACATTCTTAGGAACTTTACATCGAACATAAGATGAACAAACTCTTAAGTTTTGCTAGTGTCAAATAAGGGAGGAATTAATGTTCTTTGTTCCCCCTTCTGAAGCAATAATCAATAGAAATAAGTTAGGCAAGAAGATCCAAATATTCATTGACCTAAAAAATATCATATCTAGATTTTTGTCTAAAACCAAGATATAAGATTTAAGGATGTAAACGATTTGAACACTACAACCTAATATTATATTTTTGGCTACAATTTTTTGAATTTTTCAGCTTGTAATATATTGTTTAGAGAAAAAAAACTTAGCAATTATAAAACATCGTGCAACAATCAATTGTAACATTGATTTTGGCACAATGTAACAATAGGCATTTCAAACACTTTCAGACTGGAGTTGAAGACACTACAAAAAGATATGCATTTGTAGAAAGAAGTACCCATGCATACATTCTATACAAGAAATATGATATTCTTGTGAAGAATTGTCAATCATTATATGTTTTTCAGCCCTTGTGGAGGGTTGCAAGTTTCTCGGGGTTCCCAGACTCTAAAATTGTCTAGAATTGCACTGCATGAGTGGCAGAGGGATTGCCACATCATATATATATATATATATATATATATATATATATATATATATATATATATATATATATATATATATATATATATAATGTACATGGTTAGAGGTTAAGGTGCAAAATTAGATTTTGAATTTGATGGGGGAGCTTGTTGCATGGTCCCAGCTTGTTTGGCCTCCTCAGAATAGAAAAGAAGATCACCAATCCTAAACCGTTATCATTCCATGAGTAGGACAATTGTGAAGGCAACAACAAGTTAAAAATCCTTGCATGGCACCAATCCAGACGCATTTTATTGGTCTTCATTGTAATTGAAATTTGAATAAGAAAATTTAAACTAAATATTGTGATATGACTTGCACATACAAATCACAACATCTCATAAAGGAATTGGAAATTCAAAATACTCTCCTGCAATCACAAAGTGGAAGCCAACAAAGATCACTACAACAAGCATCTAAGCCTTGACGGTTTTCCATAAGATTCCTAGGGAGAAACCAAAGTAGGCTCCAACCACCATCCCCCAGTTAGAGATGGATGGTATAGATAGTCTAGTACGCTTGTTAGAGTCCATCTAAAGACCACATGTTTTAAGGAAGTCTATATAGTGAACGTAAAATACAAATACATGGC
The DNA here is from genome assembly GCA_951230915.1 of Antitrichia curtipendula. Lineage (NCBI taxonomy): Eukaryota > Viridiplantae > Streptophyta > Bryopsida > Hypnales > Leucodontaceae > Antitrichia > Antitrichia curtipendula. The sequence goes on along the minus strand of OX579633.1, from coordinate 19,706,947 downwards.
CACATAATAGGGCTTTGTAGCATGCATTTTCAACTTTTTTTTTGAAAAATTTTACAATTTTTTTTTAGACCTTACATGCCATATTTAACTACTTTTGGACTTTTGAAAGTCCAGAATTCATATTAGTCATCGGGAGATCTCTCGACTAAGCATCGGGGGATCTATCTAAATCACTGGGAAATCAAAATTTTCATCGGGGGATCAATGCAAAACATCAGGAGATCATCGGGGGATCTCCCGATCTACACAAACATTGGGAGATCCACCGATGTTTGTGTAGATTGTGCTTAGTCCAGGATTCATTGAATAGTCCAAGAGTAGTTAAATACGCCATTTACACACACTTATACTATTTTCACTTTTTGCAATGACATGCTCAATACTGTATTTCTCAAGTTCAAGAGGACTCTAATGGTCCTTCGTATCTACTAGAGGGTAACCTCTAAGTACTCAAGGCACCAAATTTAGGTGCTGACAACACTTTAGGTGTGGACAATACTTTGAAGTTAAATATAACCTAACCAAGTTGCTATTTCTAATAGTTTATATTTAAATAAATTCATTTTGAAGTCTAATCTTAGCATCAAAAATATGATTTTGAAAATGATTGATTGTGATTTTTCTATTTAAGATTTTGTGCAAGGTTGTCCACTACAATTTTGACTTTCTGTAGCGTTGAGGGGTCTTGAAAATGAGCCTCAAATACACTAGATCTTGGAGAAAAAGTCACAATAGAAATTCATGTAAAAAAATTGTAGAGTAGATTTTAAAAAGCCATAAATTGGTTGGGATTATGCATGTTAGGCCCTTTTAATTATCTTTATATTTTTTCGGTAACCAAATTTTTAGATTTGACATGTGAAAAGAGGATTGGAAGACTTCAAATCACTTTTGCAATTTTAACACCCTCATGCTCATACATTATAATCTTTCAATCTATAAGTGATATTGTTATTAAACATTGTAATCTTTCAATCCACAAGTGATATTGCTATATGTGTTTTTCCTATGTTTTTTTCCTATGTGGTTTTCAACATGTTTGTTTTGAATTTGTATGGTAACATTTCCCAAAAAATTTGACACAAATTATCAAAATGTTGTCGTTTTTGTTCAATTTAGAGCAAATTCCAAGAAGCACAAAAAAGGCCTTGAATTTTTAGGGGTTAAGCGTCCCTTGCCTTATACCTTACATCACAAAAATGAGCCTACCTTTTTCAATATCCTTGCAGTACTACATTAGTACCCATGGAGAGGCTTAACAATAGAGTACCTAATTAATACTCCTGCAATACTGCAATTTAACAATATTTAGTGTATACAAATGTTGTACTACACTTAATTAAAAAACTTAAGCGCAATACTACATGCAGTATTGCAAAAGTATTAAGAAAAGGAATGTTTGTTGACATTTTCCAATTGAAAATTATTTAAATATTAAATATTCTATTTTTAAGAAACAAAATATTAATACAATATAAACACAATATTAGAATTTTAAAAAAAAATTGTTATTGTCTTCGTATAAGCGCAGTATTACATGCAGTACTGCAGGAATATTCGCAAGTATAGCCCCTTCTGCAATACTGCATCTGTACGAGTGGAGTCAGGGGGCACTTTCCTGATGCTAGACGGAGGAATATAATCACAGTCCTTCATCCACTATTGTTCATCCGGCCAGTCACCACCCGTGGGCGGGCTCCTAGGGTTGCGCTTGCGGGGAGCCTTTCTGGGCGTTACGTGAAGAAGATTCTGTTTGACCCCTCGGAGTGCACAGTTCGCCATCGCTGCGTCTCCTGAGTCCGCCCTCAACATCACGATCCCACGCCCCCTTCCGACCATCGCCAAAATTCATCCGCCAGTTCTTTCTCTCTTCGACTGCTGCCCGCTTTCGTCGACAATCGCGGTGTAGTTTTGGGAGGTCACCTTGAATTTTCAGTGAGGCGAGGGCGGGCGCTTTGTTGGCGCTTTGTTCGCGATGGCGACCGCCGGGGGGAGGCGCGGAGTGAAGGCGATGAGGGAGAGTCTGCTGCCCCTGCTGCAGAGGTCGCAGAGGAGGACGGTGACTTACATGCCGCGGCCGGGCGACGGTGCTCCCCGGGCCGTGACGCTGTTGCCAGGCGACGGGATCGGGCCGTTGGTCACTGGGGCAGCGGTGCAGGTGATGAAAGCGATGCATGCGCCGGTGTTCTTCGAGGAGTATGAGGTGTCCGGGAAGATGGACAAGGTGCCCGTGGAGGTCATGGACAGCATTCGCCGCAACAAGGTGTGCTTGAAAGGCGGTCTGGCCACGCCCGTCGGGGGAGGAGTGAGTTCCCTCAACGTGCAGTTGCGGAAGGAGCTGGACTTGTTTGCGTCGCTCGTGCATTGCTTCAATCTGCCGGGACTGAAAACGCGCCACGACAATGTTAACATCGTGGTAATTCGAGAGAACACGGAGGGGGAGTACTCGGGTCTTGAGCACGAGGTCGTCCCCGGGGTTGTCGAGAGCCTTAAAGTATCTATCTCATCATTCCTCCTGATTTTTTTTTTTAATTGCAAGAGTTTTTTATTTCCTTCTTCTTGCACTAGGAGCTATAGTATTTGCTCGCTCTGTGTATGTGGTGACTACGTATAATTTGCTGCTTCAACCTAGATCTCGAGCATTCATATCTCAGTCGCTCTGGGAGTTGGATCAGTCCACAATTGGCACTGTTTTGGAAGATATTTTCACAGTGCCAATTGAGGGTCCTGGTCATGTCATGAGAAGCACGACGATTAGTTCTATGTAGTTTGCTTAGAGTTGCAGAGCAATGCTATTTTCTGAAAGTCGATGCTAATTTGGATCAGTACTCTAGAATTAGGTCTTTCTCTTGGGAATACCTTTTTCTTTTCTTTCGTTAGGTTGTCTCATGTGACTTTTGACCTTTTAGGTTTTTGCGGGAAAAGGCCTTAACTAGATCTTGGTTTAATGTAACCTCGTGAATACTTTGTTGTCCGTCTCCTTCGTGCTTTTCTCGTCATGAAAATGGTCTCAAATATTTTGCCCAGTCGCACCTGCTGTTCTCTCAAGTAAAAAGTACCTTACGTTACCAAACTGGCAGGTGATTACAAAGTTCTGTTCTGAACGCATTGCTAAGTATGCTTTCGAGTACGCGTATCTCAACCACCGCAAGACAGTAACAGCAGTACACAAAGCGAACATCATGAAGCTTGCCGATGGTCTTTTCTTAGAGTCTTGTCGTGAGGTGGCTAAGAATTATCCAGGCATCAAATACAATGAGGTTATCGTGGACAATTGCTGTATGCAGCTGGTGTCGAAGCCCCAGCAATTTGACGTCATGGTAACTTTTCGTGATTCATTCTCCATGATCTGTCGTTTGGATATTACGGCATTGTTTTAAAAATATAATGTATTTGACTATTATAATGTGTCCGCTGGAACTAGCTCGGACATCTACTTTCGAGTTGTTTACTTCGTTCAAAATCAGAGAATTAAACTTGTGTTCACAAGTGATGCTGACGTGAATACCTGAGATGTGTTGTGGCGCATATTTTTTAGGTAACCCCAAATTTGTATGGAACATTGGTAGCTAATACAGCAGCTGGTATTGCGGGCGGAACTGGCGTTATGCCAGGAGGTAACCTAAGTCTATTTCTTTATATATATTTATGATTATTGTAGTATAATGATTAAGATATGTGTGTTCTTTTTATTTGAGTGGAGATGGTTTAGCGACGAAGTACAGACTGTTTTGCTCTTTGTGCCAGTTAGAATACTTGACACTTCCATGATTTCATGAAGGGTGTCCTGTTGAGGTTGCGTTCCTAGCCAGATAAATTTCAGCAGCATTGTCTCTTTCTCATGTGTGGTTTGCGTTTGAATTGCTACCTCGGGTCTGATCATCGAAGAAGTTTCTTGGTTTTGAAACTGAGTGGGCGTCATGTTTTCTCGCAGGCAACGTGGGTGCCGATCATGCAATTTTTGAGCAGGGAGCTTCTGCCGGTAATGTCGGGAACGAAAGACTCGTTGCTGGTCGCACTGCCAATCCCACAGCATTGCTCTTGTCATCGGCCATGATGTTGCGGCATTTACAGTTTCCATCTTTCGCAGACAGGCTGGAACAAGCTGTGATGAGCGTGATAGCAGAGGGAACGTTCCGCACCAAGGATCTTGGAGGCACGAGTAGTACCCAGGACGTAGTTGATGCTGTCATTGATAAGCTAAATTAACTGCCTGCTACTTACTTCGCCAATCTCTTGGGGCTATTGGTTGATGGCCATTCGATGCAGTCTCTGATCGTGGAGAATGTTTATCCGCTCAACTTCGCCATTCAATCTGGGCAACTGTCTTATGACAATTGTTGCGTCTCTGACGAAAGGTGGAAACCATACACTTGGCTGATTTTGGTCAGAGAAGGCAGGTAATAGGTTCAGGATTACGTGAATAAGAATTGAGGTGGCCAGCGGCAAAGCATAATAAAAGGCCATGTCAAAAGTGGGAGCTCGGGGCTCCAAGGGGAGGCCTGCACCAACGTTGCTACTATCATCAATGACAATATCAGCATTGTGGGTTACTGTGAGCCGCATTTCGTTTTTTCTGTTCCAGGTCTGACCGTCTTCATCATAATCTTGGCCCTATTGCTTTACAGTCCGTTTCAGAGTATGGGAAAGCTGCTTGAAGGTCCTCGTCTTTTCTTTTCGTGTTGGATCAGTCGAGAGTCGAGACTGTCATGAATTTTTAGTGTTAGCGGCTATGAGAAGTAGTCTTATAATGGGGATGTAGGTGTGAGCGCTGACGGACCTATTACTTTGAACTCTCTGAGGGCGTCTCTGGAGGAGAACATTCTGGTATAACCCACTGTAACTCTTAAAGCACCTAGGGTTTGGCTTTCTCTGTTTCCTTAAATGCCGAAAAGCATCTTTGGATTATGTGAACATTAATAAGAAGTGGGCAGAGTTTATCTTGCACATTTGAGTTTGTCAAGACCATTTGACAGCTTCATATCAGTGACTCTTCAGTTTGTATTTCTGAAAGGACGATCCCTATCACCAAGGTACTTTCTCAAAAATGGTCTTATTTTTGGACCAATAGGTGCTTTCTTCACTTCTACAGTGATTTGGAAAGTCATCCATTGGCTACTTTTTAGACTCAGCTGCAGCATCCTTAGAGGGTTAACCTTGAAATGAGAAGACCTATCACCAAGGTACTTAACCTAAAGTGATCTGATTTATGGACCCAAGTAATCTTGGAAGTCATCCATCAACCATATTTTGGTGGTTGTTAGAAGGATGTTGTGAACACCAATAGTCCCATGGACAACTTCACTTGATATTGTAGGATGGAAAAAAACATTTTTCATTCAATATTTCTTTTGGAAGTTACTTGACTGCATTTTTTATGAATAGTATTGTAAATTTTGTCATCATGGTATCATTGATTTTTTTTAGAGAAGAAGATGCTTAATTCATGGATCATCCTTATAGTATATTTTGGCCATTTCTTGCTATTTACCTTGGATGTGAATTATGACCATAGAATTGGTATCTGGGAATTTGATTTCAACTAATAAAATGAAGTTTTTTAAATGAAATTTTATTGCAATTGATCATTTTGAAAATTTTAAAAATTTCACTATTTTATAGCAATATGAGTTCTAGAAATCATAATTTTATAGCAACTATGATTTGTTGATTTTCTAATTTTAGAGAGATATTATATCTTTGGTCTAAGCCTTGATGATATATACTATAATACACATTTATGATGAAAATTTCAGATTTTTTGAGTACATTATACATTTGATACAAAAAAAAATTTGTTTCTTTTTTTGAAAATCATAGTAATTTCAAAGTTTTCCAAAAAATTTAAAACTTTATGACTTTTTTCTCTTTGAAAAATAAATTTAAATCTTTCCATTCATATGTAGTTGTAAAATGGCAACAAATAGAGCAATGGATGTTGAAGCTTGAAATTAGAGGTCATTGGATTGTTCCAGCGTTCATATTGCTAGTTCCTTTAATACACTTTCTGTCTACTAGTTTTGTGCAATTTTAGTATTATTCAATACTTCAAGGTTGTCATGGTGAGAGACTATAGAGAATTTTGTTTGTAAACTTAGGCAATATGAAATTATGTGAATCTTAAAATTAATTGGGAATTATAGAAGTATATACATGTAGGCCAATTGTAGAAAGTAGAAGTGCACTCAGTGGTGTTATAGTATGTAAAATTTGTTGCACATTCAATAGTGCATTTTGCAATAGATTTTGTATATTGCTAAGTGTAATTGGATAGTGTGTGTAACACTTTATGACCTTCTTGTATTTATTGTTATATAAAGGTTAAAGAATTTTTTGTTATTCAATCAAACTAGGGGATACTAGCATGTGAGCATAGAATCTATGAGTCCTTGAGCCTAAGAGTTTATATTATAAACACTTTCTATGGTTATAGGTATATGTGTTATAGGTACCTATGTCATAGACTTTTCCATGCCACAGTGTACCTATGTTATAGGTACATATATTATAAATACCTTCAAATGGTTGTAGGTACATACCTCTAACTAGGTTCAAGGCCGTAGGCTCACCTCTACACTTATGCATTAGCATTGTTGCAATCTTGGATGTGAGATTAGTCACCTTAACCCCTAAAGGACCAAGGCCATTTTTTTGCTAAAAGACACTCAAAACTGCCATTTCTATAGCAAAGAGTAAAAAATTTGAAAATTGTTTTTTTTCCCACATCTAACCGTAGGATCTTATACCTAACTAGTATGAAAATGTGTAGAGAAAATTTCAGAATTTTTGACCGCACAGATTGCAAGATATCTGCGTTGAAAGTGAAAAAAACAAGTTTTTCAGCACATTGCGGGACTAGATTGTATGACTTTGAACATTTTTAACTTAAATGTTTTGCATTACAGAGTTTTAATCTTTTAATCTTTATAGTGAAGAATTGAGTTGAGAGTCTAGGGAAAAAAAAAATTAATTAATTAATTAATTTTCATTATTAAAAAAATTGTTAAGTAGAAGTAGGTACAAGATAGAAAGAAAATCTAAAATATTAATATCTTTTAGATGGATTAAAAAGCAGTCATCCCCAATGGTGAGATTGTTCTAGCAAAAAAAATAAACCTTGTGGAACTTCTTTTTTTGAAAAATTATAGAAATTGCATTCAGAAATGAATCCTACAAGTTATTTTTTCAGGAAGATGCTCTAAGTGCCCGAAAAACAAGATTGTCTATAACTTTCTCATAACAAATCCAAATGAAATGAATCAAAGATTTCCAGATAGACAAAAATATAATCTATAAGAAAAAAAAAATTAGAAAAAAAAAAAAAAATTGCAAATTTTTTTGGCTGCCCTCCGACCCCTATTTTGAGCTTATTTGGTCATAACTTTTGTTCCTGGGCACCAATTGTGAAAAAAATTATACTCCCAGAAAGCTAATCAATTTTTCTATCTTCAAAAAAAAATTCAAAAAATCATGACAAACATTCAGCCCGCAGGTACCTGCCCGAAATCTTGTTTGTCCCCCGAAGGGACAATGGTCCTTTAAGGGTTAACCTTTCCAATAATACAATGTAAGCATATATAGAAAAAATTCTTAAATTTTCTTGAATTTCAAAGTTAGGAAATGCAATTCATATGTTGTTTAAGGTACAGACTTTTACATGCTTGTAGTACTAATTCATGTTTAATACAAGATCAAAAGGTCAATTGTAATAGATAATCACCAACTTTATAATCATCGACAAATAAAGCACATAAATTGAATTTGAATGTACTGCTAATATATAATAGTATATTAATATATACTAGCATACATTTTAGCATATTTCTATACTATTAGACATTTGATGTAGTATAAGATTTTCAACATGTCAAAATTGCATGAAGTTTTAGTTGCATAATTCAAGAATATATGTGTTAAAAAGACTAATTTTGGCTCTTCTAGGATCTAAAGGGTTGGTCATGGTGTAACAACTTCAATAGACAATGGATCTTTGGCTTTATACAACGATCATTGTAGTTTCAATTGCAACTAATGAAAAGAGTACTATTAAAATGATCAAACCTTTTAGTATACATACATCTTCTCTTGACCTCTAGGATTCATAAAAAAAAACTCACTTCATAAAAGACAAACTTGCTTCAACATCAAGACCTTCTGTACATTTTTGAAAAAATACTTTAATAAAAAAAATTGACTTCAAAATTATCCTTCAAGCTCCACACAAGCCTTCATATTGAAAATGTTTTCCTAAACGAATAGAGGCAATATCCTCTAGACAATATATAACACCCTAGGATAAATGGTTGTTTGTTGTTTGTTGAAGGTCACTATTGGTCACCTTCATCTATAAAGTGTTGCCATTGGTCCCCTTACATTTGCTTAACCCCTAAAGGACCAAGGCCATTTTTCTGCCAAAAAACATTCAAAACTGCCATTTCTATAGCAAAGAGTAAAAAAAATTGAAAATTGTTTTCTTTTCATATCTAACCGTAGGATCGTATACCTAACTAGTATGAAAATGTATGGAAAAAATTTCAGAATTTTTGACCGCACAGATTGCAAGATATCTGCGTTTAAAGTGAAAAAAACAAGTTTTTCAGCACATTGCGGGACTAGATTTTATGACTTTGAACATTTTTAACTTAAATATTTTGCACTATAGAGTTTTGAGCGTTTAATCTTTATAGTGGAGAATTGAGTTGAGAGTCTAGGAAAAAAAAGAAAATTCAAAAAAACTTAATTTTCATTATTAAAAAAATTGTTAAGTAGAAGTAGGTACAAGATAGAAAGAAAATCTAAAATATTAATATCTTTTATATGGAATTAAAAAGCACTAATCCCAATGGTGAGATTGTTCTAGCAAAAAAACTAAACCTTGTGGAACTTCTTTTTTTGAAAAATTATAAAAATTACATTCACAAATGAATCCTACAAGTTATTTTTTCAGGAAAATGCTCTAAGTGCCCGGAAAACAAGCTTGTCCATAACTTTCTCATAAAAAATCCAAATGAAATGAATCAAAGCTTTTCAGATAGACAAAAATATAATCTATAAGAAAAAAAAATTAGAAAAAAAAAAAAAAAAAATTGCAAATTTTTTTTGCTGCCCCTCGAACACTGTTTTGAGCTTATTTGGGCATAACTTTTTTTCCTGGGCACCGATTGTGAAAAAAATTATATTCCCATAAAGCTAATCAGATTTTCTACCTCCAAAAAAAGTTTCAAAAAATCAGGAGAAAATTTCAGCTCGTAGGTACCTGCCCGAAAACCCATTTGTCCCCCGAACGGACAACGGGCCTTTAGGGGTTAACCTAGTCCCAAGTACATTTGGGCTTTGGTCAAAGCTTACTCTTGGACAAATTCCATTGCTGGTCTAATTGGTAGTCGTTGGATTGTAGTCGTTGGACCAAGGCCGAAAATAAATGTCCAACCACTTTTGAAAATTGTAGAGGCTAAAGTTTTGGCATAACACACATGGACAAGGTCTAGCCACAACTAAGGTAGTATGCTCTTAAAGTGCCACTGACCTTAAACTGCCATCTATACCCTATGTACATCTCCAGAATCAATTTTGTACCTATGTGGAAGAAACGCTTTCAGAACCAAACTTTGTTCCTTAATAACTTTTGCATACAGTATCCAAATGTCCCATTCTTTGGTGTGCTGGAACCTCCTTTCACTTGCCTCCAACAAGAGCATATGAAAAATTGACCAATTTAATAATTGTAACTAGGCTCAGTAGCAAAAGTGGCGGTTTTGGGGGTACCCACCTTAAGCCACATTTGGTCTTGAAGAATTCAAACCTCTAGGAAAATACACATGCATTTTTTATTTATTCTAAGTGATAAAATTTAGAAATTTTAAACCATATTTCAAATTAGGAATAATTTATCACTTCATCATAAAAAAAAAAAATCCAAGTTTCACTACTCTACTACAGGAGGCAAATTTCTATGTTTATATGCCTAGTGAAATTTTTTGTACCTGTGTCAAAATTCATAGTTTACTTACACAACATCCAAAAAATACATTCTAAAGGAATCTAAAATCTCCCTTTAACTACACTAATTTAGCCTACTAGTGTGTGTGTGATACTAATTTATCAGAGTCACATTATTTTATATTAGTGTAGGTTGAAATAATATTGTATTACACCAATTTTCAAATGTTTTTTTGGTGATGACACTAGTTCCCCTCCCCCTCTCACTAATAGGGCAAATCAATGTACCGACAAGACCCAAAAAAAACTTTACACTTGCTCAAACCCTCATTTGAAAAAATTTAGGTGCAACTATCTTAAACTGCAGCCTGTAGGCATTCGTTTTACCTGGCCATCCTTGGCTCTGGAGCCGGAACTTGTGCATATTACGCTGCGTCTCCGCGCGTCTCCGGGCGTCTCCGGGCGGCTCTGCACCTCCATGAGCGTGGGACTTCTAATGTCGCTGAACGACTTCCTTCGGTTCCGGTTTCGGTTTCGGATCTTAGGGTTTGGGCAGGAGTGCCTGGGCTGATCTCTAGTTGATATTTTGGTTTGTTGCAGACGCGATTGGAAATTGAGCTCCCCGTTGTCGAAATGAAGAGGGGCCGTGATTTTGAGTCACCGGCAAATCCTGCCTCGAAACGACTCTCTCGTATGCCTGTTCTGAGAAGCTTTGGTGATGTTGCAGCTTCTAGTCTTTTTTGTCATTTGATTTATCACTGCTTGGTTGATCAACGCTTGTTTGATTGCAGGTGATGGTAGTTCGGACGGACAGACGAAAGAATTGGTGCGGCAAGTTGCGGATCATTACAGTGCTCGGACTAACCAGACTCGGGAGCAGAGGGAGGCGAGTCCCATAATCCACTTGAAGAAACTCAACAATTGGGTACGACCTCTTCCTATTTGAGGTCTATTGCAAAGATTTCATCAATGGAGAGCATGCCGTATGGTAATGGGGATACTTCATAGTACTTCACTCTTGTTGTTGACAAAGTGTTCATCTCTGTTCCTGGGCAGATTAAGAGTGTCCTAATCCAAATCTACACTGCACGGGGTGACGCAGTCATTGATGTTGCCTGTGGAAAGGTACGCAGCTTCTGACAACATCTTGTAAATCTATGTCAGGCTTGTTATAATCTTTGGGGGATCTGGTTTGTAGTATAGTTATGGTTATATGCAGCTTTGCATTTTGATATGTGTTGTTTTAATTGAGAAGATGTGTTGTTATGATGCAGGGGGGAGATCTGATCAAATGGGACAAGGCTTCAATTGGTTATTACGTTGGCATTGACATCGCCGAAGGCTCGGTATTCTTCTTTCCATGTGCATGATGCAGTACTGCCGATGTGGGTGAATCCACGGTTTTCTACTTGGAGTGAATTTGCATGAGGAATGATATAACTTTGAGAGTGCCCAGCACAAAAGCTTCTATATTAGTTTCCTTAAGCAGGCTGTTTGTGTGTTGCTCATGGCAGATAGAAGATGCGAGAAAGAGATACAATGGCGAGACTGACCATGCACGTGGGCGCAGAGATTTCTGCTTTCCAGCTAAACTAATTTGCGCAGATTGCTTTGAGGTATTCTATTCTGGCCACTGTCATTTCGACTGTTTACATTTTGAGCTAATAGCTAGTGATGTGCTACCTCGTAAGTTTATTTTCACTTCCTATATCATTGCCAGCTATCCATGAATTCCTAATTGGTTTTAGTGGAAGTGCTTGGCCATTTCTGACTTTCTGTGGTATGAAAGGTAGCTGAGACGTAAACTCGACTGTCATGTACTCAGTTCCATTCATTTTATTGAGACTGGATTGGTTTTCTGATTATAGGTTGACCTTGAGTCGGTTCTGAAGGATGACGGTCTCTTTAATGTCTGCAGCGTGCAGGTACAATTTCATATGATTCTTAATTTGACGGGTGCACTTAGCTTGCATACAATTGGAAATTGCATTAATTTTCCGCCTGGATGCTACTTGTTTCAGACTAGCTGAATTTTGTTTTTTGAATCTTGTATTCAGTGTTTCCACGAAATATTGAAGATATTCTGTTCTATTTCATGGTCCGTGAGAGGACTGTACTTGTATTCTTCCTCTTAAACTTAATTATTAATTTATCCAATTTTTAAGGGTTTGTTCCTTTTCAATCAGTTTGCAATGCATTATTCTTGGGATACGGAGGAACGGGCACGGAGGGCTTTGCGAAATGTTTCAGCTGCGCTGCAGCCCGGAGGATGCTTTATAGGCACCATGCCAGATGCAAATGTCCTCGTTCGCAAGCTTCGTGATGGTTGATTTTTGACCTTTGAAGTTCGTGATTTCTGTTGGGGCTTCATGTTTTTGTATAACTGTTGATGGCGGATCTGTTCATGTGGGTGCTTTTTGCTGTAGTATAAATGACTCAAAGTGATCAATAAGTTACTCTTGGGAGTTCAACTTAACATTGACACAATAGTGGAATTTTGATAGACACTGTTCCATCAGGACGTTTAGGCTGATTACCAAGTGTGTAGGTCATATTCCTCTGGTTGACAAGCTGGTGTATGAAAACAGCTCCAGGTCTTGAATTTGGAAACAAGGTTTATCGGGTTCGCTTTGACGAGAGTTTCAATGAAAAGGTGTGCTGCATTACGAAACCTTGATTTGCAGCCCCATCGGCACTTTCTTTATAATTTGTGTTCTGTAAACTTTGCAAAATATATTAATATCGTTCGATTTATCGCAGCAATTCCCAGCATCAGCACCTTATGGAATACAGTACGAGTTTCATTTGGAGGTATGGTGTAGCCCCCCTATTACATGCATGAGTCTTGTGAATGACTGGTTGCAAAGCATGTGTACTGCTCATGTAACTGTATAAATATTCAATGATGATAATCTCACATTATACATCTGGAAAGATGTTGACTTGCAATAAGGGTTTTAACATACGGGAGTATTGTGATAGCGAGCTTGGGAGTTTATTTGCCAAATTAATCTTAGACAGAAGACTGAATTATTCAGTTAACTTATTGGGAGAATCCTCGGATGATTATAAATGCTTTGGATGCTGAATGCAGGATGCTGTGGATTGTCCTGAATGGCTTGTTCCATTTCAGTGCTTCAAAAACTTAGCACTAGAGGTAGACCTTCATCACTTTCTCATGCGTCTGTGGATTTATCACGTAGTATTTAAGAGTGAAGTTTGTTTTGTTTTCCTGAATATTCTTTGGATTTGTCTTGAATTAAAAAATCTGGGTTGGGTTTATCAATGATTGGGTGACCATATATAATTAATGATGGCTTCTGGCATGAATCGATTGCTGTGGACAATTGGGTGGTGCAGTATGGACTGGACCTTGTGTATAAGAACAATTTCCACCAATTCGTAAAAGATTACTGCCAACAAAAGGACTTTGCGGACCTGATGCGAAAACTTGGAGCGCTTGGAGATCCTGGTAGTCGTCTTGATGAATTATGTTCTCACCTTCTGTTGCTAATATGTATGCACTCCCAAAACAATAGTGGCACAAATCACAAGCTGATTTGTGCTCTATATGGTCTCTGTTCTCCATTTCTAAAACATCTTTTGGAATTTTGCAGCTGCTGGCGATGCCATAACAGACGATGAGTGGGATGCTGCGTACATATATCTGGTCTTCGTATTTAGGAAGGTAGAGTATTCTTGTGATATACAATGTTGGTACTCCAGGAGGGAGTGTCTGATTGCTCACTACCTTGATGTGCGAGATACTCAATGAGGAGAATTGATGAATCTAGATACATCCCTCTATTGTTTATATTTTTACGTTGTTTCTATATTCTGAGGAAGTTCATGTTTCCCTTTAGAGAGTCTGAAGAGGGATGAGGCATTTCCTTTGGCTGCTACCCAGGAGGCTATAGTGGTGAAATTAAAATCTGGCATGGAGGAAACACTGATATAAAAGTATTGACGTGGAGGTCACCTGTTGGCTTTTTTGTGACAGAGTGGAACAAAACCAACCAAGCCCCGATCTTCACGTGGAAGTTACAAACCCATAGCTCCTGATGATGTGCTCGTTTTCCAGTAGTGATTTGAGCTTGAGCATTCTTGCTCTCCTTGCTTGTGCCATCATCAAAATATGCAGCTTATCCTTCTATGGTAATTCTCCACTAGCAATTGTTCTGTATCGTCGATTTTTTTCACGACTTTCGTTGAACTTTCAGTTGTCCTTACAATAGTTACCCTCCTGTTGCTTCTTCATCCTTGCCAAATATGACTTTTTTGTCAACGCTGTCAATAATCTGTTTCTGGACTGAAGTTCTTGATACGGGTGCCCAGTATTGAATAAGCACTCTGTTGGCATTTATATTGCAGACCCTATGATGAAGCTATGCTGCCAACAGCTGAGTTTTTGAAACTCTTGGATGTTTCAATAGGTGCACAGATGGTTAGCATGAGAGCTATGATTGATGTTCTGATCAGTATCAGACGTGTCTTTCTACCCAAGATATTGCACGTTACTGATTTGAGTAGGTTCTTTGGAAAGCGCAGTACTTTTCAGGACTGCAGATCATCTTTTGAAGGAAACTCTTTTGCAAAGGTTTCCCAGCCAATGTAATGTATCCCATATAAATTCATTACTCCAGAATTTTAGCTGAAAACTATTTACCTGTAATAGCAATCTGCAGAACTGATGGCACTCATGAAATTCACAATCCCTGATTCCCTGATTAGTTTTCGTGTTCAGGTTTCTAAAAGAAAACGAAAAAAGGTCGCCGCTGCCGGGGATCGAACCCGGGTCACCCGCGTGACAGGCGGGAATACTTACCACTATACTACAACGACTGAGTGTTGATGAAGAGGGGAGGACGTTTTCTATAATTAAACAAGTTCAGATTCGTCCATAATTTTGACTGGAAGAAGATTCACGGATCAATGTACAAGGAGAATTGACAGAAAATAGAAAGGAAATGGAAGTCAAGATTTACGCAAATTTTTACTTAAACTTAGGTTTGGATGAAGCTGTTCAGACATTGTGTAAGCAAGGCTTGAGAGGTGTAGCAGCGCTATTCAGGCCTCATGTAAACTAAGTCTCGAGCGTGGTAGCGCGCTTCAAGGTGCAGCTCATTCGTGATTCGCCATGGACAACTGACGTGGCGAGTTTTTCGGATGAGATTAACATATGTGTACTATGAACCTGATGAGTTGGCACAGTCCAGGTGGTACATCACCCCCTGGAGAAGGAGCTGAGGTGCGTTTCCCTGTGGGTGAGGTGCAAGCATGACACCACCACGGGACGAATGCTTCGTCATATCCTACCGTAAGTGCACCAAGAATGGACATATGAAATGAATGCTCTTTGTACATTTCAGGTGGAGATTCTGGGTGCACATTCCTTACATGACTTCAACTCTAACTCTGCAGGAGTGCGTTTTAGGGGTCGGGAAGCAGCTGCCAGCCAGTCGGGTGTTTCACCCGAGGAGGATGTGCAGATCAAGAGGAGCAGAAGGATGTTTTTTTCGTATCCAATATTTTGAAATCTGTGATCTAACTGACTGACTAGCGATGCTCAGGCTACGGGCTCCGATCCTTCTTACAGAGAAATGAAACAGCTCCGGTTCATGTGCTTTTGCTGCAACTGGCACCTGGGTGGACGAGCTCCATGTGCATGCCCTGATTCGAAGATTCATCGATCGTCTATCATTCAGCAGGTGGGTGAGAATTGCACTTCCTTCCCATCACGAGGATCCCCTGACTTTTCTTTTTTAATGCCAGTCTCCAATAACGTGAACGAGAAAATCTTTAGTACATTCAATCACAGGATTCAGTTTCTGAACTCCGTCCTCCGTGAGCTGTGATCAGATATATCAGACAGGGCACCACTTGTCTGTATCTCTGTGTTGACATCCTCATGCACGTGATGAATTGAGTCAGTGTGTTGGAACTTTTTGATACGGAGTATATTTTAGGTTAGCTGGACACAGTCGACTGCTTACATTATCCTCACTGGAATGGCTAGCTGCTTGCTTTTTTGCTTTTTTTTGGAAATGAAAGTGTTTCATGGTAACTGTTCTCTTGCAAGTGGCAATTACTGTAGATGGCCTAGCTTTTTCTTCACATCCAACAACAGTGTGCATGGGGTCATTGCTGGCATTTCTCTAATTTGAAGCCGGCATTCTGAGACATCGCTGAACTTGTAGAATCTGCTTGTTATGTTAGAATTTTATTACAGGGTCTGGATGTTAACTCTGGAAGAACGGAGATCATTAAATCTGTCTCAATTTTTTTCCTCTATTTGCAACTAAGTTTGAGTGAGAATTATTTTATTTTATTTTTCAGAGATGAAATCACATGTTGTCTATAAGTCACAACAACATATTCAGATGTATTGGTGGTGATTTCAAATCACTATGATTTTTTGAAGAAAAAGGAAAAAGTGAAGAAAATTCACATGTAACTCAAAGTTAGTTGAAAAAACCTGATTTTTTTCTATAGGTCTACATTAGAGCAAAGAATATTATAGTGTAAATAAAATTTCCAAATCTTAATCTTGAAATGTCAGATTGACAATTTGTATTTATGTTGGATACTAGTTTAGTACAAGATGAACCAGTTCTAATTTAGTTTTTTTTGTAGAAATTTAGTTACATTTATGTTAGGTTGACAATTAGTATTATTTATCCTATTATGTAACTTATCATGGTGCCTAAAGTGTTAATTATAGTAAATAAAAATTAGAGTGAGCTACATAATAAGATAAATAACACTATAGATACCATAACACTAAATTTCATTATTAGTGTCAGTAATCAACACTATTCAAGAATGTTATTATATGTTAGAGCATCCACACCCTTACACACCAAAGCTGGATAGGTTAACTTTGGGCGTGCCCAAGATGGAAATGGTGCCCCACTCTTGCCTAAGGTTCCAAAAAATTTAGCAAGCCACTCCAAAAAATGAGCTTGGTACCAAACTTTTAAGTATTATTCATTTCTTTGGTTGTGCTCACAATTTGTGCAATCATTGTTAAGATCTAGATTCCATAATTCATTGAACAAGACCAATATGAATAGGACATGGTGGGCCTTTACTACTTGAATAGTGTATGAACAATGCATGAATAGTGCCTTGGCGTGTTAGAAATGGAAAGGAAGGGTGGGGCATGGGCATGTGGAAAGGACAAAACAAATGATTAGAGCCCGGCAAGTGACATTTGACAAGAGAATCTTCTATGGTCCTTTAAGATTTGGCCCTCCAAACTAATAGAAAATGATGTTCCAAATCAATTGGTGTTTGAGGCATGCATGAGAATCCATGTTGTGCAAGTCAAAGCCGTGACACCTCATTCCACAAGAAAAAAAAGAGAAACATACGTAGGAGGACCAATTCTACAATGAAAGAGAGTCAACATGCAATCATGACAATATTTTGCTTTATCTTTTTTCTTCAATAGGCTCATCAGAGAGAACCCACTCATCATGGCAATCATCAAAACTCAACGGGCCCATAGGAGTGGCACGCCTAATAACAAGCGGTACGGGTCTCATTTCTTGGCCAAACTTCTTGGACCTCTAGGCAGCCATTTTAAAGACCTTAGGAAGATGCTCTAAAGGTCGGCTTACATGTGTCTTAGCCTAGTGGGTAGCTATGAGCTAATTGAAGTAAAAAGGACAAAAGAGGCTCCACCGCTTGTCTTGCTGATCATTATTAAGTGAATAAGGAGGACTCCATATTCCACCAATATCGGTTGACAACCCCATTGGTGTAGACTAGTCAATCTGAAGGGAATCTATACATGTAATACTCTTATTGTATCCCTCCCCACCTACCTACCAGGTCCACTTGAACGTGCAATTGCTACTTGAACCTATAGTGCCCCTTGTGAAGTTTCCCTCCCCACGGATACCCATTGACCGTAAGGTTGTGTATGCTCTTAGTATTTGACATCGATATGCAATGCCCTATCCTTGAAATGGTGTCACAAGAAAAGCATTTACTATCTGTATCATATTTCAATACCCTTGTTGACATACTAACGTCAGAGAGTCCAATAACCTTCAGTTCTCATCAACACTTCTCATCAACACTGGTTCCAATATCCATCCCTGTTCTCCAGTCGGGAATCTTGAACGGCCCAGGAGTCCACATTATTGGTTCCTCAACCAAACTAGGGTTTTCATGAAAAAAAAAATTCCTATTTTTTCCTCAACACACAAATTGCTGCTTTCGAGGTTTCCTAGTAGTAACTTAACCCTGGAACGTTGAGGACGCCAATTTTTGGCGTTTGGATGATTGTGCAGTCATCTGTACATTGCTTGGAAACTTTTTTTCATCCATTTCATTTTTGTTCACCCTCCATGGTGGATTACAAAGAGTGTATAGTTGAATTTGTAGTCATGCAAGTGTCTATCTTCACATAAATGAGAAGTTATTAAAAAAAACGGATCACAAAATATGCTATTTTAGTGTATTTTGGGAGGTTGTTGTTCCTTGCTCTAAGTCTGAAATTTCTCCACAAAGATGATATTTTTTGAGTTTGAGCCCAACTAAAAAAATGAAGGTCATCTAATCTAGTTTCTTCTCCAATTTGAATTTTGAAAAAATTCTTAATATTGCACATTTTATTGCAATTTGAACTCTGGGTGTATTTTCAATGTCTATTATTTTCTAATTATAGAATGAGACGGAAATTGAGTTTACACCATGATGTTTGTCATTGTAATATACACACATGGTGAAATTTTCAGTTTTTCTGAAATAATTTTCTATTTGGTATGATTTTTCTTCTCTTTTTCTTCAAAAATTCTCAAAAAAATCAATTTTCCACAAAAAAAATCTAAATTTTTTGTGAAGTAAAGAAAACATGTAATTTCATCTCTGAAAAATAAATTAAATTTTTTTCATACATGTCTAGTTGCAAAATGGCAGCAAATTGAGTGATAGGCACTGAGGCCTAAAATCAGTGGTTATAGGTCCGTCATTTAGGGGTTAACTGACAGTAGCGCTGGATGCGCTCGACGATGAGGACGGAAGTGAATACTAGCTCAGTTTAACTGGAGATGGGCACTCACTTGCAGTGCGGCATTCACTGCGGATTGCTAAGAATGCTACTGTTGGAAGAAGTCAAGCTGCTGTTTTTCCATTGAAGCCTAGCTGGCCCCCTGTTCGTCGCACTGGAAGTTCGGCACTGTCTCTGCTATTCCAGACCAGCTCTGCCACAGTCTGGGAAGGTTGGAATCTCAGAGAGATGGCCACACAATGAAGCTCTGGAGTCTAGACTAGATTCTGCAAAATGAAATACGGCGTGGCCTCGCTTCTACAGGAGATTCGGGACGGCTTTGCACTTGGAGTTCCGCGGTCCCTGACTCCCTGACTCCCTGCTGGAGCATCTGGAGTGCAAGTGGATGGAGACGAGACTTGAGAGAGCGCGAAAAGTCTCATCAATTCTGCGACGGTTGCTACCCTGGCAGGCGACCCATTTCCAATCACGTAAGCAATTACGCAGGTTGGGAGCGCAGGTTTTGGGGAGCACTTGCCGAATGTTTCCCATGCACAGAAATAGAATTTGGAAGGATTGCGTATTTTTTTCAGAATTTTATTAAGCAAAACGTAATAACTATGAGTTTTTTAGTGGAAGATTCTCTTCGACCTATAATGGTCATATAGACCTTTCTATTTCTGGCCATAGGCTGATTGCAAAATCGACCAAGGGTTGGTTGCAATATTGACAGCCTTGCACCCAATCATGACGTGCCACAACTACTCCTCAAACTGCACCACAACTTCACAGAAACAAAGGAGTCTATAGATTGAAAAAGGCATGTGTGGTTGGAAATGGGTTGGCTACCATATATTTGTTGTAAGGTAAGGGGGTTATCCCCATGGCCCCCAAACCGCCACTTTTTTGCTTCTATGCCTACCTACTATTACTATATTGGTCATATTTTCTTGTTGGCACTTGAAAGGAGGTTTCAACACGTCAAAGAACATGGCATTTGGATACCATATGCAAAAGTTATGAAGGAACAAAGGTTGGTTCTAAAATAGTTTCTTCCATATAGGTACATAATTGATTTGGGAGATGTACACAGAATAAAGATGGTGGTTGAGGGTCAGTGGCGCATTTGGAAGGGTCCATCTTAACTAACCCCATTCCATGCTCAAGTTTGGACAAGCTTGTTGCAAGCCCAAAAATTCTTGTAATGTACATGTGGCACACGAAATGTACTTTAGAAGAAGAATTATGTTTGACATGGGCTTAATATCAAAAGTTGTGTCCATAATGGAATCAATAACCTTATACATATGTTGGGAAGACACTACAATGATTTGTCCGAATATATAGTAATAATGATATTTAGTGTTACCTATACTAATTGATTTTTGAAATGCTACAAGCCTACAAGTTTTAACTCTTGATGAATAATTTCACCAACTATGTTTATAGACATGCTTCTCTATCAATAGTATTGACATCTTGGTACAAACATTCAAAAATTTAGAGTTTTTAAAATAAAATTGTGTAGGTAAGTTTGAAAAAGTCATTAT
Organism: Antitrichia curtipendula; assembly: GCA_951230915.1. Taxonomy (NCBI): domain Eukaryota; kingdom Viridiplantae; phylum Streptophyta; class Bryopsida; order Hypnales; family Leucodontaceae; genus Antitrichia; species Antitrichia curtipendula. The sequence continues at coordinate 19,686,460 of OX579633.1, read as the reverse complement.
TACTATAATGGAGGGAAAATAAGTATTACCTAGAAATTATTGTCATCACCTAAAAAAACATATAAATTGGTACAATATAGGAATACAATTCATTTTGCACTAATTCAAAATAGTGTGAATTTTATAAATAAGTATCACACACACTGCTGGGACAAATCAATATAGGCTTTATACTTTGTAGGCTTTGTTTATACACATACATTGCCCTAAGATCCCAAGTTTTTTATATTGGACCCTCATACTAGTGAAAAATAAGATTATGTATTATCCCTAAGTTACAAGTTAGAAAAATGTATAAATTTTGATTCATAGCCTTTTTTTAGAAAGTGCTCATTTGAGGCAATTTTGTAAGTATTTGTCAATTTATTTCACATAGATCTTTAGGGATTAACATTTAAAAGAACAATTGTCCTTGTGAATTACAAATAAAATTTCATGCAAGCTTCCATGCTCTCAATTTTTGAGTATGAGTTCTTAAAACTTTCTATAAGATACAAAACCAGAAGAGTTTTCATGAGATATCATTTTATTTCAACCAATGCCTAGGGGCAATAGTTATGCCATCCTAAACTCAAAGTGATTGATTTGGACAATCATAATAAAAATACAAAAAATAGAAATGAAAATTTTAAACTATTTATTGCCATAGTTTATTTTTTTGTCTATATAGAAAGATTTGATTCATTCCACTTAGAATAGTGATGAAAAATTTATGGAGCATCTTTATTTTGAATGCAGTCAGAGCATCTTTCTAAAAATAACAATATATTAGATTTTTTCTAACTAATATTCAAAAAAGAATTTAATAAAAATCCAAAGAGTTTAATTCTATTACTAGATTTAATTGGTTTTATTTCCAAGCTCTAAAATCAATTCTTCAACATAAAGAATTTATAATTTATAATTTATAATGCAATAGCATAAGTAAAGAGGATTCATAGTCTCATTATCTAGCATGACAAGGTATAAAAAAAGGTATTTTTTTTTACTTTAAACTCTAACATCTTACAATCTTAGTGGTCAAAGTTTATCACGTATTCTTGTACTATTCTAGTATACAATACTACTATTAGATTTGAAACAAAATTTAGTTAAAATTTTTTGTTCTTTGCGTCAGATGCAATTTTAGAGTAGTTTTGAAAAAAAATAGTCATAGAATTTTTGTGATAAAATACTTGCATCCTAAATGGTTTAATTGAAACCATTCATTTCAAGCAAAATTTGAATACATAAACCTTATAGTTGGAGGCTCACCGTACATGAACCTTGTCCTTGCATTTTTTTTACAATGTAGTATATCAAAAACCAATAGTACACTCAAAGCTAATAGTATTTATGTAATTTTTTGTATGCTTGATGTACCTAACTTACCTTAATTTGTTATTCCCAAGAGTATTTGTTACTTCTTCAAAAACACATCCGTGTTATTAATTGATCCAAAATTATTTCTTGTTGCTTTTAGAAAGAATGCTTCTATACCCACAAAAAGGTTGTTTTTGTAATAAGACTAAAAAGACCATGTTATCTTCCTCAACTTTAAATCCCACTCTAAAATTTATAACCAATAAAGGTTTGGCTCAAATTTTCCACCTTAAATAAAATGTACAAGATTATTAGTTACCACCCAATAATGAGCCCAATAATAAATTTTGAAATTTTAAATTCATATTTGAACTCAAAGACCTTGTAAAAGCTATAAGATGAAGATAATAACAAAAACAACCAGCCTCAAAACAAAAGCAAATCTTTATGTTTATCTAGCAAGGCTCAAATTTGGAGTTGACCCCATTTTTGTAATAAATGTTTGGATGCATTTTTTAAAATATTTTTTACACAAGTAAAGGATGATCTTTACTATAATGAGAGAAAAATACAAAGGCCCAGTTGTAGACAGCTTTGGCTGGATCACAAGATTAGTGTTAGCAGGCAAATTTGGGTTAGAGCAAACTAGGAATCATTTTAGATGTAGAGTATCTACCATCAAAAGAAGCACATTAGACATAAAATAATTTCAAATAGTTTAGCCCAAAAAAATTGAAAATTATTGGACACAATGTTTAGATTGTGGGAAAATTAATGTCAAAGACACTCAAAATATTAAAGATGACGTCTAAGAGAGTTTTGTTTCAAATAAATAAATAAATAAATATATATATATATATATATATATATATATATATATATATATATATATATATAGGAAAGTTGTCAAAGTCATAGAAAATAGTAGGATATAAGGTCACATGATTTGCACCAAGTCATATTACTACAAAAAAATTACTTCGTTTCTTCTCCATCTTTTAGAAATGGAATTAGGATAATTTTTTATGACATGAAATGGCTAATTAATTTTTGACAGTTATGAAGTAATGCCAAAAGTGATGGATCACAACCAATATTTAATGCTGAACGTTTTACATTGTATCTATATTCAAATTTATAATTAAATAATAATGATTAGTTCAATAACTTTTAGCCAAACCACCTTTTCAAACATTAATTGATTGTTTGGGTGAATATACTATTATTTATAAACATGCTAAAACATAAAGAGGGAAGGTTTTTAGTAGCTTAGGGTGTACCAATCTAAATTTATGAGATTGCCATTTCTTCTTTAAAACCCATGTTTATTTGGAGACCCATCATTTCTTTGACAACTTAAGAGAACTAGATTAGATATGGACCAAATTGATTATTTTTACTAAAAACTCAAGGACAAAATTTACAATTGAACCCCTCAAAGCCCAACAATTTTTGAACAGTGGAATTCAATGATTTGTCCCACTTTTATATTTTTTTGTACATAGACGTGCTTGTAATTTTCAATTTCAAACATTCAAATATAAAGAATATTTTATCTAGTATGCATGGAATTAATTGTGGAAAATATTGACCATTGGATTTTTAGTTTATAACAATTTTGGATGATCAACTTTATATGCAAAGAATGTTGCTTTGGGGGAAGAAATTTTTTTAACAAGATGAATCATGCTTTTCTACCCCTCCAAAAAAAATTGTATTGGAGTCTTTGGCAAATTTTAAATTTTAAACTTGAGAAATAAAAAACTCTCTCAAATTTGTACACATTTTCAAACAATAGATGTAGAAAGCCAAAATTGACCAAATTGGATCCTACAAAAACTATATATATAGACACACACACACACACACACACACAATTTTTGATATTATTAGCATAATATTTAGAACATCTTCAAAAAATATGGAATAAATCTAATTATTTTGTATTCATAATCACACCAGTTGAACCTTGTACTTTTAAAATTTCTACAAATAATTTTTTTTTAAAAAAATCTCCATACCTAGTTTGTTTGTGCAGAATAAAGACCTCGGGGAGGTTACTCTATGCATTTATACAATCCACGTGTGGGAAGGATTTTGGACCCTCTATTTACTTTTTCAAATTTAAATAAAAGAAAAAGAAAAAAATATGAGTAGATTTCTCTACTTTGAAAGTTTACGTTATGAATTATTGAAATTTTACATGTAAATTATAATTAGATACAAATTTTTGAAGTAAAAAGATACACTGTAAAGCTGAAAATAACTTTCATACCTTTATGTTAAATAAGAAAAAATTGTTTAAAAAATACACAGAAAATTCTCAAAAATGAGTCTTTATTGAAAGTTTATATTTCTTGAATATTGATGCAATGGTTGTCTAAATGTGTTCTCTATAAAGACTTGAGTTGAAAAACATGTCATTTTAGTTCATTTTTCAATTTCATATATTATTTGGATTGAAGATTTTGGCAATAGAATCTTATAGTCTTGATTAAACAATGCTCAAAATTGTAGGCTAAAATTATAGTTTATTAAAAAGTAAATAGGAGGTCAAAAGATCATTTAGCCGCATGTGGTATACTATAGATACTCTAAGTGACTTCCCCGGGATAAAGACTAGGAATATCCAAGAAACATTTATTTCCATCCCTACTATTCATTTCATTGGAAAAACATTCTTTTTTTCTTTCTATTAGACTATATTTTCTAAATAATTTTTTAAATGCTTCTTACATTTAAATTTTGATAATTAAAAAATGTAACAAGTATCTCAACTTGTTATACTACAAGATCATAGTCTATAAAATATTGAAATTTGTTTCACCCTACTAAGAATTTGCCATTTGAAAATTTGAAGAAACACATTGCGTTCTTTTGGTCCTTTACGGGTTAAGGGAGAAGGGGCTACTGTCTAGCCAAATTTGAGATGGGTCCTTGCATTTTTCTTGAAACTTTTTTTGAGGATCCATCATTACAACTATGGAAAATATTCATTTGGATTGTACATATGTGCTCATTAATTGGATGTAAATAAAAACAAAATTAATCTTACAATTCATTAAAGTCTAAGACCCTTGTGAAGAAAATATTTAATCCTACCATGATCATCAACCACAAGAAAACAAATATATAGTTGCATTTTTTGTTTCTACAAAAAATATGAAAGTCATTCATCAAACACTTTGAGTCTTTGGCAGCATAGGTTCCTACAAAGTCAATATTGAATGGGTGTTTATGAAATTTTGACACAAGACGTGTATAATAACTAACTTTGCATGGAACTTTTTTGGACCAAATATCCTAGGAAAAAGTTATGCTACTAAATTTGTTTAGCAATTCAATCATCTTTCAAATATTGTTTGCCAAACTCCTCATCGACTTTTAAAATTTGGCATGTAAGTAACTAATATGATATGGCATGAAATTGTCAAAAAACAACAACTAGTTTTAGTGAAAATATCTCATTCCAAGAGGAGTCAAAACTCTACTATCCAATTGGGCAAGTCTGGAAAAAAGAATTTTCTTCTCACTTCAAACACCATTATATTGAAATTTGTAGTCTCAAAGTTCTTGAATTTTTTTCAAGTATTTGTCTCTTGGATCTTTTCATTGCACAAGAAATCATCAGAAAATGCCACTAGTGTATAGTCAATGCATTTGACCTCCTTTACTGCAAGGTGATTTTGAATAAGGTAGATCTTTATTTGCTCTTGAAATTCTATATGAGCGTACTTAACAAGAATACTAATAAATGGTGTAAATCCTCATTTTTATTTAGAGAAAAAATTTGAATTCGTGATGACTCAAAGTCTACTAATTCTACAGTCAATTAGTGTCAATTTTTCATTTCAAACTTTAATGTTATACCCTTGCAATCCACAAGGTGAAATGGCCTGAATTTTTTTCTTTACACTGACATAATAGTCTCCTAAATTTTTGTATGATTGAAATTTTAAATTTTAAAAAAACAATGACCAATGCACCAAAACTTGACAATTTTAGACAATTTTTCTTTTAAACATTCTCCATATTTTAGGGGGTAAAGGGCATAATCAGTGACAATGTGCTTATTGGGTTATTTGGATAAAATATTTTTTAACCCCTAAAGTCCCATTGTCCCCTCAGAGCACAAAGGAAAAGTTATGGTACAAAAAGTCCTTTTTTTAGTTTGGCGGGTAGAAAAAAACTTCAAAAAAAATTAAAGTAAAATATTAATTTTTTTTTTGTATGCATTATATTTATTTTGTACATAACAAGTTTTGATTTATTCCATTAGATTTGTTATATGAAAGATATGGACAATCTTGTTTTTTGGGCAATCAGAGCATCTCCTTGAAAAAATAACTTGTAGAATTCATTTCTGACCTCAAATTTCATAAATTTTTCAAAAAAATAGGTTTACAAGGTTAAAATATTTTGTTAGAACAATCTCACCATTGAAATTAGTGTATTTCAATTCCATCTTAGAGTTATTTACAATTTAGATTTTCCTTGAATCTTGAGCCTACTTCTACTCAACAGTTGTTTAACGAGTGAAAACTAAGTATGTGTTTTTGAATTTTTTTTTCCTAGACTCACAACTCAATTATTTATCATATAAAAATAGAACTTCAAAATTAGTAGTGCAGAAATGATAAGTTATGAAGGTTCAAAGCCCCCAAATGTGGTTGAGCAAGGTCTCGGGGGGGATCATTTAGAGTATCCATTAGAAATCATGTCCGAACAAAATTTTGGACCCCCTATATACTTTTTGAATTTTAAATTAAAAAATAAAATTAATTAATTATATATATATATATATATATATATAAATAGATTTTTCTACTTTGAAAGTTTATGTTTTGAATTATTGATATTTTTTTTGTTAATAATAATTAGTTACAGATTTTTGAAGTAAATAGATACACTATAGAACTATAAAATAACTTTCACAACCCTATATTGTATAAGATAAAATTGTCTAAAAAATGAACAAAAAATTCCTAAAAATAACTCTCTATTAAAAGCTCATTTTGAGTTGAATATTTATTCAATGGTCATCTAAATGTGTTTTCTATAATTATTTGAGTTGAAAAACATGCCATTTTAGTTCATTCTCAACTTCTTCTAGAAATAATTTCATATTTTATTTGAGTTGAAAATTTTGGCAATAGAAACCTATAGTCATTATTAAACAATGCTCAAAATTTTAGGTTGAAATTATAGTTTATTAGAAACCACTTGTTTGCACATGGTTTGTTGTAGTAGAACTAAGTGCACCCCCCGAGAGCAAGGTGCAGGAAAACTTGTTTCCTTCACTTTAAATGCAAATATCTTGCAATCTACACAGTCAAAGTTTGTGAAATTTCTTCCACACATTCTTATACCAGTCTACTAAAAGATCCTACGGTTAGATATACAAAAAAATCCATCTTACAAATATTTTTGCTCTTTGCTATAGAAATATCAATTTTGAGTGTTTTTTTTATGGAAAAGAGGCCTTGGGACTTTAAGGATTAAGTGCATTTCTACCCCATATCATGGTCACCGTGATTATTATTGAATAGCATACGCAGGTCCGCCTCTATTTTGGTAGATTACGGTGGTACATGCAACTTCTCATGTCAAATGACTCACTGAAACAACTAAATTCTCATGCACATGCAGATCCTTATCCCCAGCATGGGCCCTGATTTAATGTTGGGTTGAAAACTGGAGCCCGTGCATGGATCAACTTCCATGCACTTGTGAAACTCAGTAAACGTTAAAATCTCATATGTTACAGAATTTCACACCCTTCTAGACCCTTGAAGAGAAATGCTACCCTACATGTCTAAGGCCTTTTTTGAGCATCTAGGAAATTTCTCTAAATTGAACAAACAAATAACATTTTGATGATTTGTGTCACCTTTTTGAAAATTGTAAACTATACTAATTCAAACTTGATATGTTGGAGATCACATAGGAAAAGAAAACACAACAATATCACTTATGGATTGAAAGATTATAATGTTTGATCACGAGTGTATTAAAACTGCAAAAGTGATTTGAAGTCTTTTAATCCTCTTTTCACATGTCAAATCTAAAAAATTTAGTCACCAAAAATATATGAGGACAAAGAGCTTAACATGCCTAAGTCCAATCAATTTACGGCTTCTCAAAATCTATTCTATAATTTTTTTTAAATGAATTTCTAATGTGGTATTTTTTCCAAGATCTAGTGTATTTGAGGTTCATTTCCAAGAGCCCTCAATACCACGGAAAGTCAAGATTGCAATGGACCCCCTTGCACAAAATCTTGAAACCCAAAATTTGGTGCCTTGGGCATTTAGGGATCACATGTTAGTAATAATTCTTCAAAACATCTTCTATAAATAATCCTTGTTATAAATTAGAATACCTTAAAAGTTGATAAATGAACCCTGAAAGGACCAAACAACGTTTATTGTCAACATGGTAATTTATGAATGTATAGAAGAAATTTCAAAAACCTTGATTGCATAGATTGTAAGATATTTGCGTTTGAAGTGAAGAAAACAAATTTCTTTGCACATTGCTTAACAACATTATATGACTCTGAATCTTTTGAACTTAAAGTTTTTGCACTACACATTTCCTAATTTTTTACGTTGAAATATTGTGTTAAGTAGAAGTAGGTTCAAGATTGAAGGAAAAACTAAATTGTTAATAGTCTAAGATGGAATTGAAGCACAATAATGCCAGTGGTGAGATTGTTTTAGCAAGTAAACTTGACCGTATATAGCTTTTTGTTTTGAAAATTGTAAAATTTGAGCTCAAAAACAAAAACATTGTGTTTTATTCTCAATAAGTTTCAATAATTGTTTGCTAAACAAAATGCTCTATAAATTGCACATCACTAAGAGCCCCTATTTGTGTCATAATAGGTGCATAGTAGCTTCAAAAATTATTGAGTCATGCGTAATTGCATGTTTCCATTTAGGCGGGCATCAATTCATCCCAACAATGCAATGAAGATATTAATCTTCATTTGACAGTAAGATAAAAGTACTTCATATGACCATCATATTTTGTACAAGTGTTCTTCTACAAATTCTAAAGTCGAATAGTCTACAATTGAGGTAGGAACTCCTAATTCTAGCCACAATGGGCTATTTTACAGTTTATAGTTGAAAGATCAAAAACATGATTTGACGACAAAGTTCTAAAATAAAATATCGTTAAAAGAATTTTTTCAATAAGAACAAAAACAAAATTTTCAAATACAGCACAGTGGACTTCACTTTTTTCTTCTTTTATTTGATATAAATCAATGGCTATTTTTGTACAATTCGGTCCTTACAATTTCCTAGAAAAGACTTCGATTGATTGTAGACAAGATTGATGCAACTTGTCCCTCCGCCCGTCTCAAATCACATGTATTTGGTGGGTTCTCTTTTCCGTGCTAATGTCATTTCTAGTACAAACTCCCTAACTATGTCTCAAAATAAATCCATAGTTTCTAGTGAGAGAGCACCACGGATGGACGCACGGACGACTTACTTATTTACTTACTTAGTGGGAGTGAGAGGTGACGGGACTCACGGGAGGTATGGGACACAAAACCAAGTGCGCCTAGTCATCGTAGACAAGCAGACCATCAGACCATAAAACACTTGATTCCTGGTTTTCATTCAGCTGGGACGAGTAGACAAAAGAGATGACTAGGACGGGACATCAATGATGACACACCCATCTGTCTGTCCCAAATCCCAGGACTGCATGCAAACCATATTTTGGGTTCACAGCTGCTGGTCTCTCAAGATCCTTCCAGGGCTACGCTTCAGCAGTGAAAAAAAAAGAAAAAAAAAGGACTGCACTACTTAATAATAAGTTAAAAACTTAAGCTTACCGTATCATGGTCATAGTCCCATCCAGTCCAGAACAGGCCTCAACCTAAAAAATATCAAATGGGATTTGTTTCCAATGTGACAGCTGGATCTGCCAAGGAAGACAAAGAACTTACTTAGCCCACGGCCAGCGGATGGATTTTGTACTCCGCATTCCTGCAAGGAAATCTTCTTCCGTCCCTCTTGTTTGATCCAAACCAACCCCATCCAAGGGGAATAATTTTATTTTTGAAAAAAATTAAAAATTGGGGTGTGTGTACCTGTTTTGAGTCAGTCAGGTAGATCGATTGCAATCCCTGGCACAGATGGAACTTGTGCTGGCAGACGGATGCCAGAGGAAGAAGAATGACCGTGAAAAAAGAGCAACAAAGTACAGGTGGAAGCACAACCGGATGGGTAGTTTAGGACTGAGGTTAAGTTAAGCTTATCTGACCTGAGGTGAAGTTAAGCTTATCTGACCTGAGGTGAAGTTAAGCTTATCTGACCTGAGGTGAAGTTAAGCTTATCTGACCTGAGGTGAAGTTATTGTTTGACCTGAGGCTATCAAGCCAGGTTGATGCATGGCTGATGGCTGAAACCCCCACATGGCAACCATACTGAATCTTGGGTAACAGAGGTGCAACTGACCCATTCGCTCGTAAACGCTGAAATTTTTTATTTGCCATGCAGTCTCATGCAAAGTTACAATTTCTTTTTTAATTTGCTGCCACGTCGTCTTTCGTCTTGCACAAAGTTACAGACCAGTAGAAAATAGGGCCATAACCCCTATAGGACCGGCCAGGGAGGATTGACTCCCTGTATTTGCCCCCATCGAAGGTAAAATGTAAAAAGTGCCCCCTATTTTGTGCAGCTTAAATTTTGTATTTCTTCATGTCTCCAAGCTAATTGAGGGCCTCTGATTTCAAATATGAATTCAAAATTTGAAAATTTTGTCATCTTGAGCAAATAAAAAATTCCAGTGTTTTCTGCAGGGGTAAAACACGGGGCAATACAAGGGTCAATCCTCCCTGGCCTACAAGACCACACTAGGGTGTGTTTTTTGCACTGTAGCAGTACTCCATGCAAAGAATGGAGGATGGTCCTTCCAAATTTAAACCATTGTGACTCTGCCACAATAGTGGAGTTTGGCACCATGGTGCTAGAAAAAATAACCCTGGACTACACATCCCCAAAGTGGATGCACCTAAGTCAACCTTGATTGTGACTTTCAATATAACTCCATTTTGGATATTTTACTTAAACTACTGAGAAAATGAAGCTTGACAAGATTTCTTACTACTTCATCTTGAAATTTTGAAAATTATTTCTACTTCATCTTGAAATTACAAAGTTAAAATTTTCATTCTAACCTTCATTTAAGGTAAAATTCCATGTTATTTTAATATATATTATAATTCATGTAATTTTATTTTGACCTTTAACTTTACTAAATCACAATAATTTGATCTTTGCATCAATTTTTTTGAAAACAACAACATAAATAGAAAATTCATTTCTCCACAAGCAAAATATTTTTAGATTGTTGTGTCATTATAGGGTTCATGGATCCTAATTCCAATCTTGTTCACAATTCCAAAGGTATATACTAACTCCAAAGTATTTTTGCATGATATGCTCTTGAATTTTATCATTTGCAGTATTATAATAGGTAGTGACCAAATATATGTCCTACACTTTGAAATACACATACTATATGCAAGTTTATATATGAAATACTTTAATAATTTACTCATATAAATAATTTGCACATATCCTGGAGACACATATGTTGCAAATTTGTTGTGATCTTTGGACAATGCATGTTGAAGATAATGATGTTTGTAAAATGTGTATTTTTATGATGAAAGGTGACTTGGTTCAGCTATACATACACATGATATTTCAAAAATGACACAATCTACACTTGTTTAAGTGTCTCACCAAATCTTTAGTGATTTTCTTAGTTTGTAGATGTCTAAAACATATGAAGCTCTACAAAGAAACATATTAAAAATATCCACTGACAATCTTGAAGTTTAGGACCAAGGTAGGAAAACCAAAGATATATAAATATGCAATTATGTTATAGACAAAAAAAAATACATATTTTAGACATTTGCCTTTCAAATACCAAATTGTATCCAAAATTGTATGGTTTTAGGCATTTATGATATGGCTTCCTTTGGCGATCATTTTTTGTGACAAAAACCAATCCCATGTCTTCACTTTATGTCCTTTACTCCTTAGAAGTCGACTACATCCTATTTCTTTTTTACTTAATACTTCTTTTATATAAATCATCAATATCTTTTGATTATGATTGTTATTACAATTTTAAAGCTGCAAATGATTACATAGTAATCACCTAGGTTGCAAAGATTTACCAAAGGATGGAGCTTGTCATTGTAGCAATCATGCAAATATTCTCCCATTATTGGATTAATTCATAGATCAACTTAAAGACCACACAAGTGACCTAGAAGGTCGTAAGTTATGCTTTGGGTCAAGCTTGTCACATGTCAAAAATATTTATAATGTATGAATTTAAGAGTTTTTACCTCACCAAATTTCACCATTTACATGTAAACGGGGTTAAAATTTTAACAATAAAACAAACCCCAATTACATAAGTAATGAATTTATAACTCCACTTCATACAACTATGGATAATGACATTAGCAAGTCTTGAACTAAGGTCTCTTCCGAGCTATGAGATGGCCATACTTGACTAAAGTGGCAACTATTTCCTTGCACGGTATGCATGCATACATCTACTACAAATATTTTAAAGTTGTTAACTATTTATTTATTTCCTTCAATCTTGTACCTATTTCTACTAAACAATTTTTTTAAGAATGAAAATCAAGTTGTTTTCTAAATAAATAAAATCCAACTAATAATTTTCAAAGTTTTTTTCTTTTTGAAATAGAAATGGTAGTTTCAAGTGTGTTTTTATGAAGATTAGGCCTTCGGACTTTAGGGCTTCAAGATGAATTTTTTTCACCTTCCTAAACCACTAAAAGGTTTTGTTTTATCCTTCACTCAAGCCTTCACTATTTGCACGGGCTTCCCCTAATAATAAATAAATTTAAAAAAAAAAATGTAGTTTCTAAAATCCCATAAATTTAAAAAAATGATTGATGAATTTGGAGAACTAAGGAAGATCAAACCAATTCCATTCATTGACTAATTTTGGCCCCTACTTTTGGCTCCATTTTCATCCAAAAAACTTCTAAATCCATTCATTCTTTTGACAAAAAAATCAATGAATTTATGTCTAAAAAAGATAATGTAATGATCCATTATTGGTGAGTACTTAAGGCGGTTATGGATTGTTTATGGAAGCGTTTATGGCTCCACTCTATAGACGGTTTTGTAATTTCAATGCATACCACTTCAAAATTCACAAAATTTAATTTTAATTGAAAATTTATAATTCTGCTTGAGTTTGATTTGTGAAACAAGTGCACATCTTTGAAAAATATGTGACTCTTCTGGAATTGGTCCCAAGATATTCATATTGCATGTTAGTGTGGTAATAAGGTAAAAGCACCCATTCATGTCAGTTTAAGAACTCCTCCCTCAAGTACCAGCGGTGCACATTTTTTTTCTAGAGTGTACATAACATTGCTAAACCACTAGGTTGAATACCTTCTAGGTAGAGGTATATCCCCCCCGAGATACCTAGAACAAGAATTGAGTTATAGTTTTGAGTAGATCATTGGTTGGTTAGTACGAGTTGGCAATGATGTGGTTGGCTAGCCCATTTGCAGCATATCCCCTCCCCCCATCTGCCAATGCCTAGTGCCGGGGGCTCCCCTTTTTTTGGAAGCAAAAGGGACCCCTCTCGACTTGCTTAACAATGTTATGTACTCCACTTGTACATGATCATGGAATTGGGTGCAGAGGTGGGAATGCGTGTGTCTACCTTAGGCTTCTCAAAACTACTAACTGTCGCCGACTGTTTCAAACTAAAAGTATTTTTAAAATCTCTTTGAAGTTGACTAAGTAGAAACATTTAGCTATTTTGGGTTGTAGTGGGGTGATTAAGTTACTCAGTATTAAGTAAGTGTTGTTGTAAAACTTTTCTATTGAATTATTCGGTGAATAATTAGTCATGAGATTTTTATTTTTATTTGGGAACAAACGGGAAACCCACTACATTAAAAGAATGAACCAAAAACACAACAGCCAAGCTACAAAAGGCTGGAGTCATGAGATTTTTCATTGGATCTACTAGACAAATGAACGTGATAAATCTCATGGCTAATAATTATTCATTCAATCAAGAGGAGTTTCAATATATTTGAAAAAAATAAAAACATTAGGTGTAGATTGCTTACTACATCATTACAACCATTGGGATTGGCATTTTTCAATTTCATAACTAAATTCTTAACAATTTAGTACTTTGAATCATATTCTACCTCTTTTCACTTGCTACTTTTTTCTTATATGTTGTACTAGTTCAAATGTTTTGAAAATTTTCAAGCATGCAACCAATTTGCCTTGAAGAATGAATCCAAAGAAACACCACCATTTTGGACATTTTTTCATACCAATGTGACCTTGTGAAGTATAGCTGCCCGTTTTTTTATAGGGCAAAAAAAAAAGATTTTTGTCACTTCAAATGCTAATATCTTGCAATCTACATGGGGGGAATTCTGAATTTTTTTTTCCACATCTTCTCAATTCAACATACTAGAAGATCCTATAGTTTCATATGTTTAAAAATGTTTAAAAAAATCAAAATTGAAACTTGTCCTAGAAATGGCAGTTTGGATTGTTTTTGGTGAAACCATAGTCAAAATCATTTAGGGGTTAATCGTAAAGTATGCACAATGTGGGACCACGAGTCGGAGTTCCAGAAAAACATAGAACAAAACTCCCTACAACACCAAAATTTGAGGCCGTTTTTTTTGGTACTATTCTTAGTTATACCTTCCTCTTACACCTTTGTTTCAAACTAGGGTTTCCTTCACAATCAACTCTAACGTCTACCTTTTTTTATTTTTTATTTTTTTTATTTTTAACAAATGGAAGAACCATGGCAATGAAAAGAATCACAGTACAAATTGAAGAGATAAGAGCTGTTCATCAGGAAAATGAGCCTACTTTTCCAATATCCTTGCAGTACTATATCTGTACGAGTGGAGAGGCTTAACAGTAGAGTATCTAATTCATACTCTTGCAGTACTACAATTTAGTAATATTTAGTGTATACAAATGTTGTATTGCACTTAATTAGAAAACTTAAGCGCAGTATTACATGCAGTATTGCAAAAGTATTAAGAAAGGAGTGTTTGTTGACATTTTGCAATTGAAAAATATGTAAATAGTAAGTATTGTATTTTTAAGAAACAAAGTATTAATACAATATAAACGCAATATTATAATTTTTTTTTTAAAATGTTATTGTCTTTGTATAAGCGCAATATTACATGCAGTACTGCAAGAATATTAGCTAGTATAGCCCCTTCTGCAATACTGCATCTGTACGAGTGGAGTCAGGGGGCACTTTCCTGATGTTATTTTGAGACTCAATCCAATGTCTACCCTTCCAAGTAAGTAAGAAATGAAACATCGAACTTTCAACGAACTCTACCGAATTAAATGAAAATCGAAGAGCTGGAACACGTGGACGAGCAGGAGAGGTGGAGTTTCGAGTCGATGATTTCCGAGTAACTCCCCCCCAGCGGCAGCATGTCAAGTTTAGAAGGCTGGCCGAAGATTGGAAAAAGACGGGGGTCCACTCTGACCTGCCAAGTGCCTTTTTGGGCCGTCGACACCTTTTTAAAGGGAAAGCCTGGGAATAGAAGGTTAGTTAAAGAACGGAAGAAGCCCGGGCTCAGGGGGCCCCCAGGGGGCTCCCATTGGCCCCAGCACCCCAAAAGTGCACCCCAGCGCCGCCACACACGTTATTAAATTTAACGGAAGTAATTGGGGCCCAGTCCCCCCTACACCCTAGTCCAGTCCACTTTTTGCAATTGGCGAGCCCTGGCAGGCGGACGGACGGACTCACTCCAATTGACGTGGCACTGGTATGGAGTTCTGGGCCTTCGTTTATTAATGAAGTCCGAGGTAAGGTAAGGTAGTTATAGTAGTTGGGTCCATCATAATTTTGACGGAGTGAGTGGGGGTGCCACGCTGGAAACCAACCAATGGCGTGGCGACATAAAGTGCAGAAAAGATAAACCCGAGTCCCAACATTTGTGGCATAACAACCTCCTGGCTGGTTGTGTCATGATCATGGCGGTGCTGACCTGGACATTCATCCCATCTCCTTGAAGGAGGGGAAAAATAGGTTGAAAAATGAGGAGGGTATTGAAGATTTCAAACTCTCAAAGAAAGGGATGGGATATGTTTTCCTTAGTCAAATAGCTTGGGGAGGCACAATAAAAAAAACTAACTTACATGTTAGCTTAAAGAAAGTTTATATTCCTCAAAGGATGAATAGAAGATCTGTAGTGAATGAGTGGATTAACAAAAGTTTATGATCTTCAAAGGATGAGTAGAAGATCTTTAGTGAGTTGGGAAAACTAGACTAATTATCTAATGAGAGTGGACCACGTTCAACTTTCAACAAAAATTGAGGAAACCAAAGGAATAGTATTATGACTCCCCCTATTTAGGAGCAAATACTCTTTCAAAAGTTTTGTAAGGATGAAGTGGCCTAACTAAGTTGGCTTTTGCGAAGGATGATTCTTTTTTTTGAGCTTATACTCTATTAGGCCTTCAACAAGATATGGAAAGCCACTTGCTTTTGTTAACAATGTAATGAAAAGACAAATGTTCATCCCTAAACCAATATGCAACATTGTGTGATTGATGTGTGGGTTGTATCTTAATTTGAAGTTTACAATTTGCACTAGAGGCTCTCAATCTTGAGAGAGAATATTTGTACATAGTTGGGATATGTTTCAAACTCAAGATTAAAATTTTACACCCGCCCACTTCTCACCCTTTCGTGAGAAATGGTACTTTGAAAGAGTAAATTGAGGGGTGAGATCAAAACACTGCATTTACTCTGTACGAGAAGTGTTCATGGAGACACTGGTCCTTATTATCAAGGATAAGCAATGCGTCAGAAAAAGCAACATGGTGGAGGGGTAAGGTAGTGCTACAGCCGCTACAGTATTGTGTACTATCGGCACTGTCTATTTGCACCGGCCTCGGAAGCGCATGCGTGAGCAAAGTGGTCTCCTCGTTTTTTTGTACACAAATTGAAAAATCCGATCTACGCGTCCAAGAATCAAAAAATAAGTAAAGAATTAAGCCTGGAACATTTTCAGTGCTTCGACACTGATACGACCGCCGGCTTCACTGTCATTCTCCAACTTTACATAAGTTAGATTGGGTTCTGCAGCTCGAGTCAAAAAGGTTCCATATACAGTTAAAACGCATCTAAGAAATCATGTCCTATCCCAACCAGCCCACCAAGCGTGGCCGCAATTTGTCACCCGGGCGTGACTGAGATGAATTGGAGTTGCAGTAAATTTCAGAAAGTAAATCCAAACGCTGAGATGTGGGGACACCGTCAAAGCTAAGCAGTAAAATCCTACATGACCCGACTACGTGTACGGTATGCGTCCACCCCCAAATAAGGTCAACCTAATAGACAACCAACAGTAATGTCATGAAAAACATTGAAGCAAAAAGAGTTAAGGATGCAAACACAAAACTTGAACGTACACAAGAATTTCGTAGCGATATCATTCATACGTAGCAACAAGTGAGCTTTGTACTATGAAAGCATTGACGAGCGCTCACAAGTCCAGTTACAGCCGTGTATAGTTTCGGAGCTCTGTCCGAAACTGTTGTAAAACTCTCACAATTACTACACTATTCCTCGGTTCACCAGGGTGACAAAATTGGGTTGAATAAGGATGATCGTATCTTGCTCTATATCACTACCAAAATTTCAGGCTGTAGGCATCCCATTCACCAAGCACCGACCACTAACTGTTTCAATTCCAAGAATTCGCAACGAAAGTAAACTAAGCTTGTTGCACGGTCCAGAAATGAAATGTGCTCGGTCATTATGATAAGATCGGCACTTCAGGTCCTCTCTCTTTTTGGATTTTTCAGTTTTCAGCTGCAAAACTTGTTGATCACCGTAATAATAATAACTATAATGCCGAGGTTCCATTACTCCGTGATGCTTTTGTTTCCGTGGATTCAAGTGTCTCTGCTTGTTTCCAAAACATAAACAAAAGCTGAGTAGATTGAAGACGACGCGCAGACATACACTCCCTGAATGCATCCCGGAGCTCCATCCATCCTCCATTCTCCTGCCTCTCGCTAGCTGCGACGAGTGGCCACGACCAGCAGGGGGGTCTCCATCTCTGAGGACAGCTTCAGCACTTCGGTCAGATCAACAGTCTCGCCCGGCGCTTCCTTCCAATTGAAGGTGTGCACCAGCTGCGCCACCCAGAGCTGCACTGTGGCCAAGCCCAATGCGCGTCCAGGACAGACACGGCGTCCAGCGCCGAAAGGGGCCAGACGAAGATCGTTACCACGAACATCAACATCATGACCTCCCTCAGATGGCAGGAACCGCTCGGGTTTAAAGCTCTCCGGATCCGCCCACACATTCGAGTCACGGGTAATCGCCCACATGTTCACCATTGCAGTCGTGCCAGCAGGAATCATGTGTCCTGCAACGCAAACGTCCTGTGTGGAGAGACGAGCCCAGGAGAGGAGAGGACCAGGAGGGTGGAGACGCAGCGTTTCCTTGATGACGGCCTGGAGGTAAGGGAGACGGGGGAGGGAAGAGTCGAAGGAGGTGATGGTGGAGCCGAACACGGAATCAAGCTCGTGCTGGAGCTTCAGCTGGATGCTAGGGTTTAAGACGAGCTCCGCCATGATCCACTCCGTGAGGATGGCGGTCGTGTCTGTGCCGCGGAAGATCATCTCCTGCAGATGCACAAACACACAATGGTGAGACAAAGGCTTAATCTAGTACTGCAACCGCAAAGTTTGAATTAAGATGTAATGTCCGACTAAGATTGGATGGAACCCGTAAACGAGGTGGCAGTGGAACCCTGAAATGCAGAAACACACAATGGCGAGCCAAAGGTTTCAGAGATCTTTTTAAGAAACAGTAATGTCTGAACCGAAGTTTGCGAGGTCTAATTTACGACTACGACTGGTGGATGATACCCGTGGCAGTGGAACCCACCCAAAGCACCGCAATCATGTCCTTGTCGGCGAGTTTCTCCTCGCCCGTGAGTCCCAACAACACGTCCACGAAGTCGGCGTCATACTCCTCTCCCGACTCTCTCGCTGCCCCTCTCGCCCGGTGCTCGTCGATAATTTTCTGCACAAACGCCTCCACCTTCGGCACGAGCGCAGCGCACCGCTGGTGAATCCGCTGCGCGTCCAGGCACTTGAGCGCCGGCAAGTGATCTGCCCAATTGAACGCGCCCAGGAGCTCAAACCCCTCTCTCACCATCGCTTGCAACTCCCCCGCCTCAGCAACCCCCGCGTTGAAGTCATACCGTCGACCAAACACACTCGCCATGATGTTATTCAAAGAGGCTCGTTGCAAGAGCGCCCTCACTTCCATCGCCGCGCCCCTCGCATCCCCGATCGCGTGCACCATCACTTCCACTTCCAACATCCGCGCCTTCCCATGGGCCGCAATGCGCTTCGGCGCGAACAAGTGATTTGCCGCAATTCTTCTCAAGCTCCGCCAATACTCCCCGTGAGGCGCGAATCCAATCGCTCTTCCGAACAGCAGCTGCTGCGCGGACTGCTTCAAGGGACGATTAGCGAACGCTGAGCTGTGGAGAATCTCGCGAGCAGTGTCGGGCTGGGATGCGATCACGAGGCGAGTCTCACCGAGACTTAACGCCATCAAGGACGTCGCCTTGTGGAGGACTGCCAGGGATGCGAGACGGCGGTGGGCTTGGCCACCCATTTCCATGAGGGAGCCGAGAATGGGGAGCCCACGGGGGCCAGGGATGGTGCGCGGGCCGCGCAAACGGCCCCAAGAAGAACCACCCGGGGAAGCCCAGCAGACCAAGACACCACAAGCACTTATCACACCCAGCACGGCGAGAATTAACAGACCATTGAGAGAAGGACTGGAACCGAAAAGCTCAGAGAGAGAAGAGCGACCCTGCTTGGCTAACATGGGGACTGCGAACAACCACCAGCCCCCCACCTGACCTCCATTGCTCTCCATTGCTTAGCCCAATTCAGACGCTCAACACTGCTTCAACTCAACTCAACTCAACTCAAAGCCAAACCTCAACTCTATCATGCATCACACAATGAATTGCATCTCAAACCAACCCAACGAAAATTCACCTCCTCCAAAACCCACAACCCCTAACCAAATCCGCCACCTTGTACACAACCTCAACCTCGTACAAAAAATCTCAAAACCCCTGACAGAAGCACAAGCTTCGCGACCACTGTGAGTGAGGTTTAAGAACCCTGCCTACAGGGCGAGCCAGATCCGAGATTACTGAGAATTAGGAGAGATGAGGTCGGCTCTAAACCTAAGCATGAGTTGCGAGCTGCCAAGGCGAATATTACGCTGCTGCTGCTGCTGCTGCTGCAACAGCGCGCATTACTACTGCTACTGCAACTGCGAGGTGGACGAAAACACTCCAAGAGAAAGGGCGCCCAACTGAAGGGAGCCAAGGCTGATGAGGATTTGATCTGGAAGAGACAAGAAAGCGGAATGAGCATGAGGGAATGTGGGAAGCGATCAGTTGGGGCTCCTTTAAGGGAGGCATCCGCAGAAGCTCTACTGTACAGTACTGGAGGTTTGTATTTACGATGTGGGTATGAGTTTTGGGGGGATTTGGTGGTGGAAAGGCTGCGGGCGGGGGTGATTTTCGAGGGCTGTGGTGAAAATGTTGGTGTTGGTGGTGTTTTTCCCATGGAGTGGACGGAACGGGGCTTGGACGGTAGTGCGGAGGGACTTGGGTTTCGGGAAGCTGGCGGGGTTTAGATTTTGCAGGGAGGATGATCTGGACAGAAGGGGATCTCCAAACAGAGAATGTGGCTGTTCTATTGGCTCTGTCCCGGAACAGGGACTGCCCAGCGAGTTGGTTAGAACTGATGAATCCTACGAGAGTAAAATTTGTTTTTAACTTTCTGAGCGCTCATGTGGCGATCAAGTGAAGATGAAGAGAGACAAACTCCAAACCCTAAAGTATTGGCGTGTGGTGGGTACCCCCAAACCGTCACTTTTGGCTTCCACTGCTTAGTTACTATTAGTAGACTGGTCAAACTTTCATGTTTTCTTGAAAGGAGGTTCCAACACACCAAAGAATGTGACATTTGGATACCTTATGCAAAAGTTACAAAGGAACAAAGTTTGGTTCTGGAACAATTTGTTACATAGGTATATAATTGATTTTGGAGACGTACAATACACAGAGTGGAGATGGCGGTTTAGGGCTAGTGGCGCGTTTGGGTGGCCCACATTAATGAGAGTATATTCACTCATCAAGCTTCCGTTATTCCAATAAGTTTGCATGTGTAACACTTGTGCTAAGGTAGGGACCATGTTTGTGCCACAATTCAAAAGTCACCCTCTTTGTGCTTCTATATATAATAGCAGTGTACATTTTAAACCTTTATCCCTAAAGGACCAAGGTGCATTTTTTTGGCAACATAGTGATTTTGGACAGCTCACTACAAATAGAGGGGGGTTTGTATTTGTTTTCTTTGAAATTTTCACACAACATGGGGATGAGTTTTTTCCTTAAGGCTCAACAATTTTCATAACTTTTGACTATGTAGTCATTGAATGATATGTAGTTTTTTTTCTCGGCTGGGCAATATAGGCAGATTTTTGAAAATCACTTTTTTCATGAACAAAAATTTGAAATTGATTTTTTAGATTTTATATACACATAGAAAGCTTTGAATCATTCCATTTTTATCAATGAAATGAATGTTATAAGGAGTTTCAGTTTGCAAAATTGTTCGTAAACCCATTTTGAAAAATTAAATTTCTTTTGAGAATGTTTCCAAAAATACAATTAAACCATATGCATACTTAATTGTGATTGGTTGAATGTTAATTTTTTAGATTTTGGTTTTATGACGAGTCTATGGCTTAGTAGTCTAAGGAGCTTTCACTCTCAAAATTTGTAGTAATTACATGTCTTATTCAAAAATTATATTTTATAATAAATTCATGATTTCTACTCTCTACTATAGAAAAATATTTTTTTTCTAGAAAAGGTGCCTCCAACAATGCTAAAATTGCTTATTTTGCCAATTTCAAGTCGGTTTTCATCTTTACCTTGAAAGGACTAAAGCACATTCTAGGAAGAACTTGTTAAAAACTACCACTTTTTAGGCCAGTGAGAAAAAAATGAGAAAAAAATGGGGGATAGATTCAACTATATTTATTCGTATAAGACTACTATGGAAATGTGTGGAAAATAATTTAAAAAAATTTGCCGGCACAAATTGAAAGATTATAAGATTTGAAGTTAGAAGAAATTTTTTTATTCCCACCTAGCCCAACTGGATCAATAGACCGTAACTCCTCCTATAGTGAGATTTCTACACTATACAATTTTTTTTACATTTGCATCCTATGTCATGTTAGTTACATATTTGCCAAATTTCATAAATAGAGGACGAGTTTTGCATATGCTACCAAAAGTTGTCCAAATTATTTGAAAAGTTAAAGGCAACATAACTTTTGATTTGGGCACCCGATTGAATTCTATTCCCACCAAGGGTATACATGTTCACACCTTGTATGAAAATTTGGTTAACATTTGACCAAAATTGACTTTGTGCACAATCACCTGAGATAGTTATTGTGTACTTTGAATGGTCACTTGGTCCTCTAGAGGTTAATAGTAGTATGTTGAATATATGACAATTTGTATTAGAGAATTTATTTTTTGTTTATAACAAATGGACTGATTGTATATTGTTTAGTCTTAAAGTTTCTATATCCTTTAAAATTCTTAAATTAAACCAATTTATAGTTTAAGAACTTTTGGTCAATTAGAGAGGATAAACCTTTTTATCTTTTCTATGCACAAATTATTACTTTGGGATGGCAATTTCCATTACAAATTTGAGAATATAAGTTGTAGACTCTAATTTTGATTTTGAATTCATTTAAAAAAGATTAAAGTCAGTAATTCCTTGCAATTTTTCAATAAATTGTATAAAAATGTCATGAAACACCAATTTTGGATGTAGAATTATATCAAAAGGGTCATTATAGAGTAAATTATTTTTTAAGGCCAAGGT
Organism: Antitrichia curtipendula; assembly: GCA_951230915.1. Classification (NCBI taxonomy): domain Eukaryota; kingdom Viridiplantae; phylum Streptophyta; class Bryopsida; order Hypnales; family Leucodontaceae; genus Antitrichia; species Antitrichia curtipendula. The sequence goes on along the minus strand of OX579633.1, from coordinate 19,664,084 downwards.
ATCTTCAATTTATGGTTTCTATAAGTTCATAGTATGTCCTCCAATTTCACAAGGAAATGTCCCTATAGTCTACAATTTGGATTGAAGATGATTTTATTATCAATTGTGGTGAACAATTTGATAATACAATCGTACAAAGCATTTTATAGTTTCCTTCATAGTCATGATAATGCAATACTAGTTATTCATTTATTACAAGCTCATATTTCAAATGTGTTCATTTTCAATCCAAACATGACCTCCAGATATGTGAACTAAACTCTATGTCCTCTAATTTACATTGGATTTTAATGTAGACAGTCACCTACATGCATTCATTAAAAAAAAAATTGCTAGTAGAAAAAATGTCCAAATTGACATGTCCAAAGTGATTGACAATGTCCAAATCAACATATACATGTTAATTTTGTCCAAATCAAGTCGTCCTATGTGACTAGTACATACTAATAATTCAAGGTGCAATTTCTACCGGTGAATGTTGGGACCCCAATAGTGCCACTGTCACTTCCCAAGAATGGTCATGACTTCATTTATATAAAGAAGCTCAATGAAGCTTTTTGCAAAACCAATATGGGGTCATTCCTAGAATGGCCATAATAATTTGATGCCCATGATAGGGTGGCTTATCTTACACGACATGAGTCATATTTTGAGTCAAAGACGTGGATTCAATGAGCCAAAATATAGTGACTAGGCTATTGATGGCACTCTCAAAGCGAGGATTACCCAAAACTGAATGGAATTGAAACTCAAATTGCAATAGGCTCTATGATTCCTAGCAATGGTTGTGTACCGTAATAACAATCACTACTTCCAAAGACTAAGGTAGTGTGCTCTAAAAGCGCCCATCTTCTTCAAACCGCCCCTATGTTTAGGTGGAGAATGGAGATGGGGTGGTCTTTAAATGGACCAGTTTAGCAACTGAATGCATGGAGGAAAAATTGTTTTTCTATTGCAAGAGCCAACCATTGTCTTTGATTTCTACTCATCTCTTTACAAGTTACAAGTGGACGGATTTTGGAAGGCCTATGGTCACAAATAGGTGCCTATGCCTGGAATCTTTGAAAATTTATAAGTAATTCAAAAGTGCTTGGAAAAAATACAAAATCACTTTGTTAGGTTCCACATCTACCATAGTGTGACATGGGTTTGGTTTTTGCAAAAACAAAATAATAATTATATTTACCTGAAGAGGTTTGTTTTTGTTTAAATGGAATAATGATGATTTCATTTTTGTAAGTACATAATTATTAGGCTTTTCGTCATACATTCAATTTGAACAAAATATGGCGTCCTTTCAAATTTAAAGGGACAATCAAGGTGAATGAAAGTGGAGTGGGTTTAACGGGTTTTAATTGAATCGGTAACGGTTGAAGCAGTAGTGGTTCATTTATTTGGTTTATTAAAAATATTTTGTTAAAAATATTTTGTGTTGCCAAAGGACAATTACTGAACTTTTCGTCATATCTCTTCCTCATTTTTCACACATTTTGTTATTTGTTTTCCTACCATTTTTTGGAAATTCGTTTTTTACATTTTTGAATTAATAAAAATCGAAACCCATTTCACACTAAGGTATTTTTCTTTCTCTGAAAAAATGATCTTAAAATATTTCTGTCCATGGAAGCCTATGAAAAAAGGCGGACCAGTCCTTAAATGGTCGCTTTTAAGAGCATGTTTTCTTACCTCCAGGTTCGAGCATGAATAGTTGCTAGAGCTGCAATCTAAACAAATTTGTATGAGTTTTGTAGCCACGAAGTCATGAGATAGCAATGCAGTTTTGTGTGAACAACCTTCACAAACTATCAGTGACGAGGAGGTGATGAAGCAGGCGAATGTGAGGCTGAGGAAACGGGAAACGACAAAAGCATGATTGGCCTTAGTTACTGCAAATGCCAATTCATTTGTTGTGGAGGAGTTTTGAGGGACATTCATCCCCATGGATTGATTGTGGGGAATGGCTTGCTTAAGCTGATTCATTTCAGGTGATCCATTCATGTTGTGAGGAGCTGATTCAGGGTTGGGCAAATCGCAATATTCAGAACTTGTAAAAACGTGGTGTTATGTTGGCATGACATTGTTCTGGTTGGTTTCGTGATTTTGCAAGATTGTGACCTAGAGCAAGAGGATCCCAACAAGGACACTCTATCTATGACAACTTATGCGTCAACTTAACTTGGAGTCAACTCATGCATACAAAAATGGTGTTGTAAAAAGCAAAAAAAATACAATGACTGTGTGTAAGGTAGAACACCTCATTCCAGTCCAAACTCCCGTTCCAAACATCTAGTGAAAGCCCTATTCTAAAGCTGTTTGTTTTGGAAAAACAAAAAAATACAAATGACGGAAAAAAATTGCTTACTAAGGTCAAATTATCCATCACCATTCACTGCCCAATTCTGTCTCCCTAGTTTTGGCCCCCATTCCGCTCATTGAAACATCCAAATCTGTTCATGTTTTTGACAATTTCAATGCATTAATGTCAGAAAGGGGAATGTGTCAATCCTTCATTGGTGGGAACTCAAGTGTCAATAGATACATGTTAAGGCGATAACGGATTGTGTAGGGGAAATTTTTTACCCCACTCTATAAGTGGTTTTGTAATTTCAAGGCAAACCACTTCAAAAATTCATAGAAATTACAATTTTAATCGTAAAATTATAATTCCACTTGGGTCTGATCCATAAAAGAAGTGCACACCTCTGAAAAATATGTGCCCCTCTTGGAATTGACCCCAAGATACTCAGATTCCAAATTAGAGTGGTAATAGGCTTGTCTACCTTGGAGGGAGTTGATTGCGTGAAATTAACGAAGATAACACATGTCTAGAATGGACAAAATCTATACCTTAATTGTACATTGTCATCAATTTACTCTCAATTGGCTTCAAATCAATGCAAATCAATTCATTCTAGTAAAAAAAGTATGCAATTGGTATTAAAATTAAAGCCATTATGGATTAGATTGGGCATAGGTTGGTAGAAGTCCTACAATGGCTATCTTTCGGATGCTAACAAGCATGGCCATGGGCTCTATAAGAAGCCCAAGGCAACACCCTTCTATAAGGGTTTATTTAATCACATGAAGTCCAAAATTATTTCTTCAATTATAACATTGTTTCTTATTGCTTATCTACCACAATTGAAATTTATTCCCACATTTTTCATATAGTAGTCTCATATTACACTATTCATTCTACCTACAATAGGAGGTAGTTTACCGTAGATGCTCTCAAGGTTTAAATACAAAGACAATCATTTCAAGAGCCAAATTTTGAAATCATAGTATAAAAAGGCAAAGCCACGCATATACCAATGGCATTTGTTGTTGTTTTCAAAATTCCTTATTTGCTTGTGAAAAGCAACCTTCTTTTTAAAAGAAAAAAAGAACACACACCATTCAAAGATTTGTGCTTATATTGAAATAGTTGGTGGAAATATAAGATAGTGTAAGCTAAAACATCTTTAAATATGTATCAAAACTTTAGCTCAAACCTCAAATAGTGATTTCCAAGTCGAAACAAAATTTAGAGCAAAGTTTTACTCCATCCAAACTATGTATTAATCTCTAAATCAACAAGGCCAGTTCGTGAACCCTATGCATAGAAGCTTTGTACTTCAAAACCTCCATTCAACTAGCACTATAAGAAACCCGCGTTTTTTGGGGTGCTAGCAAAAAACGTGCCTTGTTTGTATAGATGTCTCAGCGTTGGTCGGGATACGGGCTATTTTATGCAAATTTTGTTGGATGTTGCGAGGAACGTGTACATGTTATTCGAAAAACGCATGAACATCAACTATGACAAGCATGTCGTGAGTGACGTCAAAGAAAACATAGACTTGTTTTTTTTGACATCCAGGAAGACATGAGGAGTCCACGTCAGCAAGTAGACCAATTTTGCCTATGGGTAAGTTAGTAAAAATTTACTACAATCTATGGTAAAATGTTGACCATATGTGAAAATTTTAGGCAAAGGGCAGCCACATGGCATGCTTTGCAAAAAAAAAGAAATGGATGGATGAGCACCATGGATGAAAAGAGATGATCTTTATACAAGTAGGGTGGTAAAAAGTGAAACAATCCATATGGGATATACACAACAAGAATTGTGTTCAATGTAAAATGTCTGAAACAACATGATGCAGATGTCAGAAACAACGTCTAGATGTTTGAAACAATGTCAAGATGTTTGAAACAATGTCAAGATGTTTGAAACAATGTCAAGATGTACATGGCCAAGTTTCTATATTCTAGTTATCCCATATTTTTTGTCTCACCATGGACAGAGAATGGATACAAATATGACCTTTGTAATCTAATTTTCAATAAAGGAATTTTTTCATTTGGCCATCAAAAATTCTCTTGATGGTAGATGGTAAGTTTTCTTTAATTCTTGGTGAATTCAACATTCTTTTTTGTTTATTTTATTTATAATTTATTTTAACTAATTATTTTTTTGTTGATCTTGCGTGATGGATAGGGTATGCACCAATTGATGTCTCAAAAAACGTCTAAATTGACGATTCAAAAAACAACATTAAAATTTTCAAACAAAATAAAAATATGTTGACTAGGCAAACCACGTCAGATTTTCCCGCGGCCACATCACTGCCTACGTCATTAAGGGCCCGGATGGAAAATTGTCCCACGTGGCACTGCCCGGATGGAAAATGATGACATGTCGCCATCGTGGCATCCACATGTCATATTTTCTGAACTTCAAAAGACCACGTTTTCTGTGATGTCAAAATATAACAAGTACAAATTAGGCCCGTTTTTTGAAAACATGGTCATGTTTTTTGCCCGTCAATTATAACGAATTTTAGGTGACATCTACGAAAACACACGTGATGTCATGAAAAACATAATCTAACGTTTTTTGTGACATTTCAAAAAACACGGGTTTCTTATAGTGTAGTATGAGGAAAAGGAGGAATTTGACGAGGATCACAAATGAACGTTTTTGCTATTCTATAACTCCTTGTAATTGCTTAGACCTTGCTTACACCTAAGATGAAAACACCCATTCCCGTCCATGTACCCAATTCCATCACCATATACCAATATAGTACATTCTTACTATGAAAATGTGCAACGTTGGTACATTAGGGTGTCTTCACCTTATTCTTTGCAAGTTACAAGACAACATCAAGAAACTGAAGGTGACATGATTATAATACACAGACAATTAATTTGGGAGTGAAGTTATATAATCCCGGTAACTAATTTGCAATCCAGGAATCCTAGAATTTTAAAAAGGCTGCTTTTTTAGGGTTTATGAGACACCAAACTACGAATGATATTTCTGGGGTCAGGAAGAATGTTGTCTTCAGTTGATGAGAACTATTAAGTTATTTCTTTACAACAAAAGACTGAGAATTTGCCATCTGGACTGAAGCATGGGGTTCAATTTAGGAATAGACACTACTTTGAAAATGCACTATTTTGTTGTCTTTGATGAGCAGTGAAGGGGCTGGCTTATGCAACAATTGCACGTGGTCTACTAAGCTCACTAACTTACTAAGTGTTGCTTTCACCAACTGAAACAATTAAGTGATGGGTTACATTACCAAGTCTGTTTTTGCAATGGATTGTTGCAATATAAATGTATCAAAACTATTGGAGGAGTTTTTAGAAAAATAAATGAAGATCATTCAGCACTAGTCAGTATAAAAAGTAATCAAATACTGATTATTTTGTGACTTGTAAATATTTCTCTTTTAGATCTTTGGAGAAGGAATTTAGAGAAAAAAAAATGGTTTTAGATTGGCAAGCAGAAGAATCACGGCTATTCTTAGGGTCACTTCACACTACGGCCGACCAAGTCAAGAGGTCGTGGGATTGAGTGGCCAAACTTTGTTGAGAGTCCAAAGAAATGAGCAATAAATAGGCAATAAAATATAGGAATTGGAGCCTTCAGTCGACCATAGTATTAAGCCTCTAAAGGCCAAGTCCAAAGTCCAAAATCTTTGCAATGAACTTCCACGGCCTCTCAACTTGGACGGCCAAAGTGTGAAGCCTCCCAAGGCCAAGCCCAAAGTCCAAACTCTTAGCAATGAACTCCCACCTACCAATCTAACGGTTGAGATTTTGTCATAAGTTGACGGACTCTCGACCATAGTTTGGATCTCCATTTTTACTCAACCCAAACTTCCTTTGAGAGTCTGTCGCCATGTAGGCAATTTATTGCCACATAGGTAGTTGGAGGGTGATGGCCTTTGGACCTGTACCTTCTAGTGTGAAAGGTCGAGAGGCCGAACTTTTGGTTTTTTGAAATTTCATTGGTGGAAACCCACGGCCTCTCGACCTTTGGCCATATTGACACTCACCGGGAATTAACACCGGGAACACGATATGAACTCCCTGTGATAGTGTGAAGTGGCCCTTACTACTCATAGTACTAAATAACATCAATCTTTAAGACCAACGTGAATGAAGAGTCTATGCCTCTAGGGCATGGGTAGCCTTGGCTACCTTTGGCTATTTCTTTTAGAGGAAGACTCTATGACTATTGCTAAGATGAACTAGTATCAGAAGCCGAGAGTAGTAAGTAATGGTTGTGTATGTTTTCTCTAGTATTGACGTAATTTTATTTGTTGTTGAGTTCAATTAGAGGTTATTTCTTTAACCCGTAAATGCTCAAGGCACCCAAATTGTGGTGCTGACAATACTTTGAAGTTAAATAAGACCCAAGTACGTTTCTATTTTTAATAGTGTCTATTTTTGACAAATTCTTTTTGAAGTCTAATTTTAGCATCAAAAATCTGATTATGAAAATGAACGATTATGATTTTTCTATTCAAGATTTTGTGCAAGGGTGTCCATTGCAATCTTGATTTCCCATAGTGTTGAGGGCTCTTGGAAATGAGCCTCAAATACACTAGATCTTGGAAAAAAAATCACATTAGAAGTTCATTTTAAAAGAAAATTGTAGATTAGATTTTGAGAAGCCATAAATTGATTGGAGTTATACATGTTACTAGGCCCTTCATCCTTGTACTTTTTTGTTGACCAATTTTTTAGATTTGACATGCAAAAAGAGAATTGATTAAGTATTATAATCTTTCAATCCTTAAATGATATTGTTGTGTTTTCTTTTCCTATGTGATCTCTAGCATATCTAGTTTGAATTTGTACGGTTACAATTAAAAAAGAATTGATAGAACTTTTCAAAATGTTGACTTTTTGTTCAATTTAGAACAAATTTCAAGAAGCTCAAAATAGGCATTGGACATTTAGGGGTTAAATTTTGATATTTTGGCAAGTAATTAAGGAGTTTGTAATTGAAGGTTTGGATTTGGATATTGTTGGGTCTATAATATTAAATTTGGTTGTTATCTCTATTCTTGAACTATTAAGGCAATTTTTGTTGTTTCTGTTAATTCATGGATTATTGACAATACTTTGTTATTTTTGTTTTATGCATGTGTACATATGTATATATATATATATATATATATATGCGTGTTTTTATATTTCATTTAGTTCTAGTAGTTGTTGGTTGTTTTCTTGTCTTTTTGTAAGGATTGTGTATTGGAGGTATTTTATTGCATTTTGGTGGATTTATCTAAATGTTATTTTTAATGGTTGGTTTTGGAGCTTTAAGTGTTTGATGGTGTGAAGCTTGGTTTGGTAAGTATTATAGATGGCTCTTCTTACTTAGACTACAATAGTTAGTAGTGGTGCTATTTTCCACCCTTAGTTTTTAATGTTTTAGATTAGTGTATTGTATCTAGTTTGTATTGTGTCTTAGTTGTAGCAATATGTAAATTAAATGAATTGGGTTATTCAATTTTGGGTTTGTTTGGATGGTGGACCAATTTGTAGGTGGTTTATTGCTAAGAGTATGTCCCGTTTTAGTGTAGCTTCACAAGTACATGTTTTAGTTGAGCTGTCACAAGTGCAAGTTAGTAGCCATGAGGGGATTGTATAACCTTAGGGTTGGTTCTCTTTTTCCAACATTCATTAGATTTTAATATCTTGTGTTCTTTTGGCTTACAAAGGATTTACATATTTTTAATACTACCTTATTGTGGAATTTGATTATGAGGATGTTAGTATTTTCTTCAATGCATGATAGTAGGATATGTGGCTACGTGTCTATTTTTTGGAAATACAAATTGTGCAATTAATGTATGGATTTTATTGGAGGTTGAATAAGTGTTTTCTAGCAATTCCCATGTATTTCCCGTATGTAAATTTTAGTAGTTGTGTGCTTTGTTTATCTGATATTTTTAGATTTTTTTAAAAATTATCGAATTTGATTTTGTTCAGTTCATTATTGTTTAACCATTTATTCATATATATGTAATTATGTACTTTCAAATATTTGTTTGTTTATTTCTTCTTCAATTAGATATTTCTAGAGGTTTTCAATTGAATCTTTCTATATTTTATGTGGATTTTTTTGAGTGGCTCTATGTAGCTAGTACGAGATTGTATATGTGTTTTTATATCATTTTGTAATATTTTTTTGTGCCTCGCATTGTTCCTTACTTTGTTAGTTTATTGGCTTTTTTTATTTCATATTATATTTTTGTGGACTCTGACTTTGTGTATAAGTGTGGGTTTTCTTTAGAGTTGTAGTACTTTAGTCCTTTCGACAAAGATTAGCTTATTTGGATGGTTGTTTTGGAGTGCGGGGGGGGTCTTAATTAAGTGTTTATTAGGTAGAGGGAGTTGAGACTATGTGTAAATATGTGTGGGTTTAATATTGGCTTGGATGATTTTTAGTGATTATTGTATTGCTATTATTTATGCTCCAAGGATATTTTGGAGCCTTGGTAGTCTATAGATGAGGTTTATGTTTTTCTCTTTATTGTAGATTCTATATTTGGTTGTATCTCATTATCTATCTGATTCTAGTAGTATGAATAATCCATCTATATAGTAGTTATTGGTCTTGTATTTTGGTGTACATGTTTTTATATAATTTGGAGCATGGGCTATTTGGGATGTCTTACGTGGGTGTTTTTATTTATTTATTTGCTTTCTCCAATTGTGGTAAGGAATTAACTATTGTATTTTCTAGGATAGGATAGGATGGCGGTTCTCAATATGTGCGAGTATGATTTTTAGTTGTCTTGTGATATTTATTTGGAGGTTTTCTATAGGTGATATATATATATATATCACCTATAGAAAACCTCCAAATAAATATCACCAATAATCCATGAATTAAGAGAAAACAACAAAAATGCCGTCACATAAATGTATTTCATCCATTTTCTACAATTAGATCTTAAAAAAATTCAAAATCCATCCAATGAATGGCATCTTTTAAAAAATTTAATATTGGTTCATTCCTTAATTTTTTACATGGATTAGGTCCTCTCATTTATAATAGAACTAATAATTTTCAAATGATGATTTGATTTGAAGATGCTCAACCAGATAATGTTATACACATTAATCCCTATGAAAGTTTGCAGTCATTGGATGAAATAAGAATGATTTCATGAGTTTATTACCAAAACTACAAGAAGCGGATGAAGTACATACAAGTATATTGAAAAAATAGTTTTTGTCTATCTTTCAATCATCTAATCAACGTAGGTCACTTGGAGCTTAATGATTAGTGTGCAAGGTTTTAAATGAATTTGTGTAGGGATAGGAAGAAAAGAAAAATTTGCAAAAATGAAGATTGGATGTCTAGATTTTTCTTAATCTATAACTTATTCCATCCTAATAACTCAAAATCTAAATATTTCATCTTTCAAGGGATTAAAATTTAGTGATCTATTTGTATCTATGTTTGACCACTTTGAAGTCTTTTAATTTACTCAATTTTCAAAAAAAATTGAAAAAACAACAACAATAGGATACAAAATTATTTATTACAACATTAAAACGATTGGGATTGGATTTTTTCAATTCCCTTAAATAACTTGTTAACAATTTTTGTAATTTGAATCATTTTCTGCTTCTTTCTACTTATTATTTTCTTCTGATCTGTTGTACAATTCCAAATGATTTGAAAATTTTCAAGCGTGTAGCCAACTTACCTTTGAAAATGAATGCAAAGAAGCACCACCATTTTGGACATTTTTTCATAGAAATGTGACCTTGTGAAGTACAAGGCTGCCTTGTTTTTTGCAGGGCCAAAAAAAGGATTTTTGTCACTTCAAACGCTAATGTCTGGCAATCCACATGGTGGAAATTTCTGGAATTTGTTCTAGACATTCTCAAACTAGAGTACTACAAAATCCTACGGTTACATGTGGCCAATTTTTTTATTTTTTTCTAAAATATGGTATTCGTACTAGAAATGGCGTTTTTGGAGCGTTTTTGGTAAAAACATAGTCAAAACCTTTAGGGATTTGGACAATTCTAGCAATTTGGACATCTTTAAGGTATCTTTTACTAAAATCTTCATCAACCATTTTGAAATTTGGCATGTATGTAACTAATAAAATATGGCATAAAATTTATCTAGGAAAAAAAAAAAAAGTTTCAAATCACGTTCTAAGAAGAGTCAAACTTTGTTGGCTATGCTAAAGCAATTTTAAAAAAAACATTTCCTTTTAACTTCAAGCCCTATTATCTTGCAATCTTTGATATCAAAGTTCTTGAATTTTTTTTTGACATATTCCATATGTTGTTCTCTAAATTCTCACCATTTGAATTTTTTTTTAATTTAAATAAAATTGCAGAAAAAAAATTAAAAAATGACTAGTGGTTAATTCACGTAACCTCCTTGCATTGGATGGTGGTTTAGTGTAAGTTACACTCAACATTTGCTTCTGAAATTTTGCATAAATGTACCTAACAAGATTTAGAAATCAATGGTGGAGAGACTCAAATTTATAGAGAACAAAAATTTTACTTTAAGAGGGCTCAAAGTCTTCTAACGCCATTTCACAGGATTAAAGAATTTTTTTTTCTCACTTCAAATGTTATAATCTTTCAATCCACATGGTCAAATGGACGATTTTTTTTCCAACCCATTGTTAAAGTAGTCTACGACACTTTTGTATTGTTGAAGTGAGAAAAAAAGTATTTTTTTTCATTTTGGGGCTATGGACTAAAAAAATGATGATTTTTGACAATTTTTCTTTAAAAACACCCCAGTCCTTTAATTAGGGGTTTAAAGTGACCATTTAAACCTTGCTTTGGACACGAGTGTTGTGAAGCAATTTTGACTTCAAAACGCCGCAAAACTTTAGGGTTTAAAAAACAAACTCTCGTGCATTGTAAAAGATGATAGGATTACCTAAAGCACAATTTGATTTGTTTTTTTTGTTTTCATGCAAATAGATGAAATTTCATGAAGGGCATTCTTCATCACACATGGGTTACCAAGCAACAAGGACAGTGACAAACTGAAAGCATTTGGAAGGGACTTTGAATGGATGGGATCCATCTCTTGCCAATTTTGGAACCCCTTTTCAATCGTGTTTTTACTCTACATCAATAGGTTCCCACCTCTTTTTTTAAGAAAAAATAAACTATAGAAAAACAGGCTCGGACGGAATGCAGGGTTTGTTGCTTTTTTTTATTTTCTGTTTTGAGCTAACTTACAGTACCCATACTAAATTGTGATGTGACAGGCGGTGTCCCTTTTTCTAGAAAAGAAAAGAAAAACAAGGGCTAAATTACGACCGCTTGCTATACTGAGGTCAACAGATTGGGTCTTAAAAGTGATGTCGTTGGCAATTTGCCACGATTGTAAGAGCATCCTTCTTCCAATTTATTTCTAACTTTTGGTTGGTAAATAATTAGAACATAAAATTACTATAATTAGAGAAGCGTCATTACATCACTAAAATTAGACACATTAATATTCTAATTTGGATTCTGATCATTAAAGTAAACTCCATTGAAACACAAAAAGTTATAGAGACCTCGGCAAATTCATGTAGAAGAGCATCCCCCTATGGTCGTTGTAATGGTTGTATGGAGAGTGAGTTTGTGGTCCCATGAATTTTGCCAAGAAATGAGATCCCATGTCCAAGCTCACTAACCAATGCATTAGTGCCGGAGGCCCACAAAAGTCCCAATTCTCACTTGCTATGTGGACTCTCTTTATAGGGCTCATCAAAGGGAAAAAATCAAGGAAGATTCATTCCAATCATTGCACTTTTGAAAACAAGGGGGATATAGTCTAATCGAATGAATTCATTCACCTTAGGTGTCACGACTTTTAAGCTACACTATAGGGGTTCTTCAAGTTGATCCACTCACCAAGTGGATTAGAAGGACTCTCAAACCAATATTGAGGCCCAAAAATTAAAAAAATGATAAGGGATGTTCTAAGATAGGAAAATCAAGCCAATGGCATGGCAATTTAAAGACGGATTTGAAGAGTCATTGCTTTGATTTTTCTTTTTCTTTCTTAAGAATGATTTGAAGAGTCTCTCTCTATTTTTTGTCTTTTAGCTAGCTTTAAATGGGCTCTACTTTAGGTTGTCCAATTTCCAAATAGAAACTTTATTGTGTCTATTTAATGATATTTTGATGAGCTTCTAATGATACAATAATAATTACAAGTTCTAATTTTACACCAAACAAAAGATATAAATATACCAGGGCTTTTCTTTGCACTACCAATGGCACCCACTTAAGGTTTCAAAATTTTATGTCTAAAATATTAGAACCATGGTTCAAAGGGATGATGTTTTTCTAGTGTTTTGTGGGTTTCATATAGATAGCAAATCCTCAAAAGAATGGTTGTCTATATTGACCTTGGAGAACAAAGTAAATCTTCCATTCTCTAAGGCACCTCCACACATGTGCCCTTATCAAGGAGACAATGTAAATTGGCGTCTTTGGTGGTATATGAAACACAATGTTTTTGGTGTATGCTATCACAAAGAGCTTGCATAGGGATCCATTGGCGTATCCATATGAGACATCCTCATGGCATCATAATAAATTCTCCAATTGAGCCTCAACCTCAAGAGGCAACCGCCTCGCCACTACTAGAAAAAATCATAACCAAAACAATAGAACCGGAACCAAAAGTGTTGTTTGGTTCTACTATTTTGGTCATGTTGTATTAGTAAAAATTACACTAAAATATGTTCTTCAATTCAATTGATTTCGACAATGTTTTTTTTATAAATATTTTAAAATTGCCACATCAGCACATGTATTGGAACCAAAGTTTGAACTTGAGACCTTGCCTTTGCAAATTGCATTCTTCAACCAGTACTCCATGGTTGCATTTATATGTGCATGTGTAAAAAACATTTTATTATTTATAATATATTTATTTATTCATTTATTTATTTTTGATAAAAAAAATTGAAATGCTTAAAATAACATAAATCTTTTGTTGTTTTCACAAAATTTTATTAAATTGATAAAATTGTGCCTGTCAATGCCTTGAACAATTTAGACTTGTAGATTTTCTATTGTCTTGGTCATAGCTTTCTAGTAGTGTGCATGTGGCATCAACAAGTTGTAGATGGTGCACTACATGCACATTAGAGAACAAAATTGAAAGAAGTAGATCCGGAAATTGTGGATTTGGAGCTCGACACCAAAAGAATAGCTATTAAACCAAATGCCCTATAATGAAACCTTTCTAAAATGCTACAATCCAATCCTAAATCCTAAACAATACTCATTATATATTAAAAAAAGATTATTTTTAAACCTATTATATTATATTTATAAATTTATTTAAATATAAATATAAAACAAATAAATAATCAAATATTTATACACATAATATATTCAGATATTGGCATCTTTAAAAAGTGCAAATGAAATCTAAAGCTAGCACATCAAAACTCTAACCTTTATATAGCTATTCTATGACTATTCTACAACTCTTCTACAAATTATTATAATGAGATTGTAAATTCTATTTTTATATTCCCACCTAATAAATTTAAATCCTAAATATAAAAAATATATAAATTTTTATAACACTTTTTTGAGGGAATGAAATTGTACAATGTTTAGAAATTGATTTCCAATCATTCCTTATAAGCAATTGTTTATCATTCTACTAATGAATGACACTTTTGAATCCACATCAATATTCTTTTATGTCCACATCAACTAATGCAATGTTTACTGGATGATAAGATATTCATATACTCAACCTTCATTTTGTTTTTTGTTGACTTATCATCTGTTGATAATTTCTACAACTATCATACAATACACACATTTTCTAGATTTGCCTTGGTGCTAGCAAGCTCCGGCATCTAGTCATAGATGAGTCATTTAGAATATCTAGTGTTGTTTAGTTGATTGTAGAGGACAATGTTTTTTTCTAGTGAAAGTTACCATTTGAAATATAGAAACATTGTTCAAAATATAGAAACATTTAAAATTGATTTAAACATCATTTTTTATATTCCTATAGGTTCAAAGTCATGAAATGCTGTTTTTTACAGAATTTTAGGTAGGATTTTTTTATGATGCCAAATTAAACTAGATTTATTGAAACTTTTTTCCAAAAGTAAGAAAATATATTAGCCTTTGGGAAATACAATTTGTATTTCAATTGATGATCCAAAAAAAATGCCCTTTTAAGCACAAAATGCTTGTAATAAAGCAACAAAATAATTGTAATTATTATTATTATTATTATTATTATTAAAATTCCTTGTAGAATACATGTATGTCTAAATAAAATACTTCATTTGAATATTTCATTTGGATTAGTGATGAGAAAGTTATAAAAAGTCTTGTTTTGTGGGCAATTGAAAATGGTCTAAGTCTTTGATAATCTAGTTCTTTGAAGGCCATATCGTTTGTGCATGTTGCCAAAATAGTCACATGTGGTCTCCTACTTTGAATTTTAGTTGAACCTTATGATGTCAGTCTATACATTCTTTATATACACCTTGGGCCTTTTTTCTTAATGAAATTTCAATACTTTATAGATAGCTTTTAGATGAATAAATACATTTTCTACAACAAGAATTTTGACATCTTTTATTTATAAGAAATATGCTTGAGGATGGTGCTTCTAGATTGAAAAAAAGAAAGTCTACATTGCTGAAGAATATTTTGATATTGTTGTATGTAAACTCGGTCAATGATAGGAGGTTTGTCTAATTGTTTTGCTCATAGTTGATACTACATCATAGATATTATCCTAGAATTTGATTGATTTGTTTTATTTGTCCAGAAGTTTGTCTATATTGATTAATCTCTCAATTAATCTTCCTTTATAAAATTTGAAATGAACTTGTCCAAAATTTAATTACAAAAATTGAAATTTTCAGTCTAAACTAATGTTGTTTAGAAATCCATAGATGCAACAATGTTGTCAATGAAAAGTTTAGTTGTTTCTTGTTTAGAAATTGTCTTACTACAAAGAATGAAATATGCCATCATTGTAAATCAATCAAAAATAAAATTTGTTGCAATTGAAAGTGACATATTTGTAATAAAATCCATTAATATTGATTGCCATGACCTTTTGCCATTATTGGAAGTTGTTGAAATAGCCCATATGATTGATGTCATGGAACTTTTATTCATATGCATGTACCATGTGACCATTTAAGTTCCTTCATTAATTTCCACAATTTAGGCCACTAATAATTCCTTGATATTAAATCTAAGTTTTTTGTTGAATCCAAAATGGTCTTGCCATTGAAAAATCAATTTGTGGTTGTAAAACTTGAAGTTGTGTAGATCTTAGAGCAACATATAAAAGACTTTTGTAATAGAAAAAAATATTTTGATATTTAAATCTTATATCTTCATAAATTTATTTTTAAATGTTGCTTCATACTTTCTCTGTTCCTCTAAAAACCTCCATGAGGGATTAACAATATTTTTAATCTTTGTGCTAGTGATACATCCATTCAAAAACCAATCATCCATCCCCTAGATCTATGCAAAATCTTCAGCTTAGGCACAATCATTTAGGCATCTAAAATCCATGTGAAAAGTATCATATATGAACACCATTCATAAATGTTACCACCTTGTCATTCCCAATGATTTAAAAGTTGGTGGCAACAATAGAATTCTATAAATATGTACTCTCAACCTAAATACTTGCAACAAAGAAACTTGATCACCTTCATAAATCGATCTTCATTGCACCCAAGTAATCATTAATCCATTGTCAATACAACTATTTGAGGAAGCAACAAGTACAAGGTGCCTCATATGGGCAAGGCCAAGCTTTCTAGGAGAAGAATGCTCCTTGATCGCTTGCTACTTGCCCCCACAAGGTCATTTAGTACATCCAACACTTATTCAACGGTTGAAATGGAGAAACTAAGTTTTTTATGAGACACAAATTGTGCGTGATTTGGAGGGTTTTAGAGGGACAAAGGGAGTAGTTACCAAAAGCAAATTGGTCTTCATTGCGCATTAAACTTCCTCTTTGAAAGGATTAAATTCAATTGTGGACTTATCAATGTATTTTGTTGTATATTGGACACTTTTAGAGCAAATGATTTCTATTGATCTAAGATCACATCACCTACATTTGGAGTCAAATATGAGCATTGAAAAAGAGCATCTATTTTTTATATTGGTGCCATGGATAATATGTAATGAAAAAATTAAATTGAGAAAGTAACATACTCCATCTAACTTGGAGACAATTCAATATATGGGCCTTTTGCACTATTGAAGGGTTTTATACAAAATGTAAACTACGACTTTATGTTGAGCTCTTGTAGAAAATGTCTACATTCTTCAAATGTAGCAATGATTGTCAAAAAAAATTATCATAGATTTTGTAATTGATTTCTATTGTTGAATTTCAAGGAAATGGATTTCAACATTTGCTCCATATTGAGAAAGTATAGACCCAAGAGCAAAATTTGGTGCATCCGGATCAAGAAAGAATGGTTGTATTGACTTTGTTTGTATTAATACAACGGAATGATGTAAAAGAGGATTTCAATATTTTAAAAGCATTATTTAACCTCATCATCCCTCCAAAATTATTTTTTCTAGCAATTTGAATTGATGGGATAACAACCTGTGATTAATGTTTTACAAATATTTTTTAGAAGTTTGCAAATCCAAAACATTGTACTTCCTTTATAGATAGTGGGCAATTCCATTTGAGGGAATTTCTTGCACTATGGGTTTTTAGTTTAAGAATCTAAGGTGAATTTTTGGTAGGGCTACATTCATTTTGTGTCCAAAAGCACTTGATGTGATATTTTTAAGAATTTCAAAAGATCATGGACAAATATAAAAAAACAATTCTTGTCTGAAATAAACTTAAGATGGTTTGAGGATTTTAATCTTGTCTAAGCATCCTCCAAAATAATAATTTATATTTACATATACATTACATTGTTTTAAAACACTACATGCAAGATTATATCCTAAATTTCATAAGAAGAGGGATTTTGAAAGAATTTTGAGCTATAAAATATTCAAACATTCTAAAATGTAATAATAATCTAACTTAAAATGTTCATATCCCTTATAATCTTATAAGTTAATAAATTAAAATATATATGACATTGAATTTTAATTCATAATCTATTAAAAAAGCATTTTTTTTAATGAATTTTCTTTTGGAATATACTTTTAAATGAAATTTTGGTGACACTTCTTTTTTATTAAGTTTAAATTTTAAAATCAAATGTGGATAGTTTCTACAATCAAAACTTTGAAAGAAAAGGCCAGACTTATATTAAAATGAGATTTTAAATAATTGAAATCTCTACCCCCTAAGGACCAGTGGGGTTTTCAGGACTGGTCAAAACCTGCGATTTTTTGGTATGTTATTCAAAAGTGAAAATTGAAACTTTTTTTTAAACTTCAACCGTACAAAAGTGAAATTAAGCCATTTATCAGATTGTGGGAAAAATTTCAGCCCATTTGACTGCATGGATTGAAAGATTATAAGGTTTGAAGTGAGAAAAAAAACTTTTTCCATTCTTGTGAAACAGGGTCAGCAGACTTTGGGCCCTTTGGGAGTGAAATTTTTGCTCTGCATGAAAATGAGGATTTTGACCATTTGTAAGTATAAAATGTTAGGTTCACTTGAGAAAAAATTTAGAAGCAAATATGGAGTTTAGCTTACTCTAAATCATCTTGTAATGCAAGGACATTAAGTGAATTGACAACACAATAGTCAATTTTTGATGATTTCTTGTGCAATGAGAAACATTTTATTTGAAATCCAAACAGTGAAGAGTTAGAGACAAACATTTGGAATATGTAAAAAAAAATTCAAGAATTTGATTTAAAAAAATGTAAGATAATAGGACTTGAAGTTAGAAGAAAATGTTTTTCTTAAAACTACCCCAAATATAGCTAACAAAGTTCGACTCCTCTTAAAATGTGATTTGAGGGCTAAAATTTGTTTTTATTGGAACATTTGTATGCCATGTCTCATTAATTACATACATGTCACATTTCAAAAGTTGATGAGCTTTTTTGTAAAAGATTTGTAAAAGATTCCTAAATTGCCTGAGCTGTTAAAAAAATTTAGGGCAGCACAACTTTTCATCCAGGCACCCAATTGGAAAAAAATTAGTTTTTTTGCCAAGGAAGTAGGTGTTTAGACATAGTATCCAAATTTCATGAACATCCAACCAAAAGTGACTTTGTAGAAATCTACCCAAGATTTCCTACATATGTTGAACATACACTTGATCCTTTAGGAAATCCAATTTTAACAAACAAAGATTTAGATTTTTTAATTTACATATATATATATATATATATGTATATGGTTCATTTTTTTTTCATTATATTAATGCTATACATTTTTTAAATTGGTTTTTAAACTAATAATTTAACAAACTATACAATGTTTACAAAATGTGCTAATCTTTGTGGAACCTTTTTTCAAGAGTTAGATTTTTCCTTTGAGATCATACTAGTCAAACTTCTATCAATTTTCACAATTAAAATAAGATGTGAAACACATATAAAAAATCCTATAATGTGAAGATGTGCCAAAAATTGACAATACACCAAATTTTTTTGGTACACACATTTTTCTCCACAAATTTTTCAAGAACAAAAATTTGCAAAATGTTTAGAATGATTTCATAAGCACAAAAAAATACCCAAATCAAATCCTTAAACCTCTATAGAAATTAGTACTCTAATAGTCTAATGCAAATAGTCAATTGCTTAAGACATTGAACATCATTGACTAAAAGATTATGTAATGTTCAACTATTGATCCCATTATGTTTTCCTTTAGTTTTACAAAAATCTCCTAAACCCTTAGCAATGAAAATTTGAAGAAAAATATACATCATGTTGGATTTGAAGAAACATTGCTCTCCTAATCTACAACGACGCTAGCATGTGAGCATAAAAATGCAAGCCTACAAGTCTTAAGCTTATGTTTAAGTAGATACTCTACAACCATTGAAGGTGCTTATAATATGTACACCTATAATATAGACATTTAAAACATAGGTACACTATAATCATTAAAAAATTCTATAATACAAGCATCTATAACACATGTGTATAGGTTCCTTTGTTTGTGTGCTCATAATTCTAGGAAATATAATAGCAAATATGTCCTGAAAAGACGTATTTCATAACGTTAGAAGCTCAATTTGAAGACCTTTCCAATGGTATATAACATGTTGGAATTGAAGAAAATTTCCTCTCTCAACTTGCATTCAAAGTGTCTATGTCAATATTGTATCAAAGGCCTCATATTTAATCTAATAACTTCACCCGTTGCTCTCCTCCTGAACTTCCCCTTGACCCGTTCATGGCCCCCCTTGAAAACAAAAGAATGTTCCCATGCTCAACGTGTCCATCAAATAGCATTTTGCAAATGAAAGGGGCTAATTTCTAAACCATAAAATTCATACGGTGTACAAAAAATTCATAAATAAAAAATTTGGAGTAATCTTTAGGCTTCCAATATGGTTTGATAAAAAAAAGTAGGTAATCAAATGATAGGAATGATACTCAATAACTACTTACTTAGACACATTTAAAAAAATAAGAGGTTGATAAAGCAACCAAAAATTTCTTTTAACACAAAGGAACATATTATTTTTTCCATGAAGGTTCAAAAATATGAAATTACTTGGTTTAGATGCCAATTCCATTACTTTTTCAAGAAGTCACTCCCCTAAATTTGTATTTATCTAGTAAATAACTACTTTGTTAAACTTCTATTTTAGGTGTAGTTTTATTATTTTCCTGTAGATTCTACTTTAGGTGTAGCTTTATTATTTTCCTGTAGAGTAACTCTAGTGTAGCCGTTATGGACCGTTTTTAGTTGGATGGATCCAAATCTAGGAATATTAAATGGACATCAGTGGGACCGTTAAACCAACTTACTTGCTCTTGACCTCCTCTCAATCTCTAAAGTGTTCCCGTACTAGAATTTTGTTGAGTTTTTGATTGCCCTCAAATCCGCTAAGAACAAGCTTGATTCCTTTGACTATGGCTAGTGCTAGGTTGCAACTCCCTCTTCTAATTTTCCATGATTGTTTGAATCAATCAAGGCGCTCTCTCCCGTACTTGTGAAGGCCATCATGTAAGATAAAAAGGCCAATTAGGATTCCACAAAGTTGCATGTGTTGATATAAAGGGCCTAATAGAAGGCCACCACTAAATACCAATCTTCATACAACCCGAGTCTATATCAGTTCACGGCTTGAATTTAGGCTTAGCACTGGAGTTGCTCTTAAAGTAATTAGAGCACCACCACACCTACACATGCAATGAGCTTGGGACAACTAGTGTAAAGACCAAGCTTCAAATCCTATCCCACCATTGCACAACCAACCAAATTTATTTGGCCCGGCTCAAAAATCAAATCTTTCAACACCATTTGATTGGGCCCCGTGGAATGGTGAGCAAGGCCATTTTGTAGAGATCCTCTTCGACATTACCATGTTTTTGTCCCTGGAGCCCCCAAAGTGCAACCTTGGGAGGATATGAGAGCGAATCTAGGAGGAGAAAGCCTTCTTTTACAATTTCCTTGTTATTGGGTGAGCCTCAAGGCAGGACACAGTGGGGGCCAAATGAGATAGGCTTGCCACCACCTGCTCTGCAACTCGCCACATGAGACACTTTGGAGTGCAAATTTGCGTAGGCAGGGGGTGGGGTGGGGGATGCTCTTAAGAAATATTTGAACCTGGGTTCCCTATATGAGATTTAGCCCTGGTCCCGAGGGTCAATTAGCTTTTAGTTTTTTTTAACGAGAGGGTCTAATTTGGGCAAAGATTTGAAGTTTTTTATACAATAACAATGACACGGAGTAGGTCAGCTCAGCTCAGCTCAGCTCAGCACAGCATCACCAACTAGGGCTCCTGCCTGTCCAGGTCTGGTTGTCTGGTGGGCTTGCCTTGTCCATTAGCAGTTGGTTTAGGACCAAAAACAACACAATATAAGTTACATCCAGATGGGAACAGCTGTGGCTCGGAACACCATAAAGGTCCATCACCTAGACTAGTGGAATTTTTGAGCTTGTCAACACAACCTGTCCCAAAATAATTAATGATTACTTTGCATTTCACTACAGAACTGGCTGTCATCCCAGGAACAGTCTGAAGTCTAGCACTCCAAGTCATTCAAATACTGCAAGACCTGCTAATAGACATTTTTTAAACATGGAAGTGCTCTGGAGTACAAAAAACGAGGAATGAGGTACTGTAGGAACGAGGTATACAGACAGCAACTGCTTTACTGATATGTCTTGTCTTTCCATGGTTAATGACTTCATGTCAAAGAAGACACTCAGTCACGTAGTAGCCACTAAAACAGCCCCCACCCACCCACCAAAAAAAAGCAATTTCGGGGAGAAAAATGCAGTATAAAACAATTAGCGTATCTCATGCTCTGTACTAAATTGAATTAACTAGAGTACCCAATAATTTATAATAAGGTAAACCAGCCTATGACAGGCCAACTGTCTAATGCAGACATCTACATAACCCCCCCTTTACAGTCCATTTCAGATTTTTGCTTCTACAATATAATTAGGTTGGTTAGTGGCCCACATTAGTGCATTAGGTGATTTTGATAGAATTAGTAATGACTGTCATAGGACACTTACACATTGTGAGTGTAAACTCATCATAAAGAGTTTTTTTTTTATTCCTTTGTGTGATGGCCACATTAAAAATTCTTGTGATTGTGTTAGGAAATCTGAAGACTGCATTAGGTGGTAAGATGACCATCATGAAGACATATTTTATTGATTTCAGATAGTCTACAGACTGTTTTGGAGAAATACTTAAAAAATTCATAACAAATTCCTACTTTGTCCCAAAACTAAAATTTTAACTGCTTCTTTCATTTCTCAAAGTTGTCTCTGCTAGAAAAAAATCTGATTTTATTTTGCTAATGGCAATATATCAAATCAGTCATTCTGCCTGTCATAGGCTGGTTTACCTTATATAAATGCTCATGTGACAAGAAGAAGGCAAGACAGAAGCCCTGGCTGAAGGTCTGACGCTCTCATGTCACCCCAGTTCTAGGCACAGGCAACAGAATACCCTTCACGTTGTCAGAGGAGAAGCCGAACGTTCTAGAAGATGGACATAGGCAGATCCCTTTGAAATCTGTGTCATTTGCAATGCCATGGCTTAGGGGGTACTGCATCATAAGAGAACAAGTTCCCACATAAGTTAAATGGACCTCCCTTTCCCCAAAAAAATCACAAAAGCTCCCTCTCCTCACTTCAGTAGCTGCAGACAGAAAAATCACCTAGATTTATTACAAATTAAAAAAAACCCGCAGGGCCTGTGGAAACTTGCAAACTGAAGATTTTGGACATGCAAAAGATATTGGTACGGGCACGCATCCAGTGAATGCCGCGGCAGCTCCACCCAAAAGGATGTGTACCTCTGCACACAAATCAGGCCAAACAGAACCAAAAAAGAAGAAGAGCAGAGCAGGCCTAACTTAAACCCTAAACCCTGAAACCTGAAACCTGGAACCTGCAGCGACTTCAGTCAATTTTTCCCTGAGACCCGATCTCATTCTTGTATTCTGTCTGTTTCCCTGTCGACTTAACTTTTTTTGGTTCCAGCAATGGACTTCATGGATTCTTGTGTCTAAGTTGCCCATTGCCATTTTTTTTGGGTGTTTGGGGGGGAATAATTTTCTGAGGCAGGGAGACAACTGAACTGCAAATCCATGTTGCCAGTTGAAATTTTTTGTGAAAAAGGGGCGTCTGTCATGGCATGGATGCTATCACGCCCTTATCATTGTTGTCTTAGCTTCCATGAGAAGTTCTGAAACAGGTCTTTGCCAGAGTAGAGTACAGCACAGTGCAATAGGTAGATTGCTGCAGTGCGGTCTGGAGCCAAAGATTTGAATCATCTGCCTGTAGAGGAGGAGAAAACAGGCTTGAAAACAGTTCAGGCATTACGAACTGCCTGTACAGAAGTGCCCAAAACAGTGCAGAAATGGAAGTGACTTTGTGTGGTGAGAAACTACCATCCCATGTGTGTGGTTTTAGGTTATTGAACTGGTGACATGGTTCATCATCATGTGTGATTTTATTCATAATAAAGACCTGAATTTGGTTAGGTCTGTGGAAGGACTTTGAAATGTCAAAGAAAAAATAGCAAGAGAAATTGAAAAAAAACCCATCTGAGGCTGAACCTCCTTTTACTAGAATGCTTCTCAGTCACTCATAACTTCTTGGATTGATATGAAATTTTAATCATGCAAATTACACTAGTATGCATAACTTTTCCAAATTTTTGATATTAGAAACGGACATTGTATGAAGAAGAAACAACCTGTCGAAGTTCATTATAATCCAAAAATGTCGGGATTTTAAACTTCAAATTACTCCCAAACATTCAAAACAACTTGGATTGACATGAAAATCTTACCACAACAACTAGAATTCAAGGGAAACATAACCCAACAAATTTTTATTGAAAACCAACATTGGATGAAGGAGATATAAGCCCCTGAAGTTACAGCCATCAAATGCAATTTTTGTGGATTCAAATTGAACCCATGAGCTTTGATAGGCTTCCAAAAAATCAGTACATCTTGATCTAAATTTTTTACCACACAAACTAGAAGAAAGAATGCAAATTTTCCAGTAAGTTTTATTGAATTCGGACATCATATGCAAAAGTTACAGCACTTTGAATTGGATTTGAAACTATGTGAGAACCCCTTAGTGTGTTTAGCAGTTGCAATAAATTTTGATTTACAATCAGGAGGGAATTGAATGGAAACGTACAGTGGATCATCCTTAGAAATCATTGTTTCCATTTTAAGGCATGGTAAGGATCATTCTTAAACTCACTGGCCCCATTCAATGGCATGTTTTGATTGATTACAATTGCACCTATGAGCATTAATAGAGACCTATGCACCTTTGACTTTGAAAAAACATGTCTTATTCGTTTCAAGTCAGAAAATTAAACTTAAAATTTCCGCTGTTGTATTCCTCATTTCTCTTTCTTCCACAAAAATGTAAATTTTTTTTGAGTCCACCCATTTAAGGTAAACCAGCCTATGACAGGCCAACTATCTAATGTAGACATCTACATACCCCCCCATTACAGTCCATTTCAGATTTTTGCTTCTACAATTTAATTAGGTTGGTTAGTGACCCACATTAGTGCATTAGGTGATTGTGATAGAATTAGTAACGACTGTCATAGGACACTTACACATTGTGAGTGTAAACTCATCATAAAGAGGTTTTTTTATATTCCTTTGTGTCATGGCCACATTAAAAATTCTTGTGGTTATGTTAGGAAATCTGAAGACTGCATTAAGTGGTAAGATGACCATCATGAAGACATATTTTATTGATTTCAGATAGTCTACAGACTGTTTTGGAGAAATACTTAAAAAATTCATAACAAATTCCTACTTTGTCCCAAAACTAAAATTTTAACTGCTTCTTTCATTTCTCAAAGTTGTCTCTGCTAGAAAAAAATCTGATTTTATTTTGCTAATGGCAACATACCAAATCAGTCATTCTGCCTGTCATAGTCTGGTTTACCTTATGTACAGAGGGTTTTTTTCCCTTACATGAGCGCTTTCTGAGCCTTCTTCCTTTATGCCTGCAATGTACGTCTTGCCCTTGCACTGCTAAGTGAAGCCGAACTTATTTAGTTTCAAAACCGCCTAAGTTCAGAGATTCACTGATTCACTCCCCGTGGATTTTTTGGGATAGCAACTTATAAACCTTGTCATTTAACAACATTCCAAAAAGGACAGCAGCAGGTGTACTATAAGTTAGGATATGCTATTATGTGTGTGTACTTGGGAAAACAGAGCAGGTTACAGACTTGCAGGATGGAGGCTGCCCAGTGAGGTTGTGGTAAGGTACATGAGCCTACTGACAGGGCAGAATGACTGGTTTGCCTTGCTGGCATTGTGAAAAATTTCGTAAAAATTTCAACAGATAAAAGGACAAATGCGAGAAATGGGGAGAGCAGTTGAAATTTAACTTTTTTGACAAGGTATGATTTTGTAATGAATTTCTGAAATGTGCAATCCAATTGGTCCCAAGCAGTCTCTGGAATAATCCCAAGCCAACAAGTGTAGCCATAATGGTCATCTTACTCATCTGAAGCATTCATAATATTTCCTAACAATGCCCACTAAAAAAGTCACTTCTTGTGATGAATTTACACCCCAAAGGTGGAAGTTGCTATTGTAGACACTAATCACTCCATCACCATCATCTAAGACATTGATTGTGGTCGCAAACTCAACCTAATGTAGTTCAAATCTCATGTATCGAAAAAAATATGTCATGGGTTGATGCAAGATTATAATGGGTTACTATCTAGGTGTTTGTCATAGGTAGGTTTATCTTATTGTTGCATAAGAACATTTTCCAATGGGGGCGCTACCAAGTCTTGATAAAGGTTGTACCACACATAAGCCGCTGGGAGAATGAAAAAGGAAAACCAATTTGTTTGTTTATAACCCCTTGCCATTTTCTTGGCCTCTTGGACATTAGGATCACATCTTGCATTTTGTCACTTTGTTTTGCATTTGGAGTAGTACACACCAAGGCCAAAAATTCTTGACTATGGACACACTATCTAAAAGTGATAAAAAAAATTTTGCAACTAATTGTTTGCAACCACTTTTTATTTTTGCAACAAAGACTCCACCAATGAGGAGCACTAAATTTGCATGAGCATGCTCTACATTTTCTAAGACCCGATCTTAGAGAATGGATAGTGGAAATAATTATATTTGGAAAGAATCCATGTTCATTACAATGAGAATCGCTTGAGATGCATTGGTACGAGTCCCCCTTGTTCTGTAGGCCAAGTGTGGTATGATTACTCCCGTAAAGTTCTTGAACTATATGTTACCAAAAAACATTCAAAATGGACCATTTTGATGACAAAGGCCCCTCCAAAAGACAAATGAAATCTTGTTGCACTTTAAGATCCAGTGGTAGACTACTTCATGACATCATCTATAGTAAAAATAAAAATAAAATTTTGACTGTATAGATTGTGAGATTGTAGTGTTTGAAGTTGGAAAAATATTAAGATGGGGCATTCAAATTCTAGAAAGCTTTGATTTGGAGAGGCTTTTGCACAAGTTAATTTCGTTTTTTTGATTGAATTTATTTTGTTGTTTTTTGTGACAAAGTTGGCCACATGTTAAAAAATAAACCTAACATTTCAAATTGGAGAACATGTACCAAGAAATTCCAATAAAGAAATAGCTTCAATAAAACTCTCATATGACGTCCTTTTTTCAATAATTTTTAGCTAACATACAATAATGTCTTCAAAATGTCAATGGTAGAATTATAAGTTTCAATTAGCTCTAGAAAATGAAAAAAAATAGCCCAAAATCTGTGGCCTTAGCAAGCTTGATCAATTTATGACCTTGAACACCCAACCTGAACTCTATGATAAGTTGGTTGGGCATATTAGGCGGGAAAAGGACGGCCAGAGTTTGCTATGCCTGACTCATCATGGATCATTAACATTGGATAAGTTTCCCACATGCCATTCAAGACTCTGAACACCCACATTTCCCACATGCCATTCCTCCGAATACACACATTTCCCTTCCGCATGCAGATGTCCCCTATTCCATGAAATATATGCATTTTAAAAATAAGATTAAAATTTTACAAATCAAAATATTTGGCAACTATCTCACATAGTTTTTAAGCCACTTGATTGCTGAATGCAAGGCCATGAAGACAAGCTCTTTATATAAGAGAAGTAGTAGGAAGTAAAACAAACCATGAGGGATATGTAAATTAGAATTGGTGAGAGTTCAACCGCTCAATGTTAAGTCAAAAGCAGGAATTGTGTCCAAAGTATAATTTCAGACCTCATTTGGGCATAGTAGAATAACTTTTTTCAAAAATCTTCAAACTAAGCTAATGTAGAAAATCAAGCTAAATTTCATCTCTAAGAACCCGTTTGAGATTTTGAGTCTCTAATCAAGAGTTACAGGCAAATTTCAGAGAGGGGTTGGAAGAGACATTTTCTTTGACATTTTCAAACATTCTTTCTAAATTTTGTCCATAATTTTTTGGGGATTCTTGAAATCACAAACAAGTTTTTAGAAATGAAATTTATCTCTATTTATCAATTTTTTTTAGTTCAAAGGCTTTGTGAAATAAAATATTCTACTATTTTCAAATGAGATTTAAAGTTCTGCTTTGAATACAACTCCTTTTTTTACAATGAGTGGTGGTCAAGTTCTCATCTTCAAAGTATCCCATACCCTTTAAGGATTCATAATGGAAAATGGATTTTCTTATAAAAATGACCTCTCCATTCTTCATTCTTGCTAAATATCAATGAAGTAATTCCTTCATTTTGCTATTAAGAAATTACTTGATGGTAGATTGCCAAATGATTGATTGTTATCTGACTCAATGGATTGGTATTGGCTTATTTGGATTTACAACAAACCATATTTATATTTATTTGTTAATTTGCCAATTTGTTTCCAAAATTAGAAGAAAAACTTTGAATTTATTTTTAATTAATAAGTTGACCTTGCTATTTGAGTATGGCAGTGCACAAATTGCCTTGAATTGATTAAATGCCTTCAACTTAGTATTTGAACTAAGCTGTAATTTATTTGTTGGTTTTTTAACCAATTGCTTTTGCAAACTAAACTCCAAAGTGACAAAGAGGACATAAAGTGTCCTCTAGATTTTTCTATTGCCGATAATTGAAACTTGGAGGAGTCAATTGAGAAAACATTTAATGAGCTTCATGTAGATATGTCACATACCTTTGTGATGAGATCATTGCTGCCAAAAATTGATAACTTTTGGGTTTTGGGTCATGATTTCAATTTCCGCATTGTCAGATAACAATGCTCAGACCACATCTACTTAGGCTTTAGGGTTTAAATCACTGGCGAGAAGATCGGGTTTAGCCTTTAGACACCCAGAGAAAAAGACCATTGGTGTTCATTGCCATGTAGTGTGAGGTGACTTTAGATATAGGGATTTGGTGCACAAACTTCAAGCTCGTCTAGCAATGGCAAGAGAGACGGGCGCCTTGGATCCTTATCATGCAGGAGTTGTGGAGAGAGTAGTGAGGTGTCAATTGTAAGGAGATTGTGAAGGCCATAGGATTACAATTCCCTAAATTGTCATTACAATTTCAAGTTTAATATTGTTGCACAAGATAGCTAAAATCACATGCAAGGGCAATCTCACTTTCAACCTCTATGGTTGGCGCAAGCGTTCTTCCTTCCTTTGTGATGAGTAGTAGCCACCTCCAAATAGAATTTTCAAGGATAGATAATGGGGCTAGTGCAAAGCGAGAGATGTGCAAAATAATTAGTAGAAGAAGAGGGTTTGAGAAGGGGCATGAATTTTGTCCACAATTGGAATTGCTTTAGAAACTCATGGAAGGCATGGAGTTTATAAAAGGAGCAATGTTGTGCGATTTCCTAAAGCACTTGCATGTAGAAGTAGACGTAATTGACGAGTGGCTCCTAGAGTGCAAGTGCACTAAGCGCTAGCAGAAAAAATCCTTAGTTGCTTGGATGTCTAGTACTTGTGGCATATTTCCATAGTTGGCAAGAATCAACCTTGGTCGAAGAAGCTTGCCAACCAAAATTATATGTATCATTTCCAAACTCATGCCAATCGCATTCTTGGGTGGAGGAAGCGCACCGCATTCCCTAAGCACAAAGACGGTTTGATTTGCCAGGAGTGACCTGATAATATTGTTCCAAATGAGAATGAAGGAGTTTGGAAGGGTAGCTGCCAAACTTTGACTCCCCTTACACAATCGGGGCACGTAGTGTCGCATGAAGAGAAGAATGCACGACGTGGCTAGAAGAAATGCAACTGCGACTATGGACAAGCACGCAAAAGCATCAAATGTGGAGTCATGACCGAACATGTCAGTGGAGCCATTGTTGCAACACTAGACTTCAATATTGACGCAGAGCTAGTAAACATCGTGTGCGGGGCAGAAATCTACAGTGGGTCAAAATTTCCAACGTGAAAGAAACAACGTTAGTACACAGTCTCTTCAATGGAAAAATTCATGCAGTCCAATGCCACAACCATGGGACATGATAGGGCAAGCCAGCAATGCCATGAATTTCTAGCACAAGTTGGGGGGGATTCTCCAATGGTGACAAATCTTGACCCAGAGGCGGAGGGGAGGGGGGAATTTACCACAAGAGGGCCCAAAACAACCAAGAAAGGGTCGCAGAGGAAAATCACCTCCTCTTCCAGTCTGTAGTTATAAAAGAGCTGGGAGCTTGCAAGGCCACGAAGGGCCCTAAGGCAGTTTAGGCCGAGGAGGAGATGGTAAGCAAAAAACAAGCATAGGGGGGGGGGGGCATTCAAGTCCAAGAATCTTCTGGACATTTTGATGACACCATGTGGTTGGTTTGCACCAATCGTTAGCTTGGAGAATTATGAGTCACTGCCAATTTTGAGACCCACTACACAATGACAGTGAGTGGTCCGGAACCTACTAGACGCTATTGATGCAACAACAATTTTGCATGGAGCCCATCAATTTTTTGGGGGGAAAGACATGTTGAGGTCTTTTTATGGGGGAAGACATGTTGTTGGTCAACTTCTCCATCGTCATTGGCAAAAGAGTAGTGGCGGAAAAGCATTGCGTGGTTGAATGCACAGATGCCACCGGTCAATCTGAGCACCGTGTTATGGACACACGCCAGTCACAAGTTTTACCTCTGATAGGATTTAGAGCCATGCAACAGCAAGTACTTATGCAATTTCAAGTAGCGTCCAACGGTGATGAAGGGCTTACAT
Source organism: Antitrichia curtipendula (assembly GCA_951230915.1). NCBI lineage: Eukaryota > Viridiplantae > Streptophyta > Bryopsida > Hypnales > Leucodontaceae > Antitrichia > Antitrichia curtipendula. The sequence continues at coordinate 19,633,963 of OX579633.1, read as the reverse complement.
CCTTTTTGTTTGCTGGGGACTTGGAGAAGGCAACCTAGTGGTGCCCTCTTACTCACCGTAGGTTGGAGTCACTTATCCCGAGTACTTGTTGCGGCAACGAGGATTCTTCAGCAACAGAGGCCCCAAATGATCCAGACTGGGTAATGCGGTATTGTGACTTCACATGTGACTCGGATGTTGCCCATTGAAATATGGAATTGAACGAACTTGACGTCTTCGATGAGGTGGATCCCTTCTTTAATGTTGACATAGATAAATGTTCCTTTGATGCACATTACAAAGATGGCCACTGTAATTCATTAGAGACTATATTAGTTGGAGACAGAGAGACGTTTACAGGGCCTTGTCCAAGCCCAATTCATAGGCAAGGCCGTCGTAGGGTGGAGATTTCTAAAATTTTCTTGCAGTTTTGGTTGGATCTAGGGGTTTTCCACCATATGTAGAGAGACAAACACATATGCCCTTCAAGAAAGTGTCAAACATCTCAATGTCTTGAATGGGCGTGGAAAATAGAAGCCGCTAACAATAATTGAGTTGAGAGTATGGTTTAGTGTTTGTATTCTAATGGGACTAAAATAGCAACCTACCACTATATCTTACTAGTGAATATAGAGATTCTATGGATATTCAGTTATAAAGTGTGTCATGAAACGCCCATGATTTGAATAGATCCTGTCGTGCATTCACTTGGTAGATAATGCATTGTTGATTCAAGATAAACAACGGTAGGGTATGAGAAAATAGAAAAGTGTCGTTGGTTGATAGAAGTTTTTCTAGCCTGATCCAAAGTAGTCTAGAACTATAAGAAATACCTTGCTTGTAACGAAATTATGGTGGCTTATAAAGGTAGAAGGTGTCACATCAAGTAGTATATGAAAGATAAGCCAATGAAATATGACATCAAAATTTGGTATTGTGCTAGTGGCAAGTCCTGCTATGTATGCAATTTGATGGCATATGAAGGACGCAAGAACCAAAAGATAGAGAAAGACCTTGGAGCCAAAGTCGTGCTCCAATTAGTATCCGACCTAACCAATTTAGGACACGTTGTAGTGATTAATCGTTTCTTCACCTCTCCTCATTTAGTGGGTGCTTTGATGTCTATTGCAATGTGGATGATGAGAATAGTCAAGCCCAATTGACTCAATATGCCTACTCACCTTGCACAATATGCAAAAGAAGGGCTTCCGAGAGGCACAATGATTGCAACCATGTACATGTCTTGGTGCATGGTCTCATGTATCTGGTTTGATGGTTGCCTTGTGTTCTTACTTAGTGCTTTTTTCAATTCAATAGGCACTGGATGCACAACGTTGAGGTGGATAGGTGGCTTCCGCTTTAAATTTTCCACATCCCAAAATCAGAAAGAGTATCAAGAGATGATGCAAGGTGTTGACGTTGTAAATCAATGGTATGTCAAATATAGTTGCCAAATTATGTCACACAAGTAGTAGCATCGCCTACTACTTTTTATTCTCGAAAGCTCTCTGAGGAAGGCTATGTACTTTACAAAGCGCACTAGGATGGGTGTCGCGACAAAGGGCGATTGAAATGTCCTATTTCTCGAGCAAATTTCCATCAAGTAGTATCATGGCTATTTAATTGCTCCAAGGTTTCTATTAGGTTGCACATGGGACACCTTCAACATCTTCGATTGTGGAATTCATGATTGTTGGTCTGCAAGCATGCAATGGAAGAAATGTCGGCTATGCGGCAAGAAAAAAATTGATTCTATCCCGGTTGTGGAGGGTTTTTTTTATGTCAACAAAGTTGTTATCGCCTAGTTTACTCATGTAAAGTTTGCTGCAAAAATATGGCTATAATGTTCTTCTCCAAATTTCAATGGTTTCCATCTTTTGCAAGGAGGAAGTTGCCCGGTGTTGAGTTGAGAGAGGTTTTCCTCTAAAAATCACGGGGATCCTGGGTGCAATCAAGAATGGCTTAGAAACAAAATAAATTTTAGTCTTGTAAAACTGATCTTGAATCTTATTCTTCAAATCTTCTACACTATCGTGGAACTATTCTATGTTGGCTTATCTTGAATTGGCTCTAAATGATTTCAAAGATCAGGATAGGTGATAAAAAAATCACAAACCTCAGACAGGTAAAATGGAACGGCTAGACCACAACTTGGATCATCCAAAAGATTAGCTCATAAACTTCAAACTCCCGATGGCTAGCATGGACAATCCAACCTCACCATGAGAACAAAACAAATCTCAACCATGTAGGCCATTAATCCCACTTCGTCACTACGACACAAAATGAGGCTTAAGCAATGGTTTAACCCATGTTCCCAGCAACAACAAAGTTTACCAAGAAATGAAAGCCACAAGCCACAACACACAAGTCACAACACACAAGTCTTCAATGTCCTTCAATTCCAAGTTCAACTTCAACTCCTTGGCTAAATTTTGGTGTGGTGTCATTGATGATTTAAAAATTAAAATGAGATGTGTAATAGCTTTTTTAAAAGCTTATACAATCCTCTACTACTTCTTCAAAATTCAAACTAAACTAATATTTTTTCCATCTTTTATGATCACTCAAAATTTTGGCTTAAAAAATGAGGGCAATAGATCCTCTTTCACTTCCACACTCACAACTCACTCATAAATGCTTCAAATAGAACAAATGATATCTGCTTGAAAAGCTAATAAAGTTTTCCACATCCTCTACAAATTTCATTGCAAAAAAAAGCTTTCCGTCTTTTATGGTCGATCTAAGTCTTTGCCTCTTCACATAGGAAGCAACAGACCTTTCTCCACTCAAATTAACACAAATCTCAACTTACAATTTCAATTCAAGCAAGATAAGACTTTTTGGAAAGGCAACACCATGACACAATTCCTCCAATTTTCATTTCAAAATTTACAAAATTCAACATACTATGGCTCTTCAAACATTTGGGCCTTCTAAACCAACAAGGAAGAAGATGAATAGTGTTCTCTTTATCCTTCACCTTATATTCCAACTCATCCACACAAGTTAAGTGGACTTCAATCCATATCTTGACTATAAGACTATACTACCATCCATTAATCATTAAATTTGATCACAACTAAATTCACCTCTATACTAGAAGGTAAATCACCCTCAAATCATTAGAAGGCAATTATTTTCCTTCTGTGATTTTGAACATACAAAATAAAATGCGTAAAATCACTTAGCATGTCTATTAGACGTATACTAGAGGTACAAAAATCAAAGTCCAAGAGAAGTATCACTCTATCTACAAAAACTTAAGAATGCGTTTTATAGTGGTTGCAACATACCCTGCACAATCCATCTTAGTTAAAGAATTGTTTGGCCCCTCTAACCAACATTGGTGGCTACGACTCCCTCTTATAGGCATGACTATATAATAGTATTGATCATCATTTAGACCTTCAAAATACCCTTCAAATATCACTTCTCGGTTGTTAGGTTCAACACATCCGACCTGCATTAAGATCTTTGTTCTACACAAGGTTGCTTTGGCGGTCGAGAAGGCCCAACTTCATCTTGAGGATGCTCATGCAGTGGTGCAAGATTCAACGTCAGAAGAAGTTGATCTTGTAGTTTTGACAAAGAAAACTCAAATTTTGATCCTGATTGAAGCTCATCATCTTGAGATTAAAAAAAAAACTCCAGTTCAGTATACTAAAATTTAAATTTAAAACAAAAGAAACTACATCAAATTAATGAAGCTCTCATGCGAAGGCTTCTTCTTAAATAGATGGACTGCACCATAATGAAAAGGCATCACCTTGAAGCTACTAAAATGATGTCATCATTCTTTCTAGATTATTATGATCAAACTTATCAAAATAACATATTAATATATGATTTTACACCATGTACGTATTTACAATGCGACACCGGGAAATGCTAAAGTGCGATCATCACCTCATCAACAAAGGCGTAATGCGTCATCAACTACACACTTGGAGGGTCACTTCAATTCAGAGTTAGTGTCTTATCTTGCGTGGTTGGCATCCAATTGAGTCTTCTTGTAGGTTTGTATTGGCTTCTTGCAGGGTTTTTTTTTGTAGGGTTGCCCATGATTCATATTAGAGGTCAAAGTAGTGTAGGTGCATGTGTAGGTGTAGGGAGTGCAAGATTGTGAAGTTTTAGGAGAGGAGTCCTCTATTTTGTAGTCACTTCGCAATGAGTTTGCACATTTATGTAAATGCAAAATTCTTTTGTAATTTCTACAGGCCAATACAATGTTCATTTATAGAAGTGTTGTTTCTGTGTAGTCATGCCGCAATTATCACAATTACTTTTTGGTTCTTGCCGGCAAAATAGGTCGGCGACCTTCAAAAGGTACTATTGTCTACTTGTCGTGAAGCATTTTTGCGCATAGGGCGCTGCCTCCTACGAGTTCAAGCTTGCACGACCTTGTCCACGCAACACTCTAAAACTAGGGTAGTCTGACAAAACGTCAGGTTTGGGAAGAAGATGGTTGAATGCACGTTTTGACACCTTGTCAATGGAGATTGCACCATTGAATTTTCACTAATTTTTTTTTGATGACACTCATGGCAAATACCTCTAAATGCACCAAAGCAATTTGGTGAAGTTGTAGTCCTCATTTTCTGGACACTTTTGTTATTCAAAAGCACTAAAAGTATCCACTTGGAGAAGGCTTCGGAACATCCATTGAGTACATCAACAATTAGAAGCTTTTGTAGTGTTTTTAAGTTCAAGGTCTTCATTATGTCATTGTGCACATTATTGTAGTTCACCAAAATTTGTGAATTGTCAGTCGTGGATGGGTGAACCCCCACTCACAATAAATTTTGTCTGTTTTGCACTTTGGTTTCTGGAGTACCGTACCAAGTTGCACAGAGAAAAAAACCCTTCTAAAACAAGAATGAATGGGTGGATTTTTTCCAAGTAAAACCTAGACAATATACTTTCTTGATTGTTCAGTTGGATGTATCCACACTCTCCTTGATGTTCACAAAATAATTCACATATTCAAGCATCTTTTAGGAGGTCATTGCCAGCGAGAAATCAGATGTCATTTTGGGGTTAAGGATTATGACTAGAATGCCAAAAAAAATAGCTTTTTTATCGAATTAAATGACTAAGCTTAGGCAACAATCGCTTCACATTAGGAAAAAATTGAACCCAACAAGGGGCCACTTCATATTGCAAAAATTTGGGTGGGAAAGAGCCTCCTCAAGTCACTAATTGGACCAAGATTTGCATGATGGACTTAAATATTTGTCATGATTACCTAATCAATCTCCATGATTTCATCTCCATTTTTTGGCTTAGTCATCAAAGATGGCTAGCACATGCCTCCTGCAAATTGTTACATGCCAAGTGGCCACTATCAACTTTTAGTGGTCGGTCCTATGAGTGGTTGGAATGAGGTTGTGGACAATTTTATACTCACTTCAATTAGTACTAAATTAATAAGAAAAACTCAAAGCCCCTTAATGGATTCAATTCTCTTGTAATATGACTTTGGAAAACTATCGAATGACATGTAAAAAGAAGGGCTAAAAACTTAGTCACCCCATAAACTTCCCATTCACTGATCCAAGGTTGTAGTACTAGCCCAAAGTGGAGCTGCTCTGAGACTCAAATATATACTCACAATTCAACCTCTTTAGTTTGCAGGCCCCTAGCGGGGTAGTTACCGCCCCGCCTGGTCATGCCCTCGTTGTATTTTTATTGTTTGGTCTTGGTCTGTCATTGTTTTTTCACTTGCCCACCCAAGTCGCTTACGGCTGGGTTCTTATTACTTCTTTTTCTTGCAATAAAGAAACCTTTACTTGTTTCAAAAAAATACATATATATATATATATATATATATAATAAAATAAAAAATGTGTTTTTTATTTTTTATATACTTACAACTGCCACCCTTCAAAAAATGAACTTGCCAAGAATCACTAAAATCTCACAGCATTCTTAAAAACATTCTCTAATAAATGTAGATGATCATTAATTCCTAGAGGATTAGAGAATATTTAGGGAAAAAATTGTAAAACAAAATCAATTTCTAGTGAATTTAGTATCTTTTCTAAAATTAAAATTAAATATCAATCATACAAATTTGTACTACCCTACTACAAGAATGTGTGGAATATGTGGAAGTAAATACCAAAATCTTGCTATATTTTCACAACATGATTACAAGATTTTAGCAATTGAAGTTAGAAGAGTTTTTTTGTTCTAACCTTACTTAATATGTTCAATAAACTTTAACTCTTTATGGAATGAGATTTTTGCATGATATCTCTTTTGTAGTTTTCTTTTATCATGGCTTAGTATATTATATGACTTACATACTTACCAAATTTCAAAAAGCAAAAGAGGGATTTTCCACATGCTACCCATAGTTCCTTGCCTTGAGAAAATTACTTTGTATAGCATGGCTTTCAACTTGATCAATTAGTCAAAACAAAAGGTTATATTCCCACAACAGGATACATTTCTATAGATTGTGTCGATTCTCCTTTAACCCCTTAAGAACTAAGGGATAGTCAAAATTTCCAAAATTGTGAAGATGTAATATGAAATGCAACTTAGAATAATAATTTAATGATGACTCTCAAGCAATAGTTGTACAATATATATGTTTCATAGATCATATCTATGTGATTAGATCAACTAATATACAAACCAATATCCTTTGAATTATAGAATATTTGCAAAGCAGTCTTCAAAACTTGTACCATAAAAATGTTGAAGAACTAACAAAAGAATCTTCAAAAATCTGGATGGAAAAAAATCCTAATTTCTATGTAATAGGGATGTGTTCATTTGTTGTTCAAAATTTGAACATTCAGTCCTTGAAGTGTTAAAGAATCTATTTCAAAATATAAAAAAATCAGAACCTCCTCCAATTTTTAATGATTATTTTGACAAACAAGTAATCTTTAAATTTTTATTCCGCAATTTTCAACAATTATTGCATTGAAACGGCAACATAAATCTAGAAAAGCAACAAGTTGACTTTGACCTTGTACATTTGATTTTTGCATAGCCATTCTTGTACGTTATCTAAATGTGGTTATAATTTGTCCAAATGTAGCTAAAATTAAGTTTCCTTTGGCTTTCAATAATTGCTATACAAGATTTTTGCTTAATTTAAATTTGTGTGATCTTATTTTATAAATAAAAAATCTCCAAAGATTTTGTAGTACCTCCTACAACTCATTATCTAATTTCTAACCAATCACAAATCTTTGAGAGCAAGAAAACATGGATCATTGCAAGAGTCACTTGTATTAAGTTGGCATCAAATGTTGTTAGTCTAATATATTTAGCATCATAACTTTTGAAATATTGAATAGATAGGCATAAAATTTACTATAAAAGTTCTTGGTACCTTTCTAATGGGATTGTTTTTAAATCTTTTTTAAAGAAGCATTCATTATTTTTTTAAACTCAAATTTTGTATTTGCATTTGAAGGCTATATAAGTGTGAAGTTTTGAGTGTCCAAAATTAATTATCTGAAGGAGACTTTTAGTGTTTCATTCCTTTAGAAAGATCATACTATTATGCAGGGGGTGCTTGAGAATATTAATATCATGGCAACTTTGTAGGCACTAAAAAATCCCTAGTAATCACATTTGTACACGTTCAAATTCTTTTACTATTCCTACATTTTTTGAATGATATCTCTTATTGAAGAAGTTTTAAACTAAATAATGATTAATTTTTAATTTTTTGATATTTTTCTATTAATTAATGAATTAAAGAGTCATCCTATATAATTTTTAGTGGAAAAAGGGCCTTGAAATTCTATAGAATTACTAGATATATGTTAGTGGTCTATAATATCGAATTAATAATTGGCACTTACATAATATCTAGGTTGTCATCAATAGTTGAAAATTAAAAATCTAATTTTTGTAAAAAATGGTCTATATATAATCATCATAGTTGTCACCTCAAATATTTATTTTGTCCAAATGCAACAAATAATACAAGTGTTTCATGCAAGCATCTAAAAAAAGTATATGAGATAATGTAGAGAATAAAATCATGTTTTGAAGAGTTGTACCACTCCAAAAATTGCTTATTAGGAGGGGTAAGAGAAATCAATTTTATAGTAGCCAAGACATTCACAATGTTATGTGCATTGAGAAACATTCAATTTCTTGAAATTTTGCCCGTGGAACAAATAGTTATTGGACGCATGCAACACACTAGTCCAAACCATTTTTAACCCTCAAATGACAAATCCATGACCATTGATTTCAAGCTCACTGTCCATCATTTAGTTTACTACCATTTTGCAACTAGTTATGTATGAAAAAAATTATATTTATTTTTCAAAGATGAAATTACATGTCTTCTTTACTTCACAAAGAATTTAGATTTTTTTGTGGAAAATTGATTTACTTGGAGAAATTTTGAAGGAGTGAAGAAAAATCACATCAAATAGAAAATTATTTCAAAAAATCTGAAAACTTCAAAATGTGTGTAAATTATAATGTCAAACATCGTAGTGTAAATTCAAACTTCATATCATTCTATACTTAGAATTCAATAAACATTAAAAATGCATCCAAAGTTCAAATTGTAATAAAATGTTTAGTATTAGGATGTTTTCAAAATTCAAATTGGAGTATAAACTAGAATAGATGACCTTCATTTTGTTAGTTGGGCTCAAACTCAAAAAATATCATTTTTGTGGAGAAATTTTAGATTTAAAGCAAAGAGCAACAACTTCCCAAAATACACTAAAATAGCATATTTTACGATCCGTTCTTTTAACAACTTTTCATTCACATGAAGACAAATATTGGTAAGACTATAAACTCAATTGAATACTCTTCATAACCCAACATGAAAGGTCAACAAGGAAAATAGAGATGAAAAAATGCTTTCAAAAGCTTTATAGCTCATTGAATTATCATCCAAAAGCCCCATAATGGTGTTGGCGGTGTTCCAAGGCCGGATTCTCAAGGAATTTTGTATTGGATCCAACACATCTAGCCTTGTTGTAAGTGTCAAATTGCATGGCATCAAATGCCTCATCATTTACATTTTTGAGTTCTCAGTCTATAGATAGAACCATCTACAACTAATCACTTAAGCGATTCCACCTATATTCTGGAGCAATATAAGGCATCTAAATTTTCTGCCATGTAAAAAGATAAAAATCACGGGGATTGCAATTTCTTTGGTAATTGTAAGCCTAGAATTGAAATTACTTTAAATTTTGGAATCCAAAATTTGTTTTTTATCCATATCCAATGTATAGAATTTTCAGTTCTACTCATTCAAGAACTACTTTCCCACTCACTACTTCCTAGTTTCTTGCTCACTACTTTGGGACATGTGTCATGACATTATTAGCCTCAACCTTGAAAAGGATTAAAAAATATATTCCAAACTTTGGTTAGAAATTTGTTCCAACATTGGTTGGAAATGATTGCACCCTATACAATTTTGGTACGGTATGGGTTCCCGGTCAGGAATGGGTGGTTCTATCATATTTTCAATTGTATATGATGATGCACTTGAAGAATATAAGAACATTGTTAGTTTACAAACTTTCATACACTACAAATGGCTAATTAATGTGATGTATTCAATTCATATGCTACACTTAATAAAATGCTACGTCAATGACATTTGGGAGATAAGTTACTACTGAGATTTTGTAAGGAATTTTTTGTAGGTTGTATTCAGTGTAAACATAACATGTCAAATCAAAAGTTGCCACAAAAATATGCTCTCAAATAGTAGAGGTGTCTACTGAATTAAAAGACACACTCAGAATAAGTGAATTACTGTCAGTACTATTTAGTGTGTGCAGTTGTGCACTCAGTTGCAGAACCTTCTGTGTGTGCACAATCTTATCTTGTTCAGAGTCTGGATTCGAGGTATTTCTGACGCATTCTGAGATGCAGAGTTGCCAAACTTTTGTGTACAAAAGTTCTGTAACTTCTGTTTGAGTTTGAGTGACGAAGAATGTCTGAAGTGGGGACCAAGCAATTGGGAGAAACTCACCATTCCCTACAGGAGGAGGCTCGAAAACAGTTTGGGCATTAAGAACCACCCCTCCAGAAGTGCCTAAAGCAGTGCAGAAATGGAAGTGAATTTGTGTGGTGAGAAACTGTCATCCCATGTGTTTGGTTTTAGGCTATTGAACATGTGACATGGTTCAACATCATGTGTGATTTTGCTCACAATAAAGTTCTGAATTTGGTGAGGTCTGCAGAATGGCATTGAAATGTCAAAAAATAGCAAAAAAACATATATGAGGCTGAACCTCCTTTTACTAGAATGCTTCTCAGTCACTCATAACTTCTTGGATTGATGTGAAATTTTAACCAGACAAACTAGACTAATATGCGCAACTTTTTCAAAACAATTGATTGGAAACGGACATTGTATGAAGAAGAAACAAACCGCCAAAGTTTATTGTAATCCAAAAATGTTGAAATTTTGAACTTCAAATTGCTCCCAAACATTCAAAACAACTTGAATTAACATGAAAATTTTACCATAATGACTAAATCGCAAGGGGAACATAACACAACAAATTTTTTTATTGAAAATGAACATTAGATGAAGTAGATTCAAGCCCCCAAAGTTCTAGCTATCAAATGTAGTTTGGTGGACTCAAATTGAACCTGTGAACTTTGATTGGCTTCCAAAAAATCACTACATCTTGTATTGATCTGAAAATTTTACCACACAAACTAGAATAGAGAGCGCAACTTTATCAACAAATTTTATTGAATTTAGACATTGGATGCAAAAGTTACAGCACTTTGAAATAGACTTGAAACTATGTGAAGAAACCCTGGGGCATTTAGGGGTTGCAATAAGTTTTGATTTACAATGGGGAGAGAATTGAATGAAAACGTACAGTGGATCATTCTTAAACTCATTGGCTCCATCCAAAGGCATGTTTTGATTCATCACAATTGCACCTATGAGCATTAATAGGGACCTAGGCACCTCAAACTTTGAAAAATCATATCTTATTCATTCCAAGTCAGAAAATTAAAATTAAATTTTTTACAGTTGTGTTCCTCATCTCTTTCTCCTACGAAAATGTATCTCTTTCTCCTACAAAAATGTAAAAAGTTTTTGGGTCCACCCAATTCTGCACAGGGGTCTTTCTTCCCTTAGATGAGCCCTTTCTGAACCTTCTACCTTATGATCCATGGCAACTCACAAAAACTAAAAATTTCATTACAGAGATGAAGTATGTTGACCACCGACATTGGTCATCACAGGTCAGCATGATTAAGGTGCAACATTGAGAAATTTGATCATCATATTTGTGTTTTAGAGCACTAAAATTGTGACATCCAAGTTCCCAAATCTTTAAACAGTCAGTAGGAATAACATAGACATAGAAAAATGGGCAGCTGAAACTGTACTATCTTACTCGGGTAGTAGGTTTGGCTTAAATTATTTCTTTTTTAAGTGCTGAACTTTTCAGTTTATTTTGGGACCGAACAACCAAATTTACAAATGAAGGTAAAGATGGTTTGCTGAAAATCTATAGAATTTAATAAGAATCCAGTGCGTCATACAACAATCTATCACTTGATCATCTACCATCAAAAATATTATTTCATGGGCAATTAGAAGAAGTAATTTATCTATGTGTTGTGAGAGTGAAGGGTGGAGAGGTTGTTTTTATAATGAAATTCATTGTCCGTCATGAATCCTCAAAGAATATGGAATAATTTGAAGAGAGCTTGACCGCTCGTTGTCAAAACTTAGGAATTGTATTCAATGTAGATCTTTAGGCTTCATTTTGGCATAGTAGAATAAAAAAATTCAAAAAACGTTTTACTAAGAAGAGTTTGTAAATCAAGCTAAATTTTACATTCAAAAATCTGTTTGGGCTTTTAAGCCTCCAATCAAAAGTTATGGAAAAAATTTGGAGAGGATGTTTGAAAATGTCAAAGAAATGTTCCTTCCAATCCTTCTCTCATTTTTGTCCATAACTTTTGATTGGAGGCTAAAAATCTCAAACTAGTTTTAGAAGATGAAATTCACCTTGATTTATTAACATTTCTTAGCTCAAAGGATTTTGAAGAAAAAAATTCTACTATGTCTAATTGAGGTTTGAAATTCTACTTTAAACAAAATTCATGTTTTTGACTTAATTATGAGTAATTAAGTTCCTTTTAATCCTCAATTTACATATCCCATACAAATTGTTGTACCTCTTACTACCTGACTTGTATAAGCATCATGTGCTCTACTCATGTAACATTTGTATATTCATGGGCCTTTTGAACTTTTTGAAATGGTTGCCAAATATTATGAATTTTTGGAAATTTTATGCCATTTTTTCAAAAAATAATTTTCTAAAGTGTTGAATTTTATTTTTGACTTAAATTAAATATTTGGCACAAAAGTGTCAAACTTGCTATTTAAGTACAGTAATTAAAAAACAAAACATCAGTCATTCTCAAATTTTAAATTTTGTATGGAGATTCATATTGTACATAAAGATTGTAAACTCTTGACTTAGGAAAGAGAATTTTGTGTAAATTCTTGGCCACTAAGATGGCAACACCTAAAACCATCACAATAAGCAATTCAACATAGTGGAATTTCCTAGGCCATTGAAACCATCACATAGCTTAGTTCTAAAATCGAAATTTAGAAAAATTAGTAGTCAACCAATTACAATTAATTATGAGAGCGGTTAAATGACACTTTGGGGGACAATGGAAGTATAGGGATGTTTTCACTTTGCATAGGGATGGATCTGTTGTAGAAGAAATAAATATAATCATGAATCATGATTATGATGCACATCTTTGTGTAATAGATTAATAGTATACTAGTGAAAACCTGGTCGGCAAAGAACAAGGAAATAACTACAAGAAATCCATATGACCAGTTGGACTAACTACACAGAATTCGTAATTTTGCACTTGGCCATGTGAAATTGCACTTAAGAACCGTACAAGTGAAATTGACCTTACCTCCAACAAAGGGGGCCTTTTATTCTTTTTTTTTGGTTTGTATAAAATTGTTGAAGAAGATATTTTTTATTTATTTTTCAACTATAGTATTTCTGGAACTTCATGTTTCTCTAAATATTGTACACAATATAGAGTGCATTTTTCCAAACAACATCATTACTTCACAACTTCTATATTGCATTTTACTACACAATCATGGAAAGTTTACAAATCAAAAGAACTTTTATTGCAATCACATATTACTTTACATACAGTCATATATTGACGTTTGTCTTGCTAAAGGTAGAAGTACCTATTTCTAATAATTTAATCATTTTAGCCTATACAATATAGGAGATTTGTTGAGAAACTGAGTTCAATGTGTGCAAAACATAAGGATGAGGAAGAATGAAAAAATAAAAATAAAAAATTCCGAGAATGAATATTTTATTCATTATAAACGTGAAATTTTCATTGGGACCCATTCTAGTCTCATAGACTCACCTATTGTGATTAGCTTTGACACTTCTCCCTAAGCAAAGAGGGAAGAGAGATGAGTGGACAAGAAGGTATAAACAAAGAATCTTTCCAATGAATAGTGCATCCAACTATTGTCCACAATAGGATAGCCTTAAAAACAATGATGGGGTTTGTCTGAAATAAGTACTTCTCCTTTAACTTAGTTGCGGGTCATTTCCCTAGTCTACTACTAAATAGACAACTAGACTATGTTCCTATTTGGTGGATGTTCCTATTTCCAAGCATGCATGAGCAACACGCAAATTTCCTGAGTACGTGGATTCCAGGGCCCACTTATTCATGCATGCAATTATTCAGCATAAGAAGACAGTAGTGGTAGTCACGGCATGTTCAAGTGGTGTGTGAATTGTGAACAATGAACAATGGAAAGTGCTTTGAGGGGTCAATGAGAAGTGACGAATATTGAACAAGCCGTGACCACTCTTTTTGTTCAAATGTTGAGAATGAACAATGGAGGATGGATAATGGCGAGATGGACGAATGTAATTGAAAGTTAAGAGAACAAAGGAATAATCTTAGCGGAACATTGATTGTTCACTCCCAACATCCACCTCCAGAGGTGGATGTTGGGAGTGAACAATCAATGTTCCGCTAAGAATATTCCATCGAAAGGAAGCCATCCCTAAACCGCCACCACTTCAATGTTCATTGTTCACCATCACAGTGAACATACCGTGACTACCCCTAATGCCATGCACACCAACTCACAACAATGTATGAATTCGGTGAACCTCAACAGTCCATCCCATGCCATAACTTAAAGTCACATAATTCCATAAAAATGGCATACGGTAACTTCAAGAAATTCACACTCGTCCAGAACTTAAGGTAGGTACCCCAAAATGTGCCACCGATCTTAAACCGCCATCTATACTATGTGTACATCTCTAAAATCAGTTCTGTACCTGTGTGGAAGAAACGTTTTTAGAACCAAACTTTGTTCCTTAATAACTTTTGCATACAGTATCCAAATGCCATGTTCTCTGGTGTGTTGGAACCTCCTTTCAGTTGCCTACAAGGACATATCAAAATTTGACCAATTTAATAATAGTAACTATGCTCAATATAAAAAAATGGCAGTTTTGGGTGTACCTACCTTAGTGAGCTTATTCAAGCCAGTCTGAATTTTTTGTAGAGCTTTGTGCACTTGAATGCTCACTATTTTGGCCCTTGAAACATGATGCTCTTTTTACAAATATGATCGTAATGTGCCTCGCTCCTACACTCAATTTGAATTCGCTTTTTTATTTTGGTTAATCCTTTTCAGCATCTATTGTTGTCTTTGATTTATGGATGATCTTACTATCCAGTACTATGGTAAAACCACCCATCACCAACTAGTACCCGGTTGCCAACCACTAGGGGATATCAATTTCAGTACATGCTAGGATTCAATTCCATGATTAATTTTTGGGATGGTTATATCAATGCTCCAAAGTTGTAATGCCATATGTCCTTAACTTTGGGTGTTCAAGTGAGTAGCAATTACTCTCACAGTGATCAGTTATGCATGACTCTACAGAGTGGAGATGGGTTGAGGTCAACTTTTAGATTCAGAAATTAATAGTAAATTCAATTCAAGGAAAAAAATCACAAAATTTTGGCAATGCCCATCATTTCTATCTTCCTATAGGACTGTAAATTCACATTGCCTTCAACTGTTCCAGAACATATGCGAAATTCCTTAAGTGGTTGACAATGTGTAGTTCTACCATATTGATGCTAACTTCCAATGAACTTTTGAAGTGAAAAGCTTCGTTTTTAAATCCAAACTTCTCTTCTTCCACTTCATCATCCAGTTTCTGCTGAATTATAATTCTAGTCAATTATTGCTTAATTGCAAACCATGTTGGCTTGCAATTTGTGCTTACCCCTTAACCCTTAAAGCCCCGAGGGTGTTTTCTGCCAAAAACCACTCAAAACTACCACTTTTGCTGTATTCACTTAAGGAAATCAATTTTTTTGTTTTTTCAGGAATTTAACCATAGGATATTGTACTTAACTTGTCTGAGATAATGTAGTAAAAATTTCATCAAATTTGACCATACGGATTGGAAGATATTAGCATTCAAAGTTGAACAAAAAGTTTTTTTTCAAGAAGATGCTTAAATTGCCCGAAAAACTAAGATTGTCCATAACTTTCTCATCCCTAGTCCAAATAGAATGAATCAAAGCTTCACGTATAGGTAAAAACATAATCTTTTAGGAAAAAAATTCAAAAAAAAATATCTTGACCTTTTGTAATTTTTTTTGGGCTGCCCGAGAATCTTTATTTCTTGCTCATTGTGCCATAACTTTTTCATCCGGCATCCCATTGAAACAAAAATTATATATCCACAAAGCTCTTGCAAAGCTACACAACCTCAAAAAATCTCAAAAAAATTCACTTCAAATTGAGACAATTGGAACCTACCCGGAACCAAATTGTCCCCCGAGGGGACAAGCGGGGCTTTAGGGGTTAAACGACGGGCTCATAGCTATGAAAATCATTTGTTTTGTCACCTTGTGAATTGTTGGATTAAAATAATGTAAAAGCACTCATTGGAAGACAAACTATTGTAGATGATCTTACCTTTTCGCACAAAATTGGGAGGATGAATAGTTGCACTTCTGTCCTACAGGGAGAGATTCTATGTCATTAATGAACCAAAAAACGTCCTCGGCGGCGTTTATGGGTTAAGGTAGCAGGACCCATAAGTGTCACTATACTCTAAACCGCCACCTCTAAAACCTTTGAAAATCCTGGGAAGTAATAGATGTGATTGTAAGGATGTAATACACTTGAATATCAGACCCTAGTATTGGTATTGGGTACATCTATTGTTGGTTCTTTAAAATTGTTAGGTGCATTTAAAAATTCACAACTCATACTAACAATGTCTAAGGAATACATTTGAAAGTGTATTGGAATTCTTTATTTTCTTGCTAGTAGGGTCCAATAATTTGTTGGATGTCTATTAATAGACATCATGTCCAAAATCCTTAAATTGATGGTTATAGATAGTATTGCTACCTTAACTCTTGAACATCCAAATTCTTCTCCATAATTCACAATTTGAGAAAAATCATCATAACGTACTATTTTGAAGAATATTTTGGAATTCATATACAAATAAAAGTTGTAGATTTAGATTTTTAGATTCCATTTGTATGGTTAGATTCACCATTTATTTTTTAACAAATTCTGAAAGGAAAATTTCAAAATTCCTTCAAATTTGATTACAAGCATAATATTATCATTTTTCTGAGTGCAGTTTGTTGGAATGGATTTGAAATGAGGTTCTCTTCACATAGTGGTTTTTTGAAATTTTTGTGTTCTTAAAATCTATGACCTCATTTTTGCAAGTCCATTTTTGAACTAGAGTCAATGCAATTTTGTCTTGGTCAACCACTTGACATACTTTCACATTTGTAATTTCAGAAAAATATGTACTCTAGTAACACCAAATTCAAACATTAGATAGGACAACAACTTGATAAAGTATCTCCACAAATTAAAAGGACTTTCATCCAAGTAGTACTAAGAATGAAACTTGAGTTTCAATCTATTAGTCATCCAGAAATTGGACGTCAGAGCGCTTCAAGGTCAATTACATTCTATGACAAATATTGGTGCACATAAGGTAACTCTACATAAGGTGGGTACACCCAAAACCGCCACTTTTTGCTACTGAGCCTAGTTACTACTATTAGACTGGTCAAATTTTCATATATTCTTGTTGGCAAGTGAAAGGAGGTTCCAACGCACCAGAGAACGTGGCATTTGGAGACCGTATGCAAAAGTTATTAAGGGTAAAAGTTTGTTTCTGAAAGCGCTCCATCCAAGTAGGTACATAACTGATTTTGGAAATGAACACAACCTGTAGATGGCACTTTAAGGTCAGGTGTCATTTTGGGGGTGCCTACCTTATGACAGGCTAACTATGGACCAGCCTAATGCATGCCTAGAATTTCATGAGCAGTACGTGTGTTGTGAAATGTACTTCACAAGAAGTTTTTGGTTTGAATTAGGTTGGTCCATAATTTGCCTGTCATACGCTGAGTTACCTTACCTTACCTTACTTCATGCATGAAGGGAACAACAAGGGTAATTACCGGCTCCCAAGTTTTCCCGTTCTTTTACTAATTATCAATTATTAAAATTTTAAAAATGAGAGAATGGATTAGATAATGCTGGAGAGCCATGCATGCTGAAGGGGGACCGAACCGGGTTGGAGACAACATAACATACAGGACAGAGACAAAGAAACCAGACTGAGGAAGAAATCCCCGCACCAACCCCACACAATCTGAAAAACCACGGAGTCACAAAAATCAAACATGCATGCAGTTGGAGTGAGTGGGCACTGCCAACAATTATCAGTCTTAATCTGTACTGCACCCTTGCTCGCGTACACAAAATAGTGAAATTAGATTGCCCCACACTATTTTCTCAACGTTCTACATTATATAAATGTTTATTGTTCCTTTACAAAAATTTACTACTTCTGAATTAAGTATAGTTGTAATTGGGATTCACGAACTTCCATGTGTACAGACGGAAATATTTGTACACTACAAAGCATATATACAATTTTGCAACCCTATTGGCTTATACACTAAAAAACAATATTTACATTCTACAATCCTATTGGTTGAGTATACTACAAATAGCCCTAATTTGTTGGGGTTTGTGGGAGTTTTGTGTTTTGTTCTTTCACGCGTATATACACATTGAGGATTTGACCTAGAGTGTTGCCGTGTGCACAAAGTGTTCATGTTGCTCAAGATCTAGAGATTGGTGTAATTTGTTCCTACATTGTATACACTCGTGTGTATGCATTGTTGAATGGTTATTACTGTGAAATCTGATTAAGGTTATGCAAGTTATTGTCATAATGAGATCTAATTAAGGTTATGCAAGTTATTGTCATTGTGAAATCTGATTACAGTTATACAAAGTCTCCTTGTTGTAAAAAATGTTGTCGTTGCATGATCATTGGAGATTTGGTTAGACTTAGACATTGTTGGAGATTTGTACACATTGTATTGAAACTAGGTAGAAGTGTATATGCCTTGAGTAAAGGGTTCATTTTACTACCATAAAAAAAACACTTTGTTGCAATGGCTAAGTCAACATGTTATCTTGCTTGCCATAATAACAAGGATAGAGATGGCATTTTTGATGAATACACGGAATTTGAACCATCACAAGATCTTCTTAGTGCGAGTGTGTGTGACTGCCACCAAAATTTTCACTTGGCCTTTACATCAAAGGTGGTCTAGTTTGGGGTTTGTGAGAAGATTGTTGACAAACACAAGGATGTCTACCTATTCAAGGATTTTTACCTTCAGAGGTTAATGACTGGTGATGTGCATGCTGCAACTACCTCAAGAATTTTTATTACCAATCAAGTCTCAAGCAGTTGGTTTCTTCACTTGTAGATGCGAGACGCCCCGAGACGAAATTTTTTTTAGCCCAATACAGATCGAGTTCGTAGCCGACTACCAACAAAGCTTACATTCAAGTTGGTCTCTGATATCACTACTGTGAAAAGGCCTTTCAAAGGCATAATCCAAGTTCACGGACGTTACAGGAGTCTCGTGCAAACGAAGTTCAAAGAAGCGCAACCATACTGCAAACAATTATCAAAACATGGACACTCAGCCATTAAACAAAAATTACAAAGAAGCGGCGACCAATCTATGAGCAGATGTTGGCAACTTCAGATATTACATCAGAGTCCAGCTCCATTTTCTTTGAAATCTGGAATGCACCAAATAGTTAAGACTCAATTCTGAATAATCTACGCAACCAGGTTATGCGGGGATCTTTGTGAGGATTTGGTCTTAAGGAGACTAAGCCATTCGGTGTCCTATGGAATTTCCCGTCTAACGAGAAAGTAGCAAAGCAAGCAGTATTTTAGATTGCTGGTAAATCTCCGTTGCAAGGGCTGTCATGACTTCTGAAGGGGGAACATCGTAATTTTTCCCGGAATTCATTTAGATTATTAGTCATTCAAACCAATACATAAGAATTATCACATTCATCACATTGGAGCCTTCATCTGCTGAGCCCTCGGCATCGAAAAAGGGAGATTTTTGCATGATCACTGTGATCTTAGGAAGACTTCTCAATGAGTATTGTCTGCAAGTTCCTGAAACAGTCAAATATTACTGAACCCTGCTGAAACTTCACAATATTGCACTCGTGAGTACAAAAGTAAGAGTTGGTTTTATCTCTGGCGCCCATATTTGAGCATACGAGCATACGCACACTATGGAGTTTTAAGTGAAGGCTTGACCTGGTATGAACGATAGTATTGGAGCAACCAAGAGTGACAAGAAAGTGAAGTAGTGCCGCGACTCATTTTTATTTCCAGTTGGATTTCTAGTGTGAACACCAGCACCTGCCAAAATATCCTTCACCTCTCCTTGTATGGAATGAAGATTTTCAGCAGGGGCTGGGCCAGTCCTGGCCATTCATTGATTGAAGCATACTTCCATAGCCCCTGGTGACCTCCGCCAAGCAATTGGCGCACTAGATGCTGGAAAACAATCTACCAGTTCTCGAAGCCCTGAACACAAATGACCAAATGTATCACTATCCACTTAGAATTCCAAAAATGAACTCAAACAGCATAAATTGTATACTGCAAGCATGTTGATCAAGGTTTTCAGTAAATTAGGAACAGAAACAGAGTCTTCTCCCATAATTCATGCGGGCATGATCTCCCTATAGTCGTTCGAAGTGCTGACACGAAGGCCTCCATGTGATCGATGTGACCCATAAAGACACCTCCCAATGAATCATGGGGAAGATTCTATCCATGATGCCGTCTGAATTAATTTCCTTGAAACGTTCTAGTTTTACTGAAAGATGTATTGGAAAGAACAAACATACCTGTAGCGAATTATTCACGAGTGAGATTGCTATGAGAACAAGCTGTGAGCCCACATCTGTAGGAGGTAGGAGAAGCCTGGAACTGCATACTACGCAGCTGCAGGAGGTAATGAAGGCTCAAAAGTCCGCACCGAGTACGTCCAGCTTCACAACTCAACAGACAATGCTCCACAGCTTAACAAGTGCCGAAGGAAGCTAAGGGCACAGATGGGGAATTTATGAGCTGAGTGATATATCCTCTGCCATGGTTGTTGCAATCGGTTGAATTTGTGTTTGTGATGGACCCAAATACCTTGCAGATGGGCAAAAGAGTTCAGGGAACTGTAACTACCACTCTCAGTTTCTCAGTCATATAAAATAAACGCGAAGAAAGACGTCTGTCTAACAAAACCGATTTAAATGAGAATAGAGGCAAAGAAAAGAATCGAATGAGATCCTCTACTGTAGATTGGAACAAAACCCGTTAGAAATCAATAAATAACACAAGAGGAATGAGAAATTTCAGTGCTAAGGTAGTGTGCTCATAAAGCGACCCTTTTAAGGGCTGGACGGCCTTTCTGGTGGGTTTCAGATTCCCTAAAATATTTTTCCTTATTTTTCACTTGAAGAAAAATTGATGCGGAATCTAACACCAGTAGTTTCATATTTTTCGAAGCATTTATGAATTACTTATGAATTTCCAAAAAAATTGAAGTAGGCACCTATTCTTGGTCATAGGCCTTGCAAAACCACACATGCACAGTCTGAAAAAAGATATGGCTTGACCAAAAACAAGCATTTTGGCATTCAAAAAGTAATAAGGTAGGAGGCTGTTAAAGCAACCTTTTAAGAGTTGATTGCATTTTCAGGGAAGCTAAATTCCTTGAAAATTTTTTAGTAAATTTTACTAGGAAGAAAAATGGAATTGGCATCTACTCCAAGTCATTTCATATTTTTTGGACCTTCGTGGAATTAGTTACAAATTTTTGAAGGTGAAACGCAGTGGTTTCTAAAAGCGCCCCCCCCTCCTAAAATGTACAACTTTATTACATTGAAGAAAGTAAAATGTAAGTTAGAGGTCGCTTTTAGAGACAAGTTGCTTTTATAGACCTCTACCTTACACAAGGTTCTTAAATGAGACCATTACTAAACTTAAATGGACCCTACATTCTTTTAACATTTGTAAGAAGGCAATTGGACAACCAATTCTCATTTAGCAAAATTAAGTGAACACACCCTGACTCTTATTCCATCCATTGGAGAAGTATGAACCAATATCACATTGTTGGCAGTCCATTTTAGAACCACTTAGTATCCATTTCAAGCTTTCTATAGGAATTATTTGAATGAAGAGGGTCGCAATAAGAGCCCACTGCTATACCATGCCAAAGAAGGAGAGTACATTGTCAATGAGTGCATCAGCATTTGCAATCACTTGAAGTGTAGTTGAAACTAAAGTAACTCTGTCTATGACAGACAAAATTGTGGACCAACCTAATTTAGGCCAAAAATTTCTTGTGAAGTACATTTCACAAGACACATGTATTACTCATGAATTTGTGGGCCTGCATAGGCTGGTCTAAGGTTGGCCTGTCATATGCAGAGTTACCTTATGAACAAGGGAGCCTTTCCCTGTTTCCACCCCAGTGAATTAGACAATAGGTTATTGGTTATGCGTGCATCCACAATCAAGTGCCACATAATTCCAACCGATCATACTCAATCAAACATGCAGGTTGGTAAAAAAAAATACTTGATGGTGTATTTGGTTAGACAAAATATCTATACCATAACATTGCTTACCGTTGTGATTCTCTCACTTCCGAAGGAGGGATAATGCCTCCCTGGATTCCGGGGAGGTAATTAAGTTATAATGAGATGAATAATATTGGCTGCCATACTTGCAGCTTTTTCTCGGAGCTCATGTGAGCTGGTACCACACTATTGGCTGTGGAAAATAAAGCACATAGATGAACTATGTTGGGGGAGCATGACTAGCTACTCAATTGAGTTCTCAACAATAAATTTGTAAATCTCAACACTGTGGGGTCCTGAATTCTAGGGAGTAAAAGGGAACCCCGAAGCATTAGTTAACAATGTTATAATAGAACTAACTTTCAATCATTAGTGTCCAATGATAAGATACAATATCTTACTATCAAGCCATGCATTGCAACGAATTGGAAAATTATGATTCAATCACACCTTCTATAAGGTAACTATACCTAAAATCGCACAAATAAGCAATTCAACATGGTTCCCATTATTATATTGAATTTTTTTGGTGGGATCTTGTTGGTATTGAAATGGAAATTCTAGATTATCTTAGAATGTATTTTTTGGACACCGTATAAATAAACATCAAATTTTCAAAGTGTTGAAAATAGGTGTTCCTAAAAGTAATTATAGACCTCTAATTTAATTATACACATATGAATAAGAATTTATTTATTTAAAATTTAAATCATTTTTTTGTCTTTAATTTTTAATTTTTTTCGTTGTTTTTTCATTTTGTTTCCATTTTTTTCCTTCCCTTTTTATTTTTTCCATTATTTTTTTTTAAATTCTTATTTTTTTCCATTTTGTTTTCAAATTTTTGGAAGATGTTTTCCGTACTTTATAGATTGTTTTTCCCAAGAATGCTCATTCTTTTAGGTTGGAGTATATTTGCAAGAGATCCATGAGACTATAATGTAATGACCTAGGTTGAAATCCTATGAAGCTTTGTATTATGCCAATGGACGTAGTCTTTATATATACTTGATTGTTGTTAAAAGTTGTACTAGAGTAGTTGTAGTGAAGGCTAGGTAATACCCACCTTTGTTTTGGTGGGTATTATTTGTTGAACTCATTATATTGTGTTCTATAAAAAATCTAAAATTAGGTAGAGAGTATAATTGTAGTGAGTGAACTAAGTGCTTAACTATACGTTGAAGTTTGAAGTTTTTATTTTATTTGAAATGGCAATTGCCAGAGCATTAATAAAATTAAACAAAATTCACAGTCATAGGAGTAGTGGTCATAGGTCCTAAAACTTACTATAAATAATGAATTTGTTCTATTTTTGGAAAGAAATTAGAACAATTTTTTTTTTGAAAAAAGGTTTAAGAATTTTTTTTTGGAGGCTCTAGGCTCACAAGCTCACTGCTCATATGCTAGCGTTGTTGTGTTAGTTTAGATGGATTTAGTTGTGAACAAATGCTTGACAAAACAAGTTGAAATGTTAAAAACAAGTTGTTGCTTCAAGCAGTAAAAGAGGTGCTTTTGGAAAGTTAACCCCTAAAGGACCAAACACCGTTTTTTGACAATATAGCGTTTCTGGGCAGCTCACCACGAATGGAATTTTTATTTTTTTTCTTTGAAATTTTCACACAAGATGTGCCCAAGGAGTAGCTTTAGGGCCCAACAATTTTCATAACTTTTGACCACATGGTTAAAAAGTTATGGTATGATATGTAGTTTTCATTGTTCGTCGGGCAGCCTGGGCAGCAAAAAAAAATTATTTAAAAATCATTTTCTAGAGAAATAAAAATTTGAAATTGGTTCTCTAGATTTATGTGCACAAGGAAAGCTTTTAATCATTCCACTTTGATTTATGAGATGAAAGTTATGAGGAATTTTAGTTGTGGGTAGTTTGCGGGTAGTTATAGAATCTCTACTCTAAAATAAACTTTGAAGTCCTTTATTTAACTCAATTTTCAATATTTTTGGAAAAAAATATAAACATAAGGTGTAGATTGTTTATTACAACATTACAATCGTTTGGATTGGCATTTTTCAATTCCATAATTAAATCCTTAACAATTTAGTGTTTTGAATCATTTTCTACTTCTTTCTACTTACTATTTTTTTCCTATATGTTGTACAATTCCAAATGATCTGAAATTTTTTAAGCATGTAGCTAACTTGCTTTGAAGAATGAACCCAAAGAGTTACCACCATTTTGGACATTTTTTCATACAAATGTGACCATGTGAAGTGCAGCTGCCCGGTTTTTCGCAGGGACAAAAAAAAGGGTTTTTGTCACTTCAAATGCTAATATCTTGCAATCTACACGGCGAAAATTTCTGAAATGTTTTCCACATCTTCTCAAACTAGTTTACTACAAGATCCTACGGTTACATGTGTCCAAAAATGTTTATTTTTCCAAAATTTGGTACTTGTACTAGAAATGGCAGTTTGGGAGTGTTTTTTGTGAAAACATAGTCAAAAACCTTTAGGGGTTAAACTTGTGCTTTCAAAACACTCATCCAATAAGATTTGTAGTTTCAAAACACTCATCTAACAAGATTAGGAAACATATCCAACAAGATTAGGAAACACATCCAACAAGATTAGAAAACACTCATCCAACAAGATTTGTAGTTTCAAAATATTCATCTAACAAGATTAGGAAACATATCCAACAAGATTACGAAACACATCCAACAAGATTAGGAAACACTCATCCAACAAGATTTGTTGTTTCAAAACACTCATCCAACAAGATTAGGGTGACTTGTCACTAATCTTGAACCTTTTTGAGATGGTCATGACCCCACCTACTAACAATTTTATATTTTTGCACCAAACAAGTTTGAAGGTTCATATCAATCTCAGTTCTTATTGGATTAACATGAATCAACTTGCATTTGATTGCACTCAATTAATTTTTTCTCTGAAAAATACAGACAACAATGAGCAGCTTGCCAAGGATACCCAAATTGCTAATCTGGGTGGTAATAGGTTAGGCGACCTTATAAGGACCTTGCTGATAGACCTCGCCCATCCAAAGTTAACTTACAAAAAAAGGAAAAGGAAAAACTCCCACACTTTCCTTTCTTTCTGAGGCCAACGGCGAATCGAGAGTCCAGTTGCTCGGACCTCCGCGAGCTCATCGTCTTCGGTGTCTCACCTCCGCGAGCTCCGCGAGCAGAACCTCGTTCCAAGTGTCCGGAACGCCGGGCAAGCACCAATGCAAGCAATCTTGTCCTCCTTTATCTCTTCCATACTTGGAAACATGCGTTTCGCCTCGCTCCATCGACAACGCCGTGATGTTCAACAATCTTACATTTGTACCATTCACCGCGCTCTCAGCATTTGCGTCCACCGTGACTATCCCCTCTTGCGCCTTCTTGCCCTCTTCAAATCGAATGGTGTCACATGTTCCGCCCGTGTTCCAATCCCCGTTTCGAAAATGCCGTGGAGAGAGCGACCGGTAGTAGATCGTCTTGCTGGAGTTTCGCGTCTTTTCGTGGATCCAGTGGACAATGTTGTGGATCGTTTGGTTGTACGCTGCCGGGACGGAAGTGTCGGTGACGGGTTTTCCTTTCGTGTAGAAGTTGAACCCGTTTTCTCGCATTTTGCCGTTGTTCCAGTGGTGGCCGGAGTTTAAGATGACGACGTCGAGGTCGTGGAGGTGGTCGGAGAGGAACTTCTCCGGTCGGTCGAGGTGGAGCGCATTCGTGGATTTGTTCAGGGCCTCGACGCGTGCGAGAGTGACGGACCATTTGAAGATGATGGTGGTGTTGGTGGCGTCGAAGCGGTGCGCCCAACCGGTAGGGCGGCGAGAGCCGCGTGGCGTGTAGAAGTTGAACGTGGAGGCGACGTCGGTGATCAGGGTGGATTCCTTGCCGTGCGTGAGCATGCAGAGAAGGGATTGCCATTGTTGACGGCCCAGGGAGTCCCCGACGAACGCCAGCACCTTGTTTCGGAGTCTGAAAAGCCAAACCCTAATTCGTCAGATTGGAACCCTACCGCTAACTCTTCCAATCGAAATTACAACCATGCAATGGAAATGTAGCTACTGAATACTGATACCGAAATCGAATTAGGAATGTGTGAAGCTAAATTTTTGGGTTCAGTGATTATTGTGAGCCCTAATTCGTCAGAGCAAGCAGTCTTGATTCCTCTCAGTTAACAACTAACCCTCCCTATCGGAACCATAACTCCGGTGATCGAAAGGCAGGAGTCACTCCACTGAACTTCGAGCCTTGAATTTGGAGGAGGATTTTGTGCAGCTAATTTTTAGGGTTTAGTCATTGTGATGATCGATACCCTGATTCGTCAGAGCAAGCGGTTTTGGATCCCTCCAGGTAACAGCTAAATCTCTTGTTGAAACCAGAACTACGGCGATCGAAAGGCAGCAGCACTCTGAACTTCGAGCCTTGAATTTGTGAAGCTAATTTTTTGGGTTTAGTGCTTATGATGAATCATGTCCTAATTCGTCAGAGTAAGCAGCCTGGAAACCTCTGAGATAATAATTAACACTCCTGATCGAAGTCATACACATAGCGATCGAAATGCAGAAAGAACTTTGAGCCTTGCATTTGAAGAGGAAATTTGTGAGGTTAATTACTAGGGTTTAGTGCTTACGTTTCCAGCGCAGCGGAAGCGTTGAAGACTGGCAAGTTGCAGCCTGCCGGTTGCCACCGGTAGCGATCCATCTGCTTGTCTGGGTGGTTGTGAAGGCGGCAAGCCCAATCAGGGGACAACCACATGGTGCACTCTCGACCGGAATACAGCGGGCGCATCTTGTCCAGCACCCAGGTCCCCACCGTGTAATCACACACCTTCACCTCAGCTTCCTTTTCATGAGCCCCTTCTGTTCCGAATCTAGCTTCGTCATCCTCCACATTTAAACCAATATTCTCACGAATATTGTCGTCTGGACCCTCTGCATCTGCTACCTCAGCTTGTTTACCGTCTTCCACAGCTGAAGAGATATTCTCATCGACCTTGGAGTCATCCACATTTTCCAGAAGTTGAAGATCGTCAGACAATTGAGTAGCCCCGCTCGACTTTCTCCTCCGTTGGGGCTGATTATTGTCGTTGGTGATGTTTTGATTTATACTGCTCTGTTTATCTGAATCAGATACCTGACCTGCCACCTCCTCCAGTGTGTTATTTCCAGTGCCGGTGGGCTCCTCAAGCTGCAACGTAGAATTAGAATTCAAGTTAGTAGAGTTTTTGCTCATTGCTTTCTCTGTCACCGTTGCATTTTCCGTCTCGGAGGTCGTCTGTAGGGGTTCAGCTACGTCGGTGGATCGCTTCTGGCTCTCCAAGGGTGCGACCAATGGCGCGATGGCTTCAAGTTCGTTGGTACTCTGAGTTCCATTCGTAGTTGGGATGTCTGTAGTGGACTTATCTCCTGCTAATGACGCGATGGCTTCAAGTTCGTTGGTACTCTGAGTTCCATTCGTAGTTGGGATGTCTGTAGTGGACTTGTCTCCTGCTAATGGCGCGATGGCTTCAAGTTCGTTGGTACTCTGAGTTCCATTCGTAGTTGGGATGTCTGTAGTGGACTTGTCTCCTGCTACTGTGGTGGGTTCCTTCTCTTCGACAATAATTCCCGTCATGTTTTGTTGCTGTGACAGATCTGTGAAGCTTTTGCCGTCTGGCGTGGTTTCCCTTTCTTCTGTTAGGTCTGCACCTGGAGAATCACAGTTTCATTGGAATCTTAAGCAAAATGGTTGACCAAAGAAAACAAACGGAAGTCTCCTAATGAATTGAACCCGACTGATTGCCTGTCCCAGATTTTGCAGCAGCTTTTTGGACTGATTGAAGAAACTCGGAATGAGTCACCAATTATTGTGACAGAATTGGCCCGAATTGGCCCACCACCCTACTCACCCACTTCCGAGGACGAAGAATCCCTGCTGGGTCCGTCCGAAGGCGTTGTCTTGTTCTCATCTCCATCGATGCCTGCCAACTTATCACCTGAGACACACGTAATAATTATTGATCTGTTGTGTTTGCAGAGACCTGGCACTATGGTCAAAGCAGACATCAAAGGTGTCTGAAAGTTAGTTTTTGGAAACAGATTATAAGTTGGAGCACAACTGAGTGATCTTCGCCATCTCAAAAACATAAATCAGTGACGCACCTCGTTTGCTTTCTAACGAAGGAACTCTTTGTTGAGATGGCTCGAAGCTCTTGGTCAGGTCCTGCAGGTCACTTGCTGGCACTGTGATCACCAAAACCAAAACAGGTTAGATTCCTGAATCAATCAAGAAGCAGATATCCGAGCCTCGTCTCTCATGGTAAATCCTGCAGTATGAATCCTGCAATATAATAGGGATCAAAACGAAAATAATAGAAGGTTCAAGCTGGAGCCGGGTGGTCCACTAAAGCATCCAATGAGAATTTCTATCAAACCGATGGATCTGGACTGCACAATATAGCAACAATCGTGCTCTCATGCGACGAAACTCAAAGTGCCAAGCTTCAGTTTCAAGACAACTGTGTCACTTCATTGACTAGGACTAAAGTTGTAATCTATACCCCTAAACTTAAGAACTGTATAATCTGGAAGCGCGCGATTCAAGGAAACAACTTGGCATTGTGTTCAACAACCTGCGCAAGCCTCCCGGGTCTTGAAGGATATGTAGTTGATTTACACAATTCAAGAGCTACAAACAGCGAGCTTGCATACTTCCAGAGGACTAGTTCGTTTGAAAAAAGAGAGAATTCTGTTCTGCCCAATTTGCAAATTGTCGGTCAGGGAACTGGAGGTTCAACACACCTATTGCTTTCAATTGGCTTTTGAAAGGACTTGTCAGAACTCCTGACTACAAAGAGAAATACCATGAACGAGTATTCCTTGCCGACCAAAATTATGTACTCTCTCGAGTTACAGTTGCAGACCTTGTTAGATTGAAAAAGCAGGGGTGAATTAATGATTCATGCCTTGAATTGGTGTTGGCAAGCATATTATTTTTTGTGTTTCAATCACAATTCGGAAAAAAGTGAAGAATCTAAGGATTATACCTCTAAAAGTAGAATTCTGTTTCCTTTTCAGTTCCAAACTAACATTCACAGAATAGATCGAGATTGATCTTGTTTCAGAGAACAGACATACATACCAGCGAAGCTCGGAATCGGCGACTCGATTTCGACGTCATCACTGGCGTTGAGAGCAAATGGAGAAACTTCCCAAAGCAGCACCACCGCCATACTGGCCACCATCGCCAACATGAACAGCATCGTCTGCATCCCTCGGTTCATCCCACGCCGCCCCTCCATCTTGGAAATGCAGCTCTCTTCTGCACCAATTGCTGAAACCTCACAAGCCTGTTCTCATTCTCACTAAAAATTCTTCTGCAACAATTGCGAGAACCTTTACATAGCCAATCCTCTCTGAAATTCTTCAAGTGCAAGTGCCGAAGATTGCAATTAGTGCTGTAGGTGAGTCTTCCATTGCTAGTTTTGTAGTTTGCAGTCGATTGGTTGTCAATCCGGAGGTGGTGGTGGTGGTGTCCAACGATGGAAGCATGGAAATCAGTGATCTGGTGGCTAGACAATGATTTGGGACGGGGGAACTGATGATTGAGCTGATTGATCAGGGGCATGTCGATCTGGACTTGACTTCAGTCGAGGTGGTGTTCACTTTTACTTCCTCGTCAAGTGTGCAGTTTTTGTTTCTATTCGTTTTTTCGCTTTTTGGAATTTTTTTTGATTACCGTAGGCAGAGAGAAAAGCAGACAAGGAAAGAGTAATCCAGATAATTGGGCATTCAAGTGTGGGATTCTTTGTTTTGAGCCATTTTTGATCTGCAAGACCACTCATCATATAATCTAGCATATGGTGATAGCTTAAAAAGGAAAGGAGATTTGGTCATTTTCTTAGCATGCCAACATGAATCATGAGTATGTTCCTTCTACATACACAGATCTTATCGATTAATTAACCAACCTCCGCAATTCAAAAATAAATAAATAAAACACCTGATTTGCCCAGTCATCCACCCCCAAAACCGAAATCAATTTTTTGATATGGATACAATATATAGAATATATACAGAATACAAGCATGCTCCGTATAAAAAATTATCTATAGTAGTGACATTGAAGTGCATGCGCACTATCAAATTTGTATTTAATATCTTTTTTCTTTTTGAAATATATTTTGGCATATAAAAATAGTATGCCAAACAAATTTTTTTAACTAAAAAATAAAAATATAATTATAATAAAGTAAAAATAAATTTAGAATAAAGTTGAAGGTAGCAACATTGCAATCACAGGGGTATTCTCTAACTCGCTTTCTAACTTGTCAACATTAGGGCTTGAAGGCTTGAAACACTGAATTAGACATTCTTGCACTCGGCCAAGTGCAACAATCGTATGCACAACTATTCACTAGAAAAGTTTTTTTTTAAAAGTAAGGTGCTCCAAACTTTTCCAAGAACACCTTTCTTCCATTCTATCATGTAGTATTTCACTTGAGCATGCGATTTTTTGACAGGGATGCACTTTTTAGTTTCTTAAAGAAGAACAAGTATAATTTATATGTTTTCTTCATCTCAATCAATCTTCTTGCTTTTTGCAACCAATTTTCTAAATTTTGTTGCCAATAAAAACTTTGAAATTCAATATCTTTTGCTTGCTAGTTGAAATGCTGTGAAACTTACTTTAATCCCACACCCTTGCCGAGGACTCTTTGATGGTACCAAATACTCCATGGTTGGAACCCATTTTCTAATTTTTTAATTCATAAAGCTTTGAAATTCAAGATGTCTCCTCTTATTAGTCAAAATGTGACAAAGTTTACTTTGTGCACACACATAACACATTATTTGAGGACTTTCCATTGACACCAAACATACACCCATTGGCCTCGACGGTCTATGAGATCCCAAAGTATGTATAACAAAAACACAAATCAAATTTGTTATAAGTGGTTAATAAGTATGTATATAAGTGGTTAATGCTTTATACATTGAATCATTTAAGGTTGCTTTGCAAGTCAATGCCATATTTAACTACTTCTAGACTTTTGAAAGTCCAGAATCAATAATGGTCATTGGGAAATAATCTAAAACATCGAGAGATCTATACAAACATTGGGAGATCTCACAATGTTATTATCCCGTGATTTTCGGATGTTAAGTCCAAAATTCATTGAATAGTCTAGAAGTAGTTAAATGTGACATGTCAACTCAAGTCATTTTGATATAATATAGTATATATTAGTTCTAGTTGGATGAGTATCCAATATTACCTTGAAAGATATCAAAAGAGCATTTTCAATTGGATATAGACCCAATAATGAAAATGATTAAAATTGAATATATGATAAAGTTAACCTAATTTTCTTTAAGAAATCTGAATGTAAAAATAAATCTAAAAGACACATTTCTAGTTTATAAGTTACTAAAATACTACAATAGACATTTGCTAAAGTATTTAATTTTGTAACAAGTGTTTGTCCTCGTAAGCATATGCAATCAAGGGAGGATTTCAAAAAATTAAATACATAGACATTAAATATTGAAAAAGGACTTGGTAAGCGTGTTGTGTTATTTAACATTTATATATTTTTAAATCTAATTTATAAATTTTCAACTAAAGATATTGATTTATTTGAAAATGTATCAATCTAGAAATGATAAAAATTAAAAATCAATTCATAAATCAACATTTAACTACAATATTTTTATCATTTATAGATTTGTGTTTTCAAAAAAGTTTGATTTTAGGGTAGCTCCAACCTCATTCAAGTAACAAAGGTTTTTTTAGTGCTAATAAAAATTAACGATCTATACCTATAAGTCTTGATAAAGTGTCTATTAAATCCTACAAATTTAGGCATCCAAAAAATGGATGCACCTTATTCAACCTTGATTGTAACTTTTAATATAACCATTTTTGGTATTTGATTTAACCCCTAAAGTTTCTTGACTATGTTTTCACCAAAAATGCTCTAAAATTGCCACTTCTAGTACAAGTACCAAATTTCAGGAAAAAACACATTTTTGGACACATTTAACTTTAGTACCTTGTAGTAAGTTGTTTTGAAAAGATGTAAAGAAAATTTCAAAATTTTTCACTATGTACATAACAAGATATTGGCATTTGAAGTGACAATTTTTTTTTGAGGTTCACAAGGTGCACATTTGTATGAAAAATGTCCTAAGTGATGGTGCTTTTTTGAATCATTCTTCAAGGCAATTTGGCCGCTTGAAAATTTTCAGATCATTTGGAATTGTACAACATATAGAAAAAAATAGTAAGTAGAAAGAAGTAGAAAATAATTCAAATTCCAAAATTGTTAAAAATTTAGTTATGGAGTTGAAAAATGCCAATCCCAATGGTTGTAATGTTGTTATAAACAATCTACATCCTATGATTTTATTTTTTTCCAAAAATATTGAAAATTGAGTTAAATAAAGAATTTCAAAGTTTATTTTAGAATAGATAATCCAAATCTGCCTACAAACTAAAGCCTCTCATAACTTTCATCTCATTAATCAAAATGAAATGATTCATAGCTTTCCACATACATATAAATCTAGAAAATCAATTTCAAATTTTTGCTTATGGAAAAAGTGATTTTTTCTTATTTGCCCAGACTACCTGACCAAGAAAAAGAACTACATATCATACAATAATTTCTTAACTATATAGTCAAAAAATTATAAATTTTGTTGGACCTTAAAAATATCTCATCCACATGTGTGAAAATTTCAAAGAAGAAAAATAAAAATTCAATTTGTAGTGAGTTGCCTAAAATTGTTATGTTGCCAAAAAATGCAATTTGGTCCTTTAGGGGTTAAACTAAGAAAATGAAGCTTGGCTAGATATCTTTCTACTTCATCTTGAAATTTTGATAAAATCCAAAAATTAAAAGAATTATTGCAATTGCAAGTTCTATGTATTAGAAACCAAATAACACAATATGTTGTGTCTTCATTTATATATTTTTCTTTTAAAATGGATTTGAAATTTAAATTACAAATTAAATTTTATATTCTAATCTTCATTAATCTACATATTTTAGATTATTCTAATATATATTATAATTACCATAATTTTATTTTAACTTTTAACTTTTTAAAATCACAATAAAATGATGTTTCCATCAATTTTTTGAAAAAAAAATTATAAATAGAAAATATTTTTTTATTAGAAATAAATATCAAAGTTTTGTACATCAATTAAATAAAATTTGGTTTGTTAGATAAATTTGGTTTGATGGCCAAATTAGACTTCAAGGTCTTTGTTGTGGCTATTTTGGGTATAAAAAATAAAATAATCAATTGAAATTTTTTCACACTACTCTCCATTTCTACCTTTAGAATTTTACTTAAATAATTTGGATTGTTCTTTCTATTTTACTTATTTATTTTTAATTTTTGCCACAAAATTGGTAGCACTTATTTTAATTTTCAAGAAGCAAATTGAAATTTCTCACAATGATATACAATTCATAGTTTCAAGTAATAAAAACATAATATTGATATTCAAGCAAAATTTAATATACTACATTTAACTCACACATGATGTTTCACCAATTGGCAATGGATCTTGTTTTTAAGGGGTTAACAAATATCAATTCCATTCATTTAGAGTCTAAAAGTATCATTTCATTTGTTTGTCTTGGCATTGCAAAATTACTTCTTTTGCAAACATAAAAATTCATATACTTCATAAAATGACATATTGAAATGAGAATTTTTGTTCACTTACAAGAACCCTAACAAGGAACCTAATAAAAAACCAAAGTTGTCCTCCCAAATTTGTTTTGTATTTTTTTAATATCACTTTCTCTCTGAAACATTGAAATACTATGCAAGTGAGCAAAATAAGAAGAAAATTGTATAAATGTTTTGATTCTTCTGCTCAAATTGATTTTCGAAATTTATCCACATAATGTAGATTTCAAGATTGTCAACAATACAACATGCATTCGCGTTTACAAAATTGTTTACACAAATCTTGGAAAATTAATTTGTGTAACTTATTCACCTTATGTATTTGCAAATGGGTATTGCAAGGATTAGAGGAAAATATTGCGGTACATTTTTTGGCAAATGTCAAAGATATACTAAAATTAAGTGCAACAATGACATGTTGAAGCCTTCAATTGCTTAATTGTGAATATTAACCTCTAAAGGTCCATTATCCCCTTCGAAGACTTATGAGCTGAAATCTTATTTGAATTTTTGAAACTTTTTGAAGATGATTAGTTTTGCGAGAGCTTCATGGATATATAATTTTTGTTTCAATCTAATGCTAGGTGAAGAAATTATAGGGTGTTATAGGCAAATTTTTGTTCAAGGGATAGGTTGGGCAACCAATATTTGATTGACTAAGGCTAGGTGCAAATGCCTAGGCTGCATTGGTTAGAATAATGAAGGTTGGGATGGACAACAAGTGAAGGGCTAGGACCCCATTGGCCAATTCCCCGGCATGTAAAAGCCACTGGTCTCATGGCATAATTTCTAAAATCCTAGCTATAAATCTACAAATAAATGAGAAATACCAATATCATTTGACAATTTTCCATCAAATTTTTTTTATTAGGCAAAATGTAGGAATTGCCTTTTGTTGTGCATTGTGAACTTTTGGACATTGATGCATTGTAAGATTTTTTTGATGTGCTCCACGTCTTTTTTTGGCTTGAAATTTTTTGATCACCTAAATAACATTATGCTGAGTATGATAGATTTTTAAATTCAAAATCTATAGTGAACAAATTTGCTACAAGCAATGCTCAAAGGCATCTGAAATTGCTGGATATAGTGGGAAAAAACAAACCTTTCCTTGCAAATGCTTATATCTTTCAATTCCTACTGTCAAATGCCACAAATTTTTTAATATTTCTTCTTCTACAAGTCTACTACAAGATCCTATGGTTAGATTTTTGAAAAAAACATTCTGTTGAAAATTTTGATGAACATAGTAGTAGAGGTAGTTTTGAGTGTTTTTCCACAGAAAAATGGCCTTAGGCTATCAGGGATTAAATAGAATAAAGTGTATGCTATGCATACATCAAATTCTAGGATAACTACAATATGGTCTAGCATCTCCTTGGTTGTATCTTGATTGTGGATTCAATTGATTTTAGTTTGTGCATGTTGCACAAGGCATAGCTTGTGTAAGTACACTAATATATATGTATGTATATATATATATATATATATAAATAGCATATCTAATAATTATACAATTAACAATATCCTTGAGTGGAAGCATGTATATTGATTGTGTATGAGTTTGTACCACATACACAACAAGACCAAATTATGTTCATTGAAAATGCACACCGTAATCCCAAGTATTTATTAAACACACTAAAATTAATGTACAAATGAATTAGCTTACAATTATTTTACCCTACTTTTCTAGTTGCATCCAAAGACCAATACAATTGACACATTACATGTTTTTCAGCCCCTGTGGAGGGCTGCGAGTTCCCCAGGGTTCCCAGACTCCGAAACTGTCTCGAACTGCGTCGCAGCAGCTGCGTGACATGGCACAGCGACTGCCACGTCATACCAAAAAAAAAAAAAAATTCAAAAAAAAAAAAAAATAAATTTGTTCATCTTGTTTTTCCATTTTAAGATTTTAAGATTTTTTTTTTTTTTTTTTTTTTGGAATTTTTTTTTTTCTGACAGCGGCCGTTCTTTTGCTGCCGGGGGAACAGCGCCGGGAACAGGCCCGAAACGGCCCTCCAGACCCCCCAAAAACCATCTAATGACTTCTCCAATTATATGTCATTATGCTACTTGGTAAATAGATTATAGTCATTAGGACACTTAGAAGTTAAGTAATTCAAATACTTAAGATAATATGCTAAAAATTTTTCACATTTTTTGTAGAATGAAAAATGATAGTCTAAAAAGAAAAATGAAAAATTTGAAGAAAAATTGTTATTTCTATGAATTTTCAAAGTCGATAATTTAGAAAATACAAAAAATTTAAATTAAAAGAGACCATGAAATCTTTAACAATAAATTTGTAATCAAACATTATTTAACCTATGGCTCACAAATAATCATCCTTGAATCACTCAAAATATATCCTAATATCTAATTTTTGAAATATTGTCTTGATGAATGCAAAACTAAATTTGAATTGTTGATACTGTGTAGTTACATACAAATTTCTAAATCACCATTGACCAAACCTTTGCATATTAAGCATTTTCAAATTTTATTTTTACTTTGATGAAAAATGATATATATAAAAATAAGCTTGGAATTAGAATAGTTTCATGAAATGCAAAAATGGATCTTAGATACAATTGAGGATATTTATTCTAAATGATGTAATAGCAATGACAAAGACAAGTAGTAAGTATTTGTCTTAGAGATTATATTAGATGTTTTCTTCAGATCATTGAATGATGGGTCTCAACACCTATGGAACCAATTGGAATGTTCTTAGTGCCATTGGATAA
The DNA here is from genome assembly GCA_951230915.1 of Antitrichia curtipendula. Classification (NCBI taxonomy): domain Eukaryota; kingdom Viridiplantae; phylum Streptophyta; class Bryopsida; order Hypnales; family Leucodontaceae; genus Antitrichia; species Antitrichia curtipendula. The sequence goes on along the minus strand of OX579633.1, from coordinate 19,597,494 downwards.
CTACAAGGTATGCATATTGAAGGTTGTATAAAACTTGAAGCATAAGATATTGAATTTTGTAAAATATTTGTCATCAAGAAAAAATAAAAATAATAGAAAAATCATACAATAATTTTGTTTTGCATTTGCAATTATAGATCTCTACAACCATGCAACTAATAGAAACAAGTATTAGTCCTCAATGAACAATGACTCACACAACACACTAGTAACAATTGATAGAATTGGTCTTGGTACTACAATATTGGAAGCCCACTAGAAAAGGGATTGTAATTTGGAAGTTTTCTTAATATTAGATATATTTTGGTTGGAGATTTTGAATTTCAAGATATTGTCACAAAAAATAGAAAAACTAGCCCAAACGGAGAAGTTAGTAAAAGTCATTGTAGTTGTGAAAACAACAAAGGACATACTAAGCATCTATACCTTAAGATAGGTTGTTTGTTTTCTTTCATTGGTTTGATATGTTGGAATCTAACAAACTGTGAGGTGTCCGGCAACATTCTTGGTACCACTTGAAAGCTTTTGGCAAGGGTGTAAGGACTTTGTTTTGTGGTGTTTGGACAAATGGTGTAAAAGTTGTTAAATTTCAAAGTTTTTAATGAATAAAAAAATTAATTTAAATTCTCTTTTATTTTGGAAAAAATATAACTTCACTAGAAGAAAAACATATCCCCCACAACTGATTGAAATGCGACTAAGTATCCTATACAACTATCTTGCAACTATAGCCCTCTCTATTTGCATCAAACTCTTACGTTATTGTTTGCGTCATTGCTTTACATCATAAGTGCAATATTTTAGTTGTGAATGTAGTTGTAGAATGAAGTGGATACATTATTTCAATTGCAAAGGAGTCGTAGAATGAAGTGTAGGGTTATGAAAGTTGTAACAAAGTTCAAAGTTAGAATGAATGTGAGTTATTTTTCATCCAATATTTGTCACAGTTGTTGATGAGGATTAATCCACACTGTATGATATCTACTGTGTCGATTTGTAGTCACAAAAAAAGACTAGGAAATGACTAGAAAACAATTGCAACTATAAAATAACGATAGTTGTTTCCTAGTTGTTTCTTACTTGTTTTCAAATCATTTTCCAATTGTCTTATATCAATTGTCCCATATCAATTGTCAAGAGTACCATTAGGTTGGACATACAAGACTTGTAAGTAGTTGTATCTTTATGCAATGAGTTTTGTTAACAGAATTCTGAGATGTCTACATTTTGTAGAGTTTTATATATTCTCGGGGAGCTCACTCTATGCATTTATACAACCCACGTGTGGCGAGGATTTTGGACCCTCTATTTATTTTTTCAAATTTAAATAAAAGAAAGAGAAAAAAATATGAGTAGATTTTCCTACTTTGAAAGTTTATGTTATGAATTCTTGATAATTTTATACGTAAATTATAATTAGATACAAATTTTTGAAGTAAAAAGATACACTGTAAAGCTAAAAATAACTTTCACACCTCTATATTAAATAAGAAAAAATTGTTTAAAAAATACACAAAAAATTCTCAAAAATGAGTCTCTATTGAAAGTTTATATTTCTTGAATATTGATGCAATTGTTGTCTAAATGTGTTCTCTATAAATACTTGAGTTGGAAAACATGTCATTTTAGTTCATTTTTCAACCTTCTCTAGAAATCATTTCATATATTATTTGGATTGAAGATTTTGGCAATAGAATCTTGTAGTCTTGATTAAACAATGCTCAAAATTGTAGGCTAAAATTATAGTTTATTAAAAAGTAAATAGGAGGTCAAAAGATCATTTAGCCACACGTGGTATACTATAGATACATTAAGTAACCTCCCCGGGTATATATTGTAGATTTTGAAATCTACAAATTCTACAAGTCACAAACAAGTCGCAAATGTGCCACAAATAAGTCGCAAATGAGTCACAAGATGAGTTGCAAATGAGCTACAAACAAATCTCAATGAAGCTACAAATGAGCCACAAACAAGTCACAAATGAGATGCAAACAAGGCATAGATTAATCGCAAATGAGTCGCCAATAAGTTGTACAACTTATCGATTGAGCGATCGACCTTATGTGGCAGCAAATGCCACATAAGCAACCATGTCATAAAATACATGGATGAAGTTTCAAGTAAGCTACCTACTCAGAAACAACATCATTTCGCTTTGCAACTACGGTATGATTAGAATACTTGTCCACAGTTGGGGGCCTCCAGATTCTTTGATGCAATCCAAAAACCACTTGCTTTCTGTAGTTGCAAAATCCCTCATTCTCTTCTAGTGCTTTCACATTGCATGTCAAAATGCTAGAAAACAAAGTCCTTACACTCCTTTGTGCATACAACTTTTTATTTCTGCCAATATCGTGGCATTTAAACCAACAATATGAAAGTTATGAATTTTTAAAATTAAAAAATTGACTTAAATTATCTTTTATTTGGACAAAAAAATAACTTTTGTATTGAATGTCCAAACACCACAAAATAAAGTCTTTACATTCCTTTGTACATAGAGCTTTCTAATCATGCCAATTTTGTGGCGTTTGGACTTACTATGGGAAAGTTTATGAACTTTTAAAAATTAACCCTTAAAGGCCCGTCGTTCCCTTGGGGGACAATTTGGATCCGGGTAGGTTCCTATTGTCTCCATTTGAAGTGAATTTTTTTGAGATTTTTTGAAGTTGTGTAGTTTTGTGAGCGCTTTGAGGATATATAATTTTTGTTTCAATCGGATGCTGGATGAAAAAGTTATGGCACAATAAGCAAGAAATGGAGATTGGTGAGCAGCCCCTCTAAAACTACAAAAAGTCAAAATAATTTTTTTGAATTTTTTTTCTAAAATATTATGTCTTTATCTATACGTGAAGCTTTGATTAATTCTATTTGAACTAGGAATGAGAAAGTTATGGACAACCTTAGTTTTTCGGGCAATTTAAGCATCTTCTTTAGAAAAAACTTTTTGTCCAACTTTGAATGCTAATATCTTCCAATCCATACTGTTAAATTTGATGAAATTTTTGCTATGTGATCTCAAACAAGTTAAGTGCAAGATCCTATGGTTAATTTCCAAATATATATATTTTTTTGGTTTCCTTAAGTGAATGCAACAAAATTGGTAGTTTTGAGTGGTTTTTGATAGAAAACACCCTTAGGGCTTTAGAGGTTAAAAGAAGTTAATTTATTTTATTTTAAATTTATTTTATTATATTTTGGCACGGACACAAGGCATACTAGTCTATAACTTAAGATATGTTGTTTATTTTGTTTTGTTTGATACATTGAGATTTAACAAACCTTGAAGCATCTAATTGAGTTTGTAGTATTGCTCAAAAACTCTTGGCAAGGAGGGATGCACGGACTTTGTTTTTTGCCATTTGGACCTATGGTGTGAAAATTATGGATTTTTTTTAAATTAAAAAATTGAATTTATTTATTTATTATTTTGAAAAAAACATAACTTTCACATGACACATCGAAACGCCACAAAACGAAGCCCTTGAACTTGTGTGAATAAAGCTTTTTATTTGTACCAAGAATGCAACCTCTCACACTATGGTAAAGAAGTTATTGAATTTTAAAGTTTCAATGATTGAAAAACTGAAAAATTATTTTTATTTTTATTTTGGTTGTGGCAATAGCACATGGCACACTAGAAACAAAGGATGGTTGGAAAGCTCTTTGTGAAGGGGGGTGCATGGGCATTGTTGCGTATCATTTAGACCTATCACAAAAAAATTCTTGAATTTCAAATTTTTTTATGAATTCTAAAATTCTAAAATTGCTTGTTTGTCTTCTTTTACTACATTGTGGCAACGACACAGTGCACACGAGTCTAGATTACATTACAAAACAAGAAAATTAAAAAATTAAAAAAAATTGAAAACAACTACCACTGCAAAGCAACCCTTGGCAATTGAAAAACAACAATATCCATACTAGTTTCTGTACACGATAGAATATCTACTTATAAATAATTTCAAATTTCAATTGCTAAAACTGAAAATGGTATTTTTTGATGAATGTTTTAACTTAAATGATACTGCACAGATCTAATATTTTTCTTGCAAATTTAATCATACCGGTACGTTAAAAACAACATGCCTCCCATTTCTTTGGAACTAAATTTCAACAAAGTCGTGAGAATATAGCACATCTGAGTTATATCCAAGTCCCCTTCGGGTTACACACCACACCACACACCCTAGAGCACTTCTGGAGCACAACGTCAGATCACTAATTGTTGAGCCATCGATGTTACCTTCTTTGCACCATCTGCAAATTCAATGTACCATCACAAATTTCAGCGTCAGAACTAAGGGGACTAGAGTGTTTTAAAAGCTCACAAGGAGTGACTACGGTACCCATATTCTGAACTCTGAGCATCAACGACTTGATAATTTTCCAGGAGTGCCTTGATCCCTAATTTCATCATATCAAGAAGCATAAAGTTTTTCTGTACAACTACAGTAAGTTTGAAGGGATTAATTGAGAGTCTGGACAAACCTAGACAACAGATTTTAGGATAAGATTTTCCGGCTAACCAAGCGAACTTTAGCAGAAGGAAAAGACTTGCCTGAAACTGAATGACGATCCAAATTTGGTGATACATTGGAGCCTGATTCAACCGCCCACTTGGATGCGGAAACACCAAAAGCCAACGCACTAGAAATGTCTTCACTTGAGGTGAGAGCTACCATTATTCCTGCTACTAAACAGTCACCGGCTCCGCTCAAGTTGGAAATGGAAGCAGGTAGCGCAGGAAAGTGAAGGAAAACAATTCCTGAATCATTCTTGATATTACTAGGAGGAGAGTTCTTCTGCGACTTTCTGCTCCGAAGATAGACGAAAAGACTCTAATGAGAGGAAATCAAATTATGATAACCACAGGGGAAACAAATGCATGACAAAAACTTTGAAATATTTCGCATATTCCTAATACATGTCTAATCTCTTTGTTTATCACAATAGGGTATAAAGTAATATTAGGTTGTAGCAAGATGTCTTAGACAACAGCAAAAAGAGAATCTTCCACATGGTCGCAGTGATAATATAGAGGCCTCCCTATGTATCACGCGGAAGCCATTGCATGATCACAGACACCATCGGGAGATCTCAATCATGAATCATGAAGAAGATTCTCTTTATGATATCTTTTAAGTTGCTGAAGCAAATCTAAAACTTTTTTCTTTAGCGGAAACCAACTATATAGCTGTTGTCAAACAAAAGCAAAGCATGTGGCAGGGCACAATGAGCTTAAAAAGCCATTTAACCTCACCGAATGTTTTGAGAGCCGGTGGACGATAGTGAGCACAACACTGCTCCATAGCTTCCCATGGTGAGAATAATATAATCTAAGCCAGTGTCTAGCAAAGTTCGAATGCAGTGTCGCATCCGCCAAAGCGAAGCAGCTGGCTCTGACAGTTTCCTATCAGCACGAACCTCATCGTCAATCAATTTTTCTTCTTGTTTTCGATCTGGGTACAAAGATTCAGCCATAGCAACTAGTTCCGCCTCGTTAGGCGAGGTATACGTTATCTGCAACAAACAACTCAAGTACGGTATTTTAAACAATCAATATTCAACAAGTACAACCTACTCTATCTAGACTACTTGAAACCCTGGAAACTCAAATTTCTAATCAACTCAAACATCGGAGGTATATAATGAGAGATATAGGAATCCAAAAAGGACATTTTTTGAAAAAGTACTAGTTTTCACCTAATAACATAGTTGATATATGATTTCTGGAATTGGAATTACTTCCCCAGACAGATCTGGCGTGGTAGAAAGGTAATGATTAATAATTCAAAAGCGACCGTTATATGTTCCAAAGGTTACTAATACATAGATTAATAATGTGGTGATTAATTTGGTGAAGCCATGCAGTCAGACCAACATTCAAGGATCGTCAATGAAGAAAAAATCACTCACCATATTTAGAAAATTAGATGCTCTAACACTCTTTGCTACGGATACAGGCTCGAACAAGATTGGTACATTTGCCTCCTTCGCCACTGATTACAGAAAACCAAACAGAAATTCAAGGCATGATATAAAAACAGCAATCTTGCAAGATTAACATAATTTCTTTGTCCCAAAAATCTTCAAAGTGGAACGTGGATTTCACTACAAGAAACGCAGTCATGTTCAACCCCGCTAATGGCAGTGCCATTAACGCAGTTTTCAGCGTTACATGACGTTACAGTTGGCAGGGTTTAACGTGACTGTGTTCTATGGGAGGAAGGTCTCTCTAGTGCTTTACAAATAATGGACCAACAAAATGTCAGAAACTTACAATTGCAGGCAGTTTCCATTGCAGGAGGTAGCAGATTGGCATCAAGCATGATAACTGGTGCTCGTTTTATGACGTCCTCAAACTTTTTAATCCATTCAGTTGTTAAGTGATCTTCCTGTCCTCGTGGACAAACACACCAAAATGCGTTAAAAATCCAAATTAAATACATGTAGCGTCTCTCAAGAGGATCTTGGAGATGATGTCAACCCTAAGACTTGCACACATCTGCATTTCTAGTATCCTAGGGCATGATCGACTGCATGTGATAACTTCTGAACAAAAAACCAGAAAGCTCATGAGTCCCCCAAAACTTGCCAGAACTAATAAGGATTATGGCAAGGAATTACAATAGCACAGGTGTCTGCAACAGCTGCAGCTAGCTCGCCCTGCTTGTCAAAGACGGCTGACACCACCGGAGTTGTGGTTCCTTTACACCTGCGGATTCCTGCGACACTAATTTCAGCAGGGTATTCATATCCAAAAGTCTCACAACATGTACAGTAGTGAATTATCTCAGCTTCCTCAGCGAGTTTTGTGAAACCAGACCTAAAAGCACATGTAGCAGCCAGCTATACTTACATCACGTGCTAATAAGTCCAACGAAGAACAGGAATAGATGAAATGCTGTTGGTAACAGGGTCAGAATAGGGGACTAGATCAGGTCCAAAGGTTCTGGGATCCTCTAACCTTTAGACAAATGTACTTGCATCTTCATGTCATCTCAAAACTAACTTGTGAAGAAATCAAACTTAGTTGAAGAATTGGTTGCATAATCCATTACCTTCTATAGAGAGCCCAAGTGATTTCCAGTGGCTCAACATATCTTCCCCTGCAGATAACAAAGACTAAAGTTATTTACCAGTGTGTACGTGAGCAAACATCCTCAAAGATGAACCAGAAAAGTGGAGGACATCAAGCAAGACAAACAGGAAAAACAAAAGAAAAATGCTTGAAATCTTGGAAACTACCCACATTCAAATTGGGTAAGCCCCCTAGCAATCCAAAGAGTTCACCAAAGTTGAAGCTCATACCAGCAACATCGTCACCAACCACACTTATAAGAAAAGGCTGTGTTCCAAGAAGAGCCATACTTTCCGCAACATTCCTTGCCACTCCTCCTCTAGCATAGCTCACCTGCACCATTCAAAAAGGACATGTATATTGCAAAGTACTCCTAATAGTGTGGTGTCGATTCGTTCGTAACAAGGATAGACCTAAATGATTGACACATCACGGAGTTGGCAACAAATCGGAACTTACAACAAAGTTATGAGAATGAAGGGATTACTTCGCCAGGTGCGGTGCTTCCTCGAAGGAGCCGCCCTCCTGTGGGTGTCGCTTGAATGTCCAGTACCATCCCTCCGATTACCACAGGTACTTTATCTCCAGGTTTGCGATGATGTTCATAAGCCTAAAAGACCAAACCAAATCACATTACATTATATTCATTACTAGAAAGCCCACTCCCTAGAGGAATTCTCAGGAACAATTTTTCTAAATGATCATAAGCCTACATTGAATAATCCTGTGACCAACTTCAGTAATAATAACACAACACAATACATGTGAGGGACTCTGAATCAAAAATGCAACTAATACTCTAAACAAAAACTTGAATAATGTTAAAGCCATGAAATGTGCATTACAAACAAAGCTCACAGAAATCATAGCAAAGAGAGGCTCACCAAAGCATGCAACGACGTGGAGTCCGAAAGATGGCGAGCTATTGTAGCCATCCTTCTTTGCTGCTGAGCTCCTTCCATGACGCAACCGAGTCCGTCAACAGAATTTCAACCTAAAAATACAAAATAAAACCGAATATCAATGCAACCCCTAAACTTCCAATTTTCCAAACAAGAAACACACTTGCTCTCCAAACCCTAACTAATGTCCGAAATCGCCAAGATTAACATATCACCGACATCGCAATGCGCAGATCGCCAAACACAGAATACACAACCAATTGAAAAAACAAAATGCAAGTGATCATCAAACTCCGAATTTCTTCAGGTACCAGCAATTGAAACCTGCTTCGAAATTCTTCTGAGTTGCGAACAACTTCGTCACCTCTTGTGGAGAAAATGTCGTGAACTTTTCGGTGGGTTCTGTTGGTCGAGGCTTGTAATGGGAGTGAGGATTCAAGTACATTCGAAAACGGGAGAGATTGGAGGCCTGTTGTGGAGATTCTTGTAGATTCTCAATGCCCGCCCTTTTCGTATTCCTCCTTTAGCGGTTTGGCCATCAAGTGCTGGTCCACGTTGCATGTCGACACGTGTGTGTTCATCGTCGAATCAAGTTCTTCGAGGTTTTAGTAGATTTGAGGGCCGCTTTACACACTAGACCGATTCCACAAAATTTCAGCTCCTTTTGTCCTCAACTACTCAGAGCATCTCCAGTGGGGCACGCCACAGTGCCCCTGCAAGTGGTAGATTTGTTGGGCCCTGTTGGGTTTTTTTACCCCACCAATTAGAGATTTTTGATTTGGTCAACTACGGGCCCATCAAATTTCAGTCACTAGGCGTCAAGTTTCAATGCCTTGGCCATTTGACTTGGATGATAGAACGGAAGAGATTTGGACATGTCATCAATGGAGAAGCCTGATTTAGAATTGAATGGGATTAGGTTTCCTTTTATTAACCATGATCTCAACAAATATTGTTTTGTGTGGCTTCTTATATTTAGCCATGTGTAGTTTCTAACATGGCCCAGCACATTGGGAATCTGTATACACATTGGAAATCGGGTTCTTGTGGTTGGCCGAGCAATTTGTAATGCCTGCCGGTGGGGCCTTGAAACCATGGCAAGCCCTTGTATAAAATTTTGACAGCTTGGCATGCCAATTTGGCACCTTATGGGTAGAAATGCTCTTAGAATAAGATTATAATGGGGTCAATTTTCCCATATGTAAAGGCTTTAAGGCCAAGAAGTCGGGTCAATTCAATAAAACCTAGAAAAGAGAGAAAGAAGGGTTGAATTTTATAAGGTTGCTTCACACCTAGAGAGTAGGCCAATTTTACTAGAGGTCAATTGCACAAAATCCAATGGATTTAATTTGTTGAAAAAATAATATTATATCAAATAAAAAAATTTAATTGAAATTTGGCATTGGCCTCAAGGCCAAGAATTGGCCTTTTATTTTTGCTACACCTAATTTAGGGAGCTTGGGCCATGTTAGACCATGTCTTTTTTGAATAAAAAATTTATTCCACCAAATTGGCCCGGCTTCTAGGTGTAAAGGAATTGGGACCAATTTAAGTCTTTTGACTAATCATAGGTGAGGATTTTGGGCCTCTGACACAAAATTGGCCCAACCTCTAGATATAAAGTGTCCTTGAGATGGAGAAATGAAAAGTAAAAGAAAGATATTAGTGACTAAGCAATAGTTAGAAAATTCTAAAATTGTAAATTGTTCACTTAAGTTGATGTGCATAGAGAGAGTCAAAATTACAATTACATAATAATTAAGAAATATTTATTACTTGTAAACATATGAAAATTATAAATTATAAAATTTTATTTTTATTTTAAAACGGGGAGATTTTTGTTTTTTTTGTGAATTTCTAAAGTTTGGATTTGATGAAATATTAAAATATTCTACACAAAGCACTTTCAAAAAGACCTAAAACCATCTACCATAAAGGTTCTATAACTTTGCAACTATGTTGTACCATATGTAAAGTTGAAAACATTTGACAAAGATAGTTTAAGGTCATATTTTGTATTTTTTTTGTTGAGTTTTTTTTATCATAACTATTAGAATGGGACAAATAGAGTTATATCCCTCCAAATATTCTTTAATGTTGTGAGGACAATAAACGGATTAGAGGAAAATAAAAAAAAAGCATTGGTCACGTTGGGAACACTCCAATAGACCTCTACTTGATAATATTGTGCAGTAGATTATTATTACTTTATTTCATTTCAATACATGCATCCAAATATTGTTAATCCAAATATTGTGCATATTTGAATTAGTACACAATGAAAAAAATCTATGACTAAAAAATAGAATATCTAGGCTAGTTTTTTTAAGTGACTCTTCTAGAAGTGTAGGGCCTATGTATTTTTAAATAGTGATCAATATTATACTCTAGAACATGTGAACACTGAATAATTGTGTGACTTTTTTATAAAAGTATAATTTTTAATAATTTTAAGACTATTTTCATTACAAATCAAAAGTTAAAAAGGTTCTCTACAATAAATTGCTGACAAAAGGTAAGGTAAAACAGCCCATTACGGACCAAATGGGGGTTTGTCCTCATGTCATTACTGAAATCTTTTAATTTTTTTCTCACACAAAGACAAGTGATAGAAATGATGAGAGCAATTGAAATTATATTTTTTTGATAAAGTGTGAATTTGTTATAAATTTCTGAAGTATTCTACCCATCATGGCTAAAAGAGCCTGTAGACTACCCCAAAACCAACAAAAATTATATCCATAACACTCATCCATCATAAAAGTTGGGCCAGATTGTTTAGATGTCATCCTGACACCAAAGGCTGCGTTTCAGTCATTTTAGTGTCATTTTATCCACATTGAGTTGGTATGGAGGTTGGCACCAAATTAACTTAATAGCATCTCCAAGCACCATCTTGACACCATATTCACATGCCTTGAAGTTCCTGATGTCTAACTCACCTATTGCGGTCACATTATTTTCTAAAATAGAAGGCCTGAAAAAATCATTTCCTACAATGAATTAACACTAAAAAGTTGGAAGTTCCTACTGTGGTTACTAATTACTCCATTCCGGTTACCTAACCCATTGATTGTAGCACAGATTTGATTCACTAGAAGAAAACCATGATTCATTAAAAGAAAACCATAATGGGGTTATTCCTAGGAGTCCGTAATGGGTTGTTTTACTTTATAGCACTAAACAATTATGAGACTCACGCTTTTAAATTTATTTAAATATTAAAAAAAAATTCAAAAATTATTACAAGTTTCAACTACATTATAGGTCAAATAATACAAGTGAATAATAATATGCTTAAAAAAATTGAATCAAAATTTACTGGATTCTTTATATCATATTTTAAATAGTTCAGTATATTTTTTATTTACCAACTGTAGATATTTTAACTCCTAAAGGATCAAAGTTCCTTTATGGAAAAATGAAAGTTTAGATAGATTCCTAAATAAATTCACCATGAAGATTGATGTGTTTTAATTATATATTCAAGTTATTAATGATGTAATTATTCTTCCATCATGTATTTGCTTCTATTTGATAAATTTTAAAGAATGAAAATCAAGCTTATTTTTTAGTTTATTACCCTAGACTTTGAATTCAATTTTGCTACAAAAAGAAATAATTCAACTTTAATAGTGCAAATTTTTTTAACTAAGAAAATTCAATGTTTGATAACTTTAAATGACAATTTGGACAAAGAAATTGTCTTATTACCTTAACCCCTAAAGAATCATACATGTGTTTAACCCCTAAGTGCCTAAGCCTTTCCAAGTGTGTTCTTCCTATGAAAAAAGAGCATGGACTTATAGTTATCCCCAATGATGCAAATTAATTTTTTTCAAAATCTAACCTTACAGATGTTTAAAGAGCTAGCTTATTAGTATATATACCAATTTTGAGTGCAAAATTGCATAGGAGTTGTGAGATCATAACAAGAGAAATGTATGTTTTTTATTTTTAGTATGCTGCCCCTCCCCATAATGTTTGAGAAATTTGCAAATAAATATTTTTGGGGATTGGAGGTGACATGAACAACTACAAATTATGTTAGCACACTAAAATGCACTTTCAATAAACTTAATTTCACATGAAAAGCTATCAAACTCATTACACAATCCACCTTGCAATTGTTGAAATGCAATTTTTTTTATAAGTAGAAATCGCAAATAACTCCAAATCAACACTTGCATGTTTAAATTTTCAACGGTGAAAATCATGAAAACACTTTACTCTTACCATTGGGACCATTTTCAAAGCAGATGGATAAGTACAACTTTTTAGATTTCAAACCAAGTGAAATTGGCAAGCTTTGTTTAAAGCCAGGAAATCAAGTAAAATTTGCAAACTTTACTCTTCCACTAATGATACATATATGCCTTTGAGGACCTCTCAAAAATCAAATATTTACCTTTTTTAGTGAAAAATAAAAGTTTCCAATAGTTAACCTTCAATACTGCCCGTGAAAAAATTTTAACCGGTCAAAGGAATTTAACTACCCATATCCAAATGAGCCTGAAATTTTGCAGCAACCATATTTGGTCGCTCAGGCAGTTAGGGATTAATATGCACTTGAAACTTGGATAGGGTTATACAAAGTCAAATTTTTAACAGATATTTTCAAAATTTTGACATAAAGTGTAGACATGTATCTCCTCTGTGAGAGTCCAAAAAAAATTCAATCAAATACCTAAAGTATACCTAACATTCAATCAAAAGTTATGTTGCCCAAAGTTATACTATATTGCCCTCCTAAACATAGGCAATTTGAGCAATTCATGTATCTTTTGCTAAATTTCTCATCTACTATTGGAATGTGACATGTATGTAACAAACATCATATGGTATGTAATTGCCCCCAAAAAACTATATTTAGTGCAAAAATTTTGTTTGAACTATTCTTGGAACAAAAAAATATTTACTTCTAGTTGCAATTTCTATTATCTTGCAATTTGCACTTTCAAAGTTACTGGAGTGTTTTCACATAAATGATTGTCTGTAAGTTTTCACCATTAAAATTTCAAATAAAAAATTTCCTAATTGCACAAGAAATCATCAAAAAAATGACAAAGGGTGATTTAGAGTAAGGTAGACCCCATGTACACGTTTCAATAAATGATACTCCATATAAAATAGAATTTCGTATATGCTCCAAAGAATTCTACACACATCTTGTCAATTTGTTGCAGAGACGACAACTTCTCGTATGCGATAGAGAGGTCGGGGTTGAGACTCAAAATAAGTTCGCACGCACACCTCTGCCAATAGCCCCAAGCATACCAGCTGCACCACCATTGCCAATATCAGATTATATATAATTCCCATTTGTGTCAAATTTGAAAATTTGAAAGATATTTGGCGAAGTAATTAAAATCAGATTGTAAGCTGAATCAGAAAGCAGTCTATTTCGTTAACCCCCAAAGTGTCTAAACGGTCGAAAAAGAGTCTGCTTCCATATCTATGGGAGTTCAAGCTAAATCCTGTAGGAAGAACCTAAGAAACACGTTTGCAAATCAACTATTAGCTTCCAAAGTGGACTTGTATTTTTAGCTTGGGCACGAAGAGGTTAAGAAAATGCATTTGTGTATAAAACAGGTACCTGGAAACCCATGATGAGAAGATGCACGGAGAGCACAAACCCAGGCCTTGCTATTGTCATCGCCATCGCATATCCCCAAATCTGGGCCATATTTGTAAGTGACCAAGTTGTGTAGACTGCTGCCACAATAGACCCCATCACACACAAGCCACCGAGAAGTCCTATCAAATGCATGGGCTTATCTCGGAACCGTTGAAAGAACACTATTGTGGTCAGATCCATCAGGACTCGGAAAATACGGCCCAGCCCATACTTGGATTTACCCAGTCTTCGTGGGTGATGACGAACCTGTGAGAACAGACAATTTTTCTGTCATTCCTTGGATTTGTTTGAATTTGGATTCACCTATATTCAGCACTTCTGTTCAGACTTTACATTTACTGCAAGAACACATCGGGATTGCTTTTAGATAAGGGTCGCAATATAGTGTAGTTACCTGAATTGAGGACCTATAGTTTAGATCTATCTGTGTCAACACCATAATATTATTAAAAAATGCACTCCAAAAAAGGGCTACACCATTTAACCCGTAAGTGATTACTTTGGGAAATTTATAATAAACAATTGAAAATCCTCCAAAATATCTAAAGCATTCATTGTTCTTTCTATTGATATATTTACATGATTTTTCTTGAAGCTTCCTCAATTAATATTAATTGGATGAAGTGCAGATTTCACAACATTCGTCATCCACTCAGTCGCTGGTTGAGCGCTTAGGGGTTAAGTAAATGACCACAACCATCCAACTAAAGAGTTTTCAGATGAAACCAATACTTACCTCAATTTCAGAGATTGCAGCTCCTTCCATTGCAGCAAGTGCAGGAATGAAACGATGCATTTCACCGAAGAGACGGATGCTCGGCAGAAGAGAGGCACGGTATGCCTTGAGACTGCAGCCATAATCGTGTAGCTTCACCTGCATGCATCCCACTGAACTGGCTTGTGTCACCAAAGAGACAAACTCACCAGAATTCAAGCTCAGATACAAGGAGTCATTTTGGAATACCTATTGAAAGAGATAGAGGTAATACAAATCTATCCTCCAGAGGTATTCTAGAAGATCAAGCCTTGTTACAACTGACAGGGTTTCATGTTAGAAACTGACTAAATTGGCGTTACAATTGGTAGGGTTTAACGCAGCTAGATCTAATATTAGAACAAAGGGTGGTTACCATACCCCAGTCAAAGCTCCAATGAGCATGTTGGCAACCCAAGAGGGGATGCTTCTTGTCACCAAGTTGTCCTTTCGTTTACAACGCCACCCGCACACCAAGTCGAATCCGCCATCTTCACGAACAACTCCTGTGTCCACAGGTGTGCCTCCTTGGTTTCCACACATTAGTTCGTCCAGAAGGCGAGGAATGTCTTCAGGGTCGTTCTGCAAGTCTCCATCCAGAGTCACAAAGACCTCTCCTGCCGCAATGTCGAATCCTGCTGCCATGGCAGCTGTCTGGCCAAAGTTTCGTCGAAATACTACCACTCGCATGTCCTCCCTCTCTGCAGCCATGGACTTCAACAACCTCGTCGTCCCTGTACATTTCAAACACTAGGCTTCACATGCAATATCCACAACAAAAAATATGCCAATTATAACAAACATGAAACTAGCTTTGAATCAAGTAACATGCCAGCACATCCTAAAAGTTCATGGCACCGCTTCTGAAGTTTTGGTCACATTCAATTCAGTGAATGGTAAGACCTAAATCAAGTTTATCAGATTGTGGCATACGGAGCAATCATAGAGGACCCTTGAAGCAGACCGGCATGTTTCAGTAGAGTATGGAATGCAACGACGTCCTATCTGTTACGGTGTCAAATGCTTTGCCCACAAACGGTGTATGACGAAACTCGCCCTCGAATTGCACCACAGCCACGAAAATAATATTCTGTACCATCAGTAGAGCCATCGTCGATACAAACAACTTCATAGGGTCCACCACGCTCTTGCATGACGCCGCCTACTTTCTCCACCAAAGTGTGGATGCTTGCCACCTCGTTGTACACAGGGATGATTATTGAAACTGGCAGCACTAGCTTCTTCTGGACAGAAAATTCATCTTCAATCGATGGCACAACTGAGGCCGATTCCAATACAGATGTTCGAATGGTGCGCTTCTGTGGTAAAGGTCTCCAATGCTGCATTCCTTGCTGCCATTGAATCCCCTGATGTTGCTTCGGAAGCTGTAATTGAGTAATGCACACCCTGGAAGAGAAATACAATCCCCGATTAAAACTACCATCTCAAAAAAAATTCACAATTTACAGTAACGTAATGCCAATGCAGAATTTTGAAGCTGGTGTGTCAGAATCTCACGGAGGAGGATTATAACGTGAGTCTTTTTTAATTGACCTTACAACCCACTGCAAAATCTAGTTTAGAAAATATGCATCACCCAGTATTCGAGTGCACAAACTTAGGTTCAATAATTAGAGCAATTCTTTCTCTCCTGGCTACCAAAAGAAAGCGACATTTTCTTACTAAGTAGGTGACACCTGCTTTTGCTAGCCACAAAAAAAGAATCTGGGTCCAGAATGCAATGCTGAATTCTGAAGTCAAACTGTTAAAACCTTTTAGCATACAGCTGAAAATTTTAGGGTAGGACAAACATGACATGATCTTCAACTATGGTTAGGTTTTACAAACTCGTTATTTACATAAATTCTACAGGACACGCTTTGAATTAGCGACACCTAGAAAATTAACGTCGCCACAAAATTTTACATGCGTGGGAAATAGGTTATATATCAACCTGCACTAATTCAAAGTAGGGTGACTTTGGTAAATTAGTGTCACAAGCCCTATGAGGACAAATCAGTGTAACTCAGTTTATGAACGACTAGGAAGGTACTACCTTTCAAATTGCTCTTCCTACCCATGTCCTTACCTCGTCCAAAATCCCAAACCCTAAAACCCTAAACCCTGTGTACTTCAGTTTCCAATTTCCAACAACACAGCATCCCTAAAAGCTTCGTACCCTGAACCTCGAGGATGCAATGCACAACATAAGAGCTTGAGGGGTCCTACCTGGATTTCTGCCATGGAGCGAGGCTCCCCACAACGACGAATCCTGCAACATGAGCCCCACTTCGCAGCATGTTGACGATGATGATCCGTGGCTGTCGGTCACAAAGCACAAGTACAAAATTGACATGAGAAATGTGGAAATTGGGAGTGGAAACAAGTGGGGATGCGTCCGAATTGTAAGTAAGCTTACCTTTGCGGCTGCTTGTTTAGGTGAATAGGGTGAATGTGAGTGTGGAAGAAGGGCAACCACGAGGCTCCTCCGTCGCCATTTCTTTCTCTCTCGAGGTTGGTGGGTCAGAGAATGTGAAACAGAATGTGGGGAAGAACGCAGGAGCAAGCAACCAGGAACATAGAAACACCTAGAACCGCCATTTTCCGTTCTCCGCTAAATTGAACACGTCTTGTCTTGACTCGAAATCAACACAACTAAGGTAGAACAGCCCCATTGTGGTCAGATGACTCATAGTGGACACCTAGGGATTGTCCCCATTATGGGGTTTTGTTTGTTTGTGAGATTTTGTCTTACATGATAGTAATGTAGTGATTAGTGACTTCAATAGGAGCTTCCAACTTAAGGTAAACCAGCCCATTGTGGTCAGAATTTCGAGTCTTCCCTCGTGCCATTGCTGAAAATTTTCAAATTTTTTCTCACTCAAAGATAAGTGTGAGAAATAGTGAGAGCAATTGAAATTTTATTTTTCAGACAAAGTGTGAATTAGTTATGTATTTTTGAAGTGATCTTCCCAACATGGTCTACAGGCTGCCCCATAACTAACAAAAAGTGTATCCAATATGCTCATCTTAATCACCTAAAGTGGTCACGATAATTTCTAATGTGGAATGCCATAAAAAGTCACTTCCTACAATGATTTACACTGAAAAAATTGGGTGTTCCTAATGAAGTCACTAATCACTCCATAGGTGTCACGTTAGATATTGATTGTGGTCTGAAAAAACGTCATGGGGTCATAAGATGTCCACTATGGGTCATCTGACCGTAATGGATTGGTTTACCTTATCAATGTGAATTCATTGTAAGAATTTACTTTTGAGGCCTCCTATGTTAGAAAATACTAGAGGAGACGACCCATTTCCAACCACTTAAGGAAATGAGTGTAGCTGCCGGATGGGTTTTGGAAGGGGAAAAATTTCTCCGTGTAGGGAAATAGGATTTAGGAGGATTGCAAAAAAAATTTCATTTTTTTCGTGAAGAGTGAAATTACTATGAATTATTTCCCTCCAGATTCTGTGAAACCTATTGTAGTTATATAGGTGTTTGTAATTTCGACCATAGGTTGGTCACGAAATTGGCAGTACTGCATTATTGGAAGCGACAACTATGGCACCTGAATGTGCTATCACTGTACAACTCATAGCATGGCAGAAAAAGAAGATAATCCGTCCACGAGGCTACATTAATGCAAACATTCAATTTCAAAATATTCAGAAGTGGACTGTTACATTTCCGCTCAGAAAACTCTCTATTGTCGCTTACCTAGCTCTGACCGTTTCCCTCCTTATCGTTGAAAATTTGTTTTTCCTCCAACGGCTACTTGAAGCTCCTCTAGAACGTTACTAAAGCTGTAAGTTATTCTCTCTCTCGGAGATTTTGTTGCAAAGGCCACACCGATTGCATAGGGAAAGGTAGAGAAAACTGTTGAAAAGGTGAGAGCCTAGGAATCATGGACGAGTGCTGCAACTACAGCATGGACTGCATAGGGGCGACAAAATTTGGGAATGCCGTGCCAAACATGAGTTGCTGTCTAGAATTATATGTTGGAGCTTGGGGCTGAGAGGAGTGCGAGAGTGGAGTTGCAAAGGGACTTGTCAAATTTTGTCCCCCCTCTACACTTCCTATTGGAGTCGACGCATGTTGTTGCGGCGGCCTTCTCCGCAGTGCGCGAGCCTTGGCCTGGAGAGCTTGGCGACGCTCCTTCAGACGGGTAACCTCCTCCCGCGCAACAGCTCTAGCTTGCGCCGCGGCCTCACACTTCGTCGCTTTACGAGCGCGCTCCTTAGCCACCTCCCGCTGGTGAGCTTCTCGCTGCACCCTCCTCTCCTTCCGCTCTTCTAACTTCCTCCGTTTTGCAGCTTCTCTTTCTAATCTTGCACGTTCTTTCTCCCTTGTTCGTTCGTTGTTGCGCTCCTGGATTTGTTGCACGGAGTTCATGTAAGCCTCTGATGTTAGCATTAGAGACTTTGAAAAATCCACAATGGGATCTATGTTGCGTCTGCGAGGGTTGGGTCTCTCGGTGATGGTGGGCAAGGTTAGGAAGGAAGTGATCAACTGCGGATTACTGCAACTGGGGTCCATTCCCGCAACTTCGTCTGCCAACTCCAAGTCGACCGGGTCTGCATTGACAAAGAAATGCGTGGTATTGCGATTTGGAGGCAAGTCTAAGTCCAGGGCGATCTCCTCTTCAACCAGGGCAAGTACGTGGTCACTTTCAAACCCTCCGCCTTCACTGATGCCATGGTTGTGGTCCTTCGAAGTGTCTAGTGCCGCTGCGGCTTCCTCGTTTGTCAGACCTTCGTCGTGGTCATGTCGATCTCGCTCTTGGTCAACTGGGCCTCCGTCATTGTTGGCTTGTACATATGTCTCGCTAGGACCTAGTTGGTTGTCCATTGCTGCAGGGTTCAGTGGCCAAATCCCGGTAGCCTTGAATCCGCCCATGATGTTATTTGTTGTCAAAGCCCGGCGTAGGCTAAGGGACACCCATTGTGCAAGGATTGATTTCTGAGCAGGCTGCTCCAAATTTCTAGACATCCAGTAGTCTCTGTATTCTCGAAAGTAGCCCTTGAAGGGCGCAAAGATAGACACATCCAAAGGTTGCAGGCAGTGGGATGTGTGAGAGGGTAAAGTGAGGATGTCTAGTCCAGTACGTTCTGCTACTTTTGCTGCTGCAAGAGTCACATGGCTTGCGTGCTCGTCAAGGATTAGAAGATGCCGTCGAGTAGGAGAAATGCCACAGAGATCTTCAATGCTGTAAATGAAGTGATCAATCTATGCCAAAAACAAGTAGCCAGTCATCCACGCGCGTGGCTGCATTGCCATGGTGGCACCACCCTCGCAATACTGCACATAATTATGGCGGAACCGTTGTCCTTTGAATATATAGAAAGAGGGTATGGATGCTCTCGCTGCATTGACACAAACGAGAACCGATAACCACTCCCGCTGATTTGGGACTAGGTGATGTACTCGACGAGTACCTCGTTGTGCTATGACGAGTGCACCACCATTTCGTCCCGCCTGCACGCCGGACTCATCGCAGTTCTACACTCTCTCTGCAGGATAGGCGTGCAAGGTGTACAGCTCACTGAGGTTAGTGTAGAAGCTCTCCACATTCTCTTTGCACAAGCCCTTAGCTCTGGAAGATGACAGGGGATGTGCAAGCCTCAAGGTGAGCTTTGGATGGCGGTGGCGGAACCATCTGAACCATCCGTCACTAGGGATCCCATTTTTAAATGGAGTCCAGCGATTCCTTGTTATTTCAGCAACTTTTAGTTTTAAAGTTAAAGGACTCAAGCCCAAGCCCCTATCGCACATGGCTAAAACGTATTCCACCACCTCTTTCTCTTCATCTGCTGTGAGAACAGTGTTACCCCCTCTCTTTCTACATTTGCGCACACCGTAGCACCATTCTCTGAAAGTCGTGTAAGGAATGCCATACTATGCAGCTGCTTGCCGCATGCTTCCCCCTTGCTCATATACTGCTAGGTCTGTTTTCATATCGTCATCACTCCAAAAAGAGTTTTTCTTTACCTTGCTAGTGCCGCTGCAGCGTTGTTTGGGTTGCCGGGACTACAAATGTTGGTTTGCCGCATCGCCTAACGCTTGGTCTCTTTCTCCACGTGCAGACTCAGGAGCACTAGCATTGGATTGATTCGCTAGTGAGTTAGTAAAGACCCGGACACCGCTGGACGTCCTAAATCCGCTTCTGTGCAACCGATCACCACCTTGTTGCTCACATCGTTGTAGTCTTGGTCTTCCCAACCCATCCTCAGCTGCACTGTTGTTCATTGGCATGCAGGAAGTGCCGTCCCTTGTGCCAGCGCTTTGGCCAAGTCCAGCCATCCCAATGTTGTACTGATCTCTTGCTCTACAATTGGAATGTCTCCAGCGGCTCGTAATTGTCTATCTGTACGCCAATTGGAGATTCTGGCTCGCTTTCACTATTGTCATCGCAGTCTTCTTGAAGCATGGACCACTCCTCGACGCTCTCGAAGGTCATGCTGTAGTTCGTTGCTAGACAGAATGTCAATCGCTATAGAAGTAACCTGCAAGTCGATCGAGTCAAGCGACACCACATGCAAATCGAACGTCAATTCAAGTTTTGACCACAGTGTACATTGAACATGAATTAGAAATTCAACTAGAAACATGGAAAAAATTCAAACATTAATTGCACTCCAAACTAGTGTAGAATGTGACGAAAATTTCACCTAATTGTCGTTGTCGAAACTGATCTCATAGAACAGCAAACGGCAGCACTAAACCGCAGCCACTGACAGTGATACTGGTCTCACGGATCGAAGGAACTCAGGAATACTAGGCAATCACAAATAAAAGACGAACACTCTCATGCTTACACTAAGGTCAGTTACTGATGTCCATGAGCGACTACTGGGCTAAAAAGGAGATCACTATTACCACGTTAAAATTTCCGTGACAACCGTCATTGCTCAATGTCCATTGAAGAACTTTCTGATTAATTTTCAATCAGCGACGTCAAGAATATTGACATGTCACCCATGCAAATGAGCTCATTAAACGTTCAGTTACCAACCAGGATATGATCACATTTTGATTACCAACAGATGGAAAAGCAGAAGCATGATCTCAGCAATTCCACTAATGAGCATTTGCTTCTCCAAATATTACCTGCAGCCCTTCCAAATACGAACAATCTACCATTCTGCTCAGTGCTACCTGTCAATATAACAAGCACAGCACATATTCCCACTCATGATGTGTCATAAATGAACAGTTACTACTAGCCACTTGCACAAAAATACAGCACCCTAGATTGTGCAAATTGTTGGGTGATCAAGAATGGGTCGTCTCCTCTACGACTGCTTTAGGTGAGCAAAATGAGCATGATGGATTTAGGTTTTGTTGGTTCTAAGGTCGAACCACCTATTCTTGATCAGGGACCTAATTGCGATCAAATGTAAAGACCGTATTCATTTTAGAACTTAAATGTTCTTACATTATAGATAGTTTAAGGTTTTGGTCAACAAACCATAAGCTATCTATGGTGTAAGAACATTTAAGTTCTAAAATGAATACGGTCTTTACATTTGATCGCAATTAGGTCCCTGATCGAGAATGGGTGGTTCGACCTTAAGGTAGTCTATAGACTCTTTTGGACCATGATGCATTGGACACTTCAAAAATTTGTAGCAAATTCATACTTTGACAAAAAAAAAAATATATAATTTCAATTGCTCTCACTATTTCTCACACTTGTATTATTATTGGGAAAAAATTGAAAATTTCAGCAACCACATGAGGCCAAACTCCTCATTCTAACCACAATGGATTGTTTTACCTTATTTAGATGCAACCAATGAGAGTTCGTGCATTTTGTGCTTCAAGGGTGTCCATGTAAGATGGGAGACACTACTTTACCAAGGTCAAAAGATGATTGTATTGTACTAATTTTTACTCTATTTGGAGGAAAGTGATCATGGTCTTAGAAATGGTAGATAGAATGTTCGAGAGTGTCATTTCTATTTGATGAACATGCTTTTGAATAAGGGGATTAGAAACACCTTACTATTTAGTGGCACTTTAATTCTAACCAATAATAATTTATTTGAATACCAATAATTTTAAGTTTTTAAAATCAACATCAATTTGATTTAATTAAAAGGTAGATTTTGTACTGATTGTTGATTACATTGCAGTTTATTTGAGTTCTAAATTATTAAAATATTTGACAAGCTAAAACTACATAGAAAAAATACTCATAGAATTTTTACTTTAAAAATGAATAATAATTTTATAGTATCAAATCTACACTTGATTATATCATCCCCATGCATACAATAATAAGAATAATGCTAATGGTAGGTATTCAAACTATTTGGGTAAGATAAGTTCAAAAAAGTGGAAAACTATAATTTCAAATTCACTTATTGAAATTATTGTAGTAATGTGAATTTATAAAAGTGAAAACTAATGATTGGCAACTCATATAGTGAAATTGGTTTGTAAGATTCATGAAATTGGTAGAACTAAAGGGCTAGTCTCATAAATTGAAGTATACCAAGTGTTGGTTGGCTGCAAAGAATTATTAACTAGTTTAGAAGATTTATAAAATTGATAATTTAGATGGTGCTAAAACCAACCTTCTAAAGGCGGACACAAGCTCCTTGGGCATAGTGAGAAAAATAAGAGGTGAATTTTCATTGCATGACAATAGTGAATTGATGAAGATGAAACTTTGTTCCATAATTTTTAGTATTACCTAGAATTAATTATAATTATTGGAAGTGAGAAGCAATTCATTTTCTATTTATGTTCATTAGTGGGATCAAAATATAAATCTTTGTACTCTAAAAATGATCTTCTGCATTTAGCTTAACTTTGTAATGTCACTACAAACACTAATTAAGTGTTCCATGGATGACAAAGAATCCTTTTATGTAAGATAGAACTGTAGATGTTCATCTTTAGTATTTTGTGCAAAAAAGAGAGGTCTTGAAAAATAATTTGACCTCCAATGAGTGCTTTTGGATTTTTTTAAGCAAATGATTCACATGGTTCCCAAATGGATGATTTCCACGGTGACCAACCCATCGTTTCACGATTAACCTAGAAATGCTGGTGCCTTTCACCTTAAGAGAAGTGATGCTGAGATCGTAAAGCCATGTTCATGCCTTGCACATGAATTTCAGTATGTAACTTAAAAAGCCAGAATTTGGTTGAAAATTGAGAGTGAGTGAAATGATGAATATGGCATGAATACGCAGAAATTGGAAACATAATGTGGTGAGGCATGCCACAAAACATTTGTCTGCGCAGAGAAGAAACACAAAATTTGACTTTGTCAAAATCGTAGACATGCATCAGGAAAGTTGGGGCAAATTATTTTGATGCTCTTTCAACGGCAAAGGTAATTTCAGTGTCATTTCAGTGTCATCTTTGATACTGAGTTGGCATGGAGGTTGGCACCAAAATTATTTTGATAGCGTTTCAACACACCATACTTACATGCCCTGAAGTTCTTGAATGCAAATGATCAAGAAACCTTGAATGGACAAATTTAGGACTAGACCATCATACAAAAGCAAAAGAACAACAGGAAACTTAAGGTGCTAAAAACTCAAAGGAAAAGGTCTGGCATTGTTGTCATACTTGATAATGACTCTTGCCTTCTTATTTGCTTTAACCCCTAAATGCCCATGGCCTTATGGGATTTAAAAACACCATTGTTTTTGAAGTGTTATGGGTCTAAATGTCACTAATTAAGGTATAAAAATCCCAAGCATGACAATCTTGTAGTGTATGTGTTGTAGATGACGTCCATCAAATTGGAAGTCACTTGTTTACATAGATTGGAAGATTATAATGTTTTTAATTAGTGTTGAAAAAGGATGCTAAAATTTTCCAAGCAATACATTTTGAGGTGAAATTCGATTTCAAAAGCTACTCAAATGGAGAAAAACTAAAATATAAAGTGATTAAAAACCAACATAATAACACATTGGTAAAAGAAACTATCGTTCAAATGACTCATTGTGTTTGCAAAATGGCTTTGAAAAGTCAAAATTAGCGAGAAAAGTTGCAAAAATTACATTCAAGGTGGAACCTCTTTCTATTAAAAAGCTTCTCAGACACTCATGATTTTTTGGATTAATATGAAATTTTAACCTCACATTCTAGACTAGTATGCAAAACTTTTCTAATTTAAAAAATAAATAAAAACAAACACTATATGAAGAAGAAACAAGACATCAAAGTTCACTATAATCCAAAAATGTCTAGATTTTGAATTTTGAATTGCTCCCAAATTGGCATTCAAAACAACTTGGATTGACATGAAAATTTTACCACAATAACTAGACTTTAAGGAAAATAGAATCCAAATTTTTATCATGGTTGTCATACTGTACGGACGTCCGGTTCGCCCGTCCGTCCGTCCGGGACGTCCGTTAGAGGTCTCACCCGCCCGATACAGTCAACACAAAGTTGACTTTATGAAACCAAAAAAGTAGGCCACGGGGACGCCACGAGGACGCCACGTGGATTTAGGAACATGCAGGGCGGGGACTCCAGAGTCAAGGCGGGGACTCCATTGAGTGGGGGCAGGGACTCCATCCAGTAGGGGCGGGGACTCCAGACAGTGGGGGCGGGGACTCCAGTGAGTGGGGGCGGGGAATCCAGTGAGTGGGGGCGGGGACTCCAGTGAGAGGGGGCGGGGACTCCAAAGAGTGGGGCGTGGACTCCTGCGTGGGGGCGGGGACTCCAGCGACTGGGGCGGGAACGTGAGGAGGACGGGGCGTGGACGGCACGTGTCGGGGCGGGTACTTGAGGAGCGGGGGAACTATATACAGCGAGTCCCCGCCCTCATTTCTTTGCCAAGTCCGCGCCCTACGCCTCACACACTAGTTCGTCCCCACGGCCTATGTGAGTGAGTTTGGTGGGTGGTGGGCTTGACCCTCATATGTGACCCGGTTTTTTTCAAATTTTCGGGGCTTTTGTGCTTGCAGAGGCCCATTGAACAATTTCTTTTCGTTATGGCGGGGGAAGGGAGTGCATCGGCGGAGAAACGTCTTATGTTTGTAGATTTAGATGATGTCGGTGAGATGGTAATTCCATCCACGGACAACTTGATGGCCTCAGGTTCATCGAACCCTTCTTCATCAAGCCAAAAGAAACGCAAGAAAGCACTCAATCCCCATATGCCTCCACATGAATTCATAGTTGAAGGGAGAGCAATAGTTGTGGTGTTCTACACTCGTTGCAGTATGACTATGTTGACCAGGGAGTATGTGGCGCTCAACGAAGAAGGGTACCACAAACTCACGAGGGACCTGCGAACGGAGCTGGAATCAAAGTTTGAAGCATCTGAGAAATTCAACAATTTCTCCGATTATTGGTTGCACCAAGACTGGCTGGATAAACAGGTGGTTGCCTTCACAACCAATATAGTGTCAAATTGGTGTTACCACATGGGGAAGAAAGAAGATGTTAGCGATTGGGACACACAAAATAAAGAGGTGGTTGCAAAGTTGAAAATCATTCAAAACTTTGCTCAACAATTTTCTTCATCACGTAAGAAAAAGCAAGCACCTTGAAAAGCGACAATTGAAGACACCATAACAGCTCATTGTGTTAGTGAAACATTCAAGTGGCTTGAAAGTTCAGTAAAAGTCATCCCCATGCCGGAACAGAGTGCCGTTGGTTCATATGGGACCGTGAGAAAGGTGATGCTTACAAAACTTCAGAGCATTCCTAGTTGGATATTTTTTGCTGGGAAGAGCTTGAAAACCACGAATGAAAAGGAGAAGCGCCAAGGAATCATCAATGAGGCGGGCGGGTGTCCAGTGAGACATCCTGGCATCATTCAAATTGCGTACCTCCACCCTAAAACGATGGAAGGCTACACGTTATGGTGGAATGGAGGCTCTCTAATTTCTTTCTTATCCAAATACAATTCGAAAGTAAGCGAAACATTGGATGTTGATGAGATTAAGCATGAACAAGGTACATGGTTGACAAAAGAGGAGCTTACATGGGTTGCAACTTACCGACGGAACCGAGTGAACTTGACACTCTCTTTGCTTGTCATTGTGGGGAAATGCCACGATGCGCAGTACATGCACAACGACATCACTCCATCCAATATTTTGCTCCATTTTGATGATTATAAAGAGCACACGGTGTATATAGGGATATGTGATTGGGGACTTTCTAGCCGAGCTGTAGAGAAGGAGCCGTCAAGGTATGGCTTTCCCAACAAGGACATCCTAGTGAAGGAGAAGAGAATGCGAAGGTTTGCAGCCCCTGAATTGTTTTATATATACGGAGAGCAAGGTTCGGCAAATTCAATTGAGGCCATGCAAAAAATGCATTTGTATTCCATGGTAGCTGATGCATATGCGGCCGGATGGATAGCAGCACAAATTTGGAAGGAAGAGTGGGACTCCAAATACTTTACAACGAAGAATCCAGAGCAGTATCAGAACCTCAGGATCAAATTGGAAAGCCTCGTAAAAGAGGATGTGAGTGAAAGGGCGTCAGTGCCAGATGTTCTCGACGCATTGAAGAAGGCCCCCCACTGTTGGGCTATGCCAGAATGTTCTTATCGTATATAGTATTTAGTTTTTTTACTTTTTGTAGCTTAGCATATAGTTCAGGCATAGAAGGTAAATCATCTTCATAGAGGACCATGTGTATGTACTTCGCAATTGCCGAACACCTCAAATATATATGAAGTCGGATGCATTGTACATTCAAAATCTCATGTGAATATATTAACCTGCTATGTCATTGTTCTTTCTCATTGCATGTTTATGAGTTCTATGAATTGATGATAAAACTTTTATAAAAATAGTGAATGCAATAGTTTGGTATAAAAATACATACACTTTATCTTTTCACTATGTCTATGTTTTACAGTTTTAGAAGTTAATGAAGCCCCCCCAAAATAAAATAAATGATCCAACAAAAAAAAGAATAACATTGAAGTACATTGGGATAATTTTAATCATGAACACAAAAAAAGGTTCAAAAAAATTAAAAATTATAAAACGAAAAAAAGAAAAGGAAAGGGAATGATGGAACCCAAAAATAAGATTAATGGCTTTGAGTTGAGGTGGAAGAACTTTAGTAAATTAGAAAAAAATAAAGTAGGGAAAGGAAAGATTGAACGAATAAAGCTAAACTATGAATTCGAATAAAATAGTCTTCTCACTTAATGAACGAAAACAAAATAGAAAATGGAATGTTTGAACAAAAAAAAAAAAAATAACTATGAGTTGGGATGGGAGAGTTTTAGGAATGAAGCGAACAAAAAAAGATAATCATCCAAGCCAAAAGGAATGGCATAGAGTTGGCATGGGAACTCCTTTGTTCATTAATGAAAAAAAAAATAGGAAAGGAAATCATGGAACAAATCCGAAATGGCTTGGGGTTGGTATGGAATAATTTTGTGAGAGACATAGACCCACAAAAAATAGTGTGTCAAAGTGATTTCAACTAACACCCCAAAAAATTTACCATTTAGTTCGGATAGATTTGCGTTACTACAAAAAGTAAATGGAATTTCCTTTAGATGAAAGAGCTTGGCTAATAAAAGCAAAAAATGAAATTAATAGGAATGATCATTCAAAAATAAATGGCCTCGAGTTGGGATGGAACAATTTTGCTAATAGCGGGGAAAAAAAATCATTCCACCTTACACAAGTGGCATTGAATTCAAATAATTTTTTTTGGTAATGATGCCCACAAAATAGGGAAGAGAATAAAAACACCAGAAAAATTATGGCAATCACTTGAAATGGAAGTGTGCTTTAAAAATCAATGTCTAAAAGGGGAGATGGAGTGACCAAAGCTTTAGAAAAGCATACCAATTTATTTTAGGATTTTTAGCGGGGGGAATTATTTTTACGGACTTAAATAATCTAACATTAAAAGAAACATGAATGGTGGAGTGCTTTCTTATATGGAAATGATTTGGGTGTCACTATAAAATAATGTAACATCCAAAAAATCTATGGAATAGTGGAGTGATTTGGACATGGAAGTGGTTTGGGGGTTACAAACTTATAATGAAGCAATTTAACACCCAAAAAAAATATGGAATGGTGGATTGATTAGGATATGGAAATTATTGGGGTGTTAGAGTGATATGATCTAACATTAAATCTCAATATGGACTGCTAGAGTCATTTAGAACATGGAGTAATGTAGAAGGCTCAGAAATCACTCATCTAAGGGCTGGTTCGCATTTCTACAATATTTCTTTACATGGGAATATTTTTAAGCTCATCCTTGAAACCAAGAAAAATTGATGAGGAATGTAGCCCAATCGGTTTCATATTTTTTTAAACATTATTGAATTAATTATAAATTTTCAAAGGAGATGTGTCCTAGGTCCCTATTTATATTTTTACGTCCTTCATATTGCAATTCTAAAGAAAAATGGGGATAGCAAAGACAATGATTGGCTCTTGTGATAAAGAATGTTTTTTTCCTTCCTTCCTTTTTGTCTTTTGAGGTCAATTTGAAAACTGCATCATGTCCATTCTACAACCACTTATAGGGGCAGTTCTTAATGCCAAAACTCTTTTCGAGCCTTCTACCTTAGGAAATGGAAATATGTCTAAGCACATTAACTTCGTATATTTAAATCATGTCCGCGTCCACTCTCTGGAGTCCCCGCCCCACTCTCTGGAGTCTCCGCTCCACTCTCTGGAGTCCTAGTCCCACTCTCTGGAGTCCCCGCCCCCACTGTCTGGAGTCCCTGCCCCACTGTCTAGAGTCCCCGCCCCCTCTCGGTGGAGTCCCCGCCCCCACTCGGAGGAGTCCCCGCCCCAACTCGATGGAGTCCCCACCCTGGCGTCCCCCAGCTGCAACTATATAAGGCCGTCCCCGCCTTGCATACTCTCAGCCTTTCATCTCTTCATTGAGCTGGTTGTGAGCGTTGTGCGGGGTCTACTTGATTGCTACGTGGAGGATTTCGCTTTTTTCTACAAAAATGGATACACCACCAAGAATGACCAAGGAAGAATGAGATAGGACCCGACCACGAGCCGGAAACAAACATCGCAAGCGACTACATGTTCTACGAAACCCTGACAAGCTTGCATTCAGGGGGTGGGAGGGCGTGCTTGAACCATGGACATATGATGACTGCGCCAATTACATTGAGTGGTGCCACATAGACAAGTTGTTCCCGAAAGAGCGACACAACTGTCACAGACGCTTCCACAAGGCAAATTTAAAATACTGCCTGGACGAAGAGTTTACAAACCGATGCATTGAGGTGTACCAAGTGTTGTATGCTCTCTCAAACGTCATACGCAATGAAGTGCAACTTTTCCTTGCACAAGGGGTCTATGCGGAGCTGAAGTTGAACAAGAGAGTGGATTGGTCAACTTTGAAGCAAATGGGAGAAAATGTCAATATTCCTACTCCAGCAAATGGATTCATTCCAAGGGGGGTAAAAAGATACCCGGAAGGTGGTCTAGGGAAAACAAATACGCAGGTTCAAGCACCACGAAGATATGACACTGAAGACTCATCTACGGACGACGGCTCAGATGGATCTCCTGTACCAGTTGTAGTCAGCCATAGAACTCAACTACTACGAGCTAAAAAGAGGAGGGCTTCGCGTCAAACTGCTGAGGTTTTACACGAAAATGTTGTGGAGGAACAGGTGCCACCTATTGATGAACCAGTGGTAGGAATTGTGGATGTTACAGCTGCTACAAACCGAATCCAGGGTTTGTTGATTGAAGTGAATGAGAAGAATGAGGAATTGCATTCTTTGTATAATGATGTTAACAAAATGAGAGAAGACATGCAAGAGAAGGACAACATTATCAATCAACAACAACGTGAGATGGAGGTACTTCGGCACGCTCTTGAGGCAGCAACATTGGCCAATCGTGGTCAAGATCCACGAGGGGAAGCGTAAGGGCCTTCAAATAATTCTCAAATTCCATTGGAACCTACAGAAGTTGGTGCAACAATGGATACTCAGGATGATTCTTTGTCCTTTGGAGAATTACCCGCAAATGTAGGTGCAGCAGGGCCAGTGGACCAAAGCATCCAACTGACGGACGCGCTTGCAATGAATTTGACATTGAAAAATCAATTGCATGCATTGATGGAGCAGTATTACCAATGGAAGCTGGCATGTGTCTTCAGTGTTGACAGGACTAGGCAAATGGTGGAGGAATTCAAAAAAATTGACCACAATTACGGCGCACACAATCAAGAGAGGGTTTTTGGTTTGACATCGTGGGCCCTGGTGGATGATCATTTCAACATGGATGAAATGGCAACCATTGACATTGCTGGTGGACAAACAACCATCGATTGGTCCAAACATGATTGGGATTTCAAGAATGAAGTTGGCTCTGCCGTGGACCATGAAGGCAATCCATTACTACTGTGGCCAAACCCTTCAACCTTTATACACGATGGAACTACATGTCCCATTTGCCTTAATCCATTTGGCCCGGAAGGTGGAATGCACTTAGGCACGTGTGAACATTTGTACCACCCATTCTGCCTAATTAGCTTGATGATTGTCCGCCGACGTTGTTCACTATGCAAGGCTCCTTTCCATAAGCGCTTGTATGAGTTGTTTGGATTAATTTCCTACATGCCACCGCATTGGGAATTCAATGCTGAAAATGCCCCTGATCATTCTCAGAAGTGGGGAACAGACTTGGTGTGGAGTTGGAAATTGAACATCCATTCGTTGGGCAAACAACAACTTTGTACCGAATGGGGTTGGGAAAAAGATCCGGCTCAAATTGTGGAGGTGTGCCACCACTTGGTTCCATTGAAGGACAACTTTAGCCAAGGACGATGGAATTTCTTCTTCCAATGCTTCAATGGGCATTGGAATGAGGCACAAGAATACTTCCAATTTGGACCTCATCCTCTTGGATGGTTGTGGGGCGTTGATGGAGTTCGCATTACTGACGACCAGGGGATGCGGAGGGGGGAAGACATTGACATGCCAGACCCTGCTGAACTTGCACAACTATCGGAGTCAGAGTGGCGAAAAACCTTTCGAAATGATGGGATGGACTTCTTGTTGGAACAACATAGCCCGGGAACTCTCCAATGTCTTCAAAGCCTCAAGCAATCACAAATATTGAAGGCTCTTTTAGAGGAAGACGGACCAGCGAGGAGAACTCGATCCGCAGTTCGTAGACTTCGTTTGGGAACAGATGAAGACCTTCCAATTCGCGCCGGGACACATGACAATGAGGTTGGACCAAGTGGCAGTGCAAGTAGTCCAATGAATATGGACTAAGTATAGTTTTGAGTATAGTTTTGAGTGTTTTAGCTAGTGAGCTTAGGTTTTCTTAGAAGACTTATTTTCCTAGCACTATAATATTATATAGGCTTATATGCTTTCCTACTTTGTATTACACTATGCATATGAAATATATTTGATTTTGTTTTGAATGATTTTGCCCAAAGTGACTTCATTTATTTTTTGCACGTACTCATTTGAAATTTGAATGGACTTGTGGACTTCATACATATTAAAATTATTTATACCATGAAATGAAATGTCATTGAATTGGAGTACAATTCATTCCCAATTTCCACTCAATGAATAGAAGTAGGGAAGGTTGGACGGACCACGAAGGCACGAAGTGGCCCGAACTTGAAATTAGGGGAAAAAACGCTTTTCAAATGTCATTAATGCCTTGATGGAAATATATATATGCAAAGGAATGATGGAACTCCCCCCCAAAAGGGATTGAAATAGGTAAAAATTCACTTGCAAAATAGGCAAAGGAATGATAGAGAAAAGTAAAAAATAGGGAAGTAATTACCTACTTAAAAATGAATGGCATTTAGTTGGGATAGAATAACGTGACAAATGAAGCCCAAAAAAATTAGAATGGGTTTAGAGAATACAAAATTTAAATGGCCTTTGATTGAGAATTTTAGATGGAGCAATTTTGCTAATGAAGCACAAAAAAAGTAGGAAGGTAAACTGAATGCCAAAAATTGGCATTGAGTTGGAGAAAAATTAGGAAGAGAATAATAATGCCATTTAGTTTTTATATAACTTGGGATGTAACAATTTTGCTAATCAATCTAAAAAAAATTGGAAAAGAAATGAATCCAAAAAATTAGGAAAGGGAAAGAATCCCCCCCAAAAAGGAAAGGGAATGAATCCCAAGAAACATTTGATAAGGGAATGAATCCCAAAGAAATAGGAAAGGGAATGATATACAAAAAATAAAGGGCATTGGCCATTGGGATGGCATGGGATAATGTTGCAAATGAAGTTCAAATAAAATTAGGAAGTAAATGATATACTCAAAAAAAAGGCATCTATTTGGTATACAATAATCTTGCAAATCACTAACAAAAAATAAGAAAGGCTTAGGTAATACAAAAATTAAATTATTTAAATGGCCTTCGGGCTCATGATGGAATGGAGCCATTTTGGCATTTTGCTAATGAATTTTACAAAGATTAGGAAGGGAAAGAAATGTAAGTGCATTTTAAATGTTGCTAATAAAAACAAACAAATGTGAAAGAAATATGAAACAAATATTGTTTCACATTACCTCTTATGTCATATGAAAAATGGGAAGTGAATGGATAGACTTCAATTTCGTACCATAAAGAAAAATATTTAGGGAATCCCTTAGGATGGAATAATTGTGCTAATAAATAAAACAAATAGGAAAGGAAATAAGCAAAAAAAAAATGCTTACCGTTGGATTAAACAATTTTAGGAATTAATGAAGAAAAAAAATAGGAAAGGAAGTGAGTTGGATGAATAAATATTGGCATGGAGTTCACATAAAAGAGTTCTATGAATTAATGAAGAAAAAAATGGTGTCTTTGAGTTGGGGACTTGGGGTGGGAGAACTTCAGGAAATAAGCGAAAACAAAATAGAGATGGAAATGATTCAACAAAAAAAGATGAATTGAAAATTGGGATGGAAGATTGTTAGGAACAAAATAGAAAAAGGAATGATTCAACTAAACCAAAAAAATTAAATATAATTTGGGATGGGAGAGTCTTACGAATGAAGCATCTACAGAAAAAGAAGACAAAATGATCCAACCCAAAAAAAATGCCATACAATTGACAAGTTGGGATGGGAGACCTGTGCTAATTCCTGGAAAAAAATAGGAAAGGGAATGATGCCCCCCCAAAAAGGACAGTGACTTAGAATGGAAGACTTTTAGGAATGAAGCCCGAAAAATTAGGAAAGGAAATGATGGAATTAAAAATTGCAGTTGCATATTGAAGGCCTAGAATTTTAAATAACTCCCCTACTATTTCTTTCATTTCAAATACAATGCAGTTTTATCCTTTTATCTAGTACACTACATTTCAAAAATATTGATTAAACATTTACTAAATATTTCCTCAAAGTGTCCTAAACATTTCCTAAATCAAAGAATTTACATTGTTTTTTACAACCTAAGTGATATGTTTGTTCAAAGTAGTTTGAAGTGTTAGAAGAAGTAAGGAAAAACATTTCTCACCACAACAAAGGAGACATCCTCTTCCATGGATTTTCTTCCAAATCTTAGGCCATGGACCTCTTTATTCGGCATCTTGCTTTCATTGTCTTGTTAGAATCCAAAATAAGTTGTTGAGGCTAAATTAATGCTTCCCACTCTCCAAGGAAAAGGGCGGTTCAAGGATGTCGCATTTCAAAGTCTTGCTTCCTGTGCTGGACGAGTTAGTCCCCGCCCTGGAGTCCCCGCCCTGCCTTCGAATCCCCGCTCTGACTTCGAGTTCCCACCCTTATTTGAAGTCCCCACCATGGAGTCCCCGCCCTATTGTACAGTACCCTCCAAAAAGTCTTGCAACCCCATTATGAAGTCCTTCAAATTTTCCTTTTTAACTCCATTTTAAGAACATACTATGAAAAGTATCCTATTAAATCTATTGCTTTATGGAACCTTCACCAACATATGAAATTTCAATGTCTAAAAATAGAAACTCCATTTTTGGTGAATTATTTTATTTATTTTTCACGATATTACATAATAATTAATTAGAAAATGTGTATGATGATTTTTTAAGATCTGATTGCGTATATATTTAGGAAACATCATTATTCACATCTTTCATATTACAAAGATGCACACTATGTAGGTAAATTTTTTGTCTAATTGGCTTTAATGTATTTTGCAATTTCCTTTCATACATGTTCAAAGGCAAAGGTCATGTATTCAAAAACATTTGAATAAATATTGTCAAATAGGATATCATTAGGAAGCTATGGTATTGTAGAAGCCTACTATATCATGAATTTTACAGTATGTCTCGCTGACTAGCAACGACTTTGCAACAAAGTGTTACATCTACTACCATCAAGTACTACCACTTTGAGCTGCTATCTTAGCTTTGATTTGGTTTGGCATCGTAGAAATTGACTTTTGAATACTTTCTTGAGGTATATCCTTGCATGCCATATTCACTAATGTCCACATTTCGTCATTGTTGTAGGATCTACATCTTTTTTGTACTCGATCTTTGACTTGCTTCTATAAATTCTCTATAGGATTAAGGTCAAAAGAATTTGGTGGCCACTCAATGAATTTTACATTATGTCATGGTGCAAAGTTGACCAACATTGCTTAGAACTTCACAAGTTTGCTTATAGAACTTCTAGCAACATCATGTATACAATATTTTAGACAAACATTAATTTTTTCTCACAAAACTTCTAGGCTATGTCTACAAGCAACAATCACTAGAAGCATGCATGCACTAATGTTGATCCTCTCAACCGCAAAACCGGTTGAAATCCACTACCTATGATCTTCTACAATGAAATTTTCAAATTAGCATTGTCCCTTTAAATTTAGCTTAGTGTTTTCAAAATCAACCACCTTTCACAAAGAAAGATTTTTCTAAGAAGTGGAATGAGTTACAACAAGGTGCATGACTCACCTAGTTTGGGGCAAAAAATCTCAATCAAATATCTAAATTTACCTACCATGAGTTTGATTTGTAATCAAACTACTCGGATGAGAACTAGACATGGGGTTGTAAGAGTTCTTGGAGGGTACTGTACATTCAATTAAAAAAGAGTCCCTTGTGCCAAGTATTCCAAAAAATGAATCCCTTTACATGAAGAACAAACTATAACTTGTAACTTCTCATTGTTCTAAGACAAGAATGAAATAAAAAATCAATAGGAATATGAATAATGGATTAAAAAACAAATGGCATTGAGTTCGGAACTTCGGATGGAAGAATTTGTTTATGGATGAAGCAAAAGTGATAAGAAAGGGAATGATTCAACAAATCAAGAATGGCAATGATTTAGGATGGAAGAGTTTTTGGAACGAAGCAAAGAACAAATATAGGAAAGGGAATGACTAAATAAAAAAAGATTGGCATAGACTTGGAATAAAAGAGTTTAGGAATTAAAGAAGGAAAAAAATAGGAACGTATATAAAAATAGAGAATCGAATGATTCTACATATAACTATTGGCATGCAATTGGAATTAAAGAGTTTTAGGAATTAATGAAGCCAAACAAAATAGGAAAGGGAATGGTGGAACAAAAATAAAATGGCATTGAGTTGAAAACAAAGTGCTTAAGGAGTTCATGTAGCCAAAAAAACTAAGGGGCATTGAGGTGGAATGGAAGAATTTTAGAAATGAAGCAGAAACAAAAACGAAAAAAAAGAGAATGATGGAACAAATAAATTATGGCTTTGAATTGAGGTGGTAGAACTTCAAGAAATAAGCAAAAATGAAGTAGGAAAGGGCATGATTCAACAAACAAAGATCGGCATGGTGTTGGAAGAATACTACAAAAGAGACTTGCTAAGTTTTGAAGCAAAACAAATTAGAAAAGGAGATCATTCAACAAAACAACCCAAAAAATATGAATTGGGATGGGAGAGTTTTAGGAATGATCCAAATAAATAGGGAAAGGAATGATGGAACCAAAAATGAACATTTGGCTTTGATTTGAGATGGAAGAGTTTTAGGAACAAAATAGAAAAAAGAATGATTCAACCAAAAGAAAAAAAATTAGAATAAGTTGGAATGGGAGAGTTCTAGGAATGAAGCCCAAAAAAAAGGAGAGAGAAAGATCCGACCTCGAATGAA
Organism: Antitrichia curtipendula; assembly: GCA_951230915.1. Lineage (NCBI taxonomy): Eukaryota > Viridiplantae > Streptophyta > Bryopsida > Hypnales > Leucodontaceae > Antitrichia > Antitrichia curtipendula. Next base: position 19,561,067 of record OX579633.1, on the reverse strand, counting down.
TGGCACAAACTTGGGATAGGAGAGTTTTCCTAATACCTTTCATCACAACGAAGGGGACATGCTCTTCCATGGAGTTTCTTCCAAATCTTAGGCCGTGGAGCTCTTTATTCGGCATCTTGCTTTCATTGTCTTGTCAGAATTTGTTGAGGCTAAAATTAATGCTTCCCCCGCTCTAAGGAAAAGGCGGTTGAAGGATGTCAAGCACAAGCGCATTTCAAAGTCATGCTTCCTGGGCTGGACGAGTACGTCCCCGCCCTGGAGTCCCCGCCCTGCCTTCGAGTCCCCACCCTAGAGTCCCCGCCCTGCCTTCAAGTCCGCGCCCTGACTTCAAGTTCGCGCCCTGACTTTGAGTCCATTCCATGGAGTCTGAGATTGAGCTGCGCTCTCTCAAGTTCCTCCATTTGTGTGAATTGTCCGCCCCGGAGTCCGCGCCCTGCGTCCGCGCCCTAGCACAATCCATTCAGCGAAAACATTGGGGAGTAAAAGCCATTTTCTTTGCCCACGAATTTGGGGGCGTGACGACATTTAATGTTCCCCTTTTTCCATGAAAAGGAGGGACACAATCTTCCCAGACCATTAAGGATGGCAAAGGTCAACGTACTTTTCGATGCATCCCCGTGAGCACACCTGCATTTCTGTACTGGAGTCGCGCCCTGGAGTCCGCGCGTTCGAGTCCCCGCCTTAGAGTCCCCGTCCTGTCTTCGAGTCCCCGCTCTGGAGTCCCCGCCCTGTCTTCGAGTCCCCGCCCTGGAGTCCCCGCCCTGCCTTCGAGTCCCCGCCCTGGAGTCCGCGCCCTGCCTTCGAGTCCCCGCCCTAGAGTCCCCGCCCTGACTTAGAGTCCCCGCCTTGACTTCAAGTCCGCGCCCTATACTTTGGTGACGAAGACGTCCGCGCCCCCTAAACCGCTAAGTATATAAAGGAAAGGAAGACCCAGCATTCCCCACATTTGTCACCTGGCCTCTATTTCTTGGACTTCAATTCATTTTGAGCTCCTTGTGAGTCTACTTGGGTGGCAGATGGCCCTAGTTTGCTGCTGAGGTGATGTCAAAATCAGTTCAAGCAGTGGAGTAGCGCTAACTGCTGTTACTGATACTGTGTTTGGTATATCTTGGATCCTTTTAACTTCAATATAAAGGAGGAGGAAGACGGAAGAAAATATCCTTGGATCGTTGAACGCAATGGCAAGTCAAAGGAAGCAGACCAAGGAATGGGAGCTGTGGCTTCAGTTTACGGAGAATGGGGTTAAAATGACTTGTGTTTTCTGTGCTGGGACCTTCAGTTACAAACGTGAGCGTGCTTTTGCACACTTTGGATATGGCTCCAAATCGGAGAGGTCAATTTGTCGAAGTATGCCTCGTCCAGTGCGACATAGATTTGCCAATTGTGCAGGATTTGTCCCGCTACGAATCGATGTCGGGGACATGTATGAAGGAGAACCAATTCAAAGTGCACCATCTAGAGCAACTCCTCTTGCAAGTTCAAGTGAAGCCACTGAAAATGAGGTGACGGGTGGGATCAATGGTGGAAGAGCGGAAGAAGGGGCAAACGTTTCAGAAGGAATTGATATTCTACAAACGTCAAATAGTCTTGCTGGATCCAATTCTACGAGATCTGGATCATTACGTCAACAACGCATGGCGGACGCATTCAACATTGCAAAGAGGAAGGAGTTGGATGAGAAGTGGGCAAGTTTTTTCTATGAAGCGAATGTGTCATTTAATGTGGCAAGGCATCCAGCCTTCATTGAAGCGGTGAGGGCAACCTCAGTGGCGAAGTTTGAATACAGTCCACCTTCTTACCATCAATTTAGGACTAATTTGATTGAACCGAGGAGGTTGCAAATTGAGAAGCAGATTCAAGAGAAGGTTGGATTTGCTGTCAAACATTACGGGGTGTCGATATGCACCGATGGTTGGGATGATGTCAATCGGAGACCCCTCATGAATGTGATGATGTCATGCCCCACAGGTGATGTATTTTTGGGGTCAATTGATACTACCTCGCAAAAGAAAACCATGCGCTACATATCGGACCAAATGAACGTGTACATTGAGAAGGTGGGTCCCAAATATGTAACACAAGTGTGCACAGATAATGCAGCAAACATGCTTGGCGCATTGAAGGACATCACTAACACATACCCGCATATTTTTGCACAAGGCTGCATGGCACATGCACTAGATCTCATGTTGGAAGACTGGGCCAAAGTCCAAGAATTTTCTGATTTAATTGCCAGGGCAAAAAGATTGTGCCAGTACATTCGAAACCATCATGCGACCATGTCGGTTTTCCGCGAGTTGAGTCCGAATCTGCAACTCGTAGTGCCTAGCGAAACCCGCTTCGCTTGTAATTTCCTCATGTTGCAGCGATTGGTGAAACTCAGAGGAGTCTTGGAGCGGTTGAATAACCACCCACGTGTTCTAAATTTCTTTGATATCCTAAGGAATGAACAAAATGGACCGCAAGCAGCTACCGCTTCACGTAATGTTAAAAGAACCATTGAAGATGTGGCTTTCTGGCAACGGTGTGTGAATTACGTGTACATGACTGAAGACATATTGAAGGCTTTGCGTGTGTTTGATGGACGAGAACCAGCCATGGGTCGGGCGTGGCTCGTAATGCACAATTTGCAAGGGCATGTGTTTTCTTTAAGAGAACCACCTTTCAGCTTACGTGATGACATAGCAGTCATTTTGGAAGAATCTTTCAGTGCAAGATGGCACATGGTTTTTGAAGATACACACTACGCAGCGGCCCTTTTGAATCCATACCTCTTGGATAACGTGGCGCTCAGGGAAGATCGAACTGCCCTACGTGCATTGTACAGAGTCATCCGCAACATGATGGGGAACCTGGGTGTCAATTTTGATGATGTGATGGCGGAATTAACAGAATTCGAGGAGGGTATTGGACCCTACAGTCCAGCTGAGACACCCAACATCCGTGCGACACAAATGCTTCCCCACCAATGGTGGCACAGGGTTGGAGATCGGGCTCTTTCGAAAATTGCCGTGCGTGTTTTATCCCTCACGTGTTCCGCCAGCTCCTGTGAAAGGAATTGGAGTATGTATTCCTTTGTTCACAATAAGATCCGAAATCGATTGGCCCCTGAAAAGGCAGAGTCCCTGGTATATATTTATACCAATAGCCGTGTACTTCGCCAACGACCAGGAGCCGATCCAGTTCGTTGGTATGATGCGAATATGTACTCAGAGGATTCTGATCCAGATGCCCTTGGACCGATCCCGGTGAATGAACGCAATCGGGAATTTAACGCACTGCAATTAGAGGAAGAAGAAGAGGTTGATGGGGAAGCCAACCGAGGAGCTCAAGAGTATCCGGCAAACCCAGATCTTTGGAGGCAAGGAGCCGATCACCTCGAAGAAGCGCGGAACTACTATGGAGATGCTGATGATGGAGAGGAGGAACTCCTTCGTGGTCGTAGGGGACCACCACCACCAAATTCTCGTCGTAGTCTTTCACCTCCACTTCCTCAAAATGAAGGGGTTGTAGAAGTCCCAGCTTTGTCGTCTTCTTTGGAGACCGACAATCCAAATGACGATAACGTTGATGATGGTATTTTCCACAACAACAACGACGATGATGACAACCTCCCTCCAGGAAATGGCGGCGGAAATGGCGGTGGAAATGGAAATGGTGGTGGAAATGGAAATGGTGGTGGACATGAAAATGGCGAGAGAAACAGGGGGAGGAATGCGAATCCAAATCATGGAGGATCTTCTCACAATCGAGATGGCAATACACGCCCTACGGGAGTGGAACCAGCAACTCGTAACATTAGAGCTCTAGAAAGACAGCATGATAGAAACGTTAGAAATGCAAGAGTGCCCCGCCCTTTTGCAATAAATCAACCAGCTGGTAACATGAGAAGGCCTTTTGATCCAGAGCATGTGGACCATGATGATGTTTTTGCTTTTGTAGAACCACCCGAAGACATTGCCCCTGTACCGGCTCCAGTTGCGGGCCATCCTGCTATTTCTGAACATGGTACACAAGTGCCACATTCCCTAGATCCATCTTCAGAAACAATTTCCAATGCCATCCAAAGACCTTCTCAAGAAGGATTAGGCTCAGTGGGAAATGTTGATTTGACTCTGCAAAGAGTTTCACGTGGTAGACCACCTGTGGCCCCTCGGCCCTCCGTTCATCATGAAGTAGGTCAATATCAACAAGCCCGTAGACGGACGAGAGGCCATGGTAGAGCTGCAGGCCGTGGAGGGAGTACAGGCCGAGGACGAACAGAAGATCTGCATATTGGAGAAGCATCATCGCCAAGGCATGCTAATCGTTCACCCCTCGGAATTGGAGCAAGAGATCCAAATAGGGTGATAGAACCGTTCCTAAGTACATACGTACCAGGACCTAGCCGGTCAACTCCGGCATTTGTTGTTCGAACAATTCCAGGTGGACCTACTATAAATTCTGATGCAGAAGACCCCAACGCACAACGACACAAGAGGTTGAAGCGCAAACGTACTCACTGCCAAACAACTATAGAGCTTCGAAATGAAAACTCGGAAGTTGAGGAACATTGGACCACCGACAGTGGTGAAGCAGAAGATGAATATGACAGCAATGAAGATGCCAATGACGAGGCACCAGAGGATGATGATGTTGTTGTTTGAGATGCTAATGCAGCGAATCCAAGTGCCCAAGAAGTTCGTAGATCGAGTCGTTTGAATAATTGAGGTTATTGAGTTGCATCGATGGTAGATCTCGGATCTTTAAGAGTTGAAGACAATTGTAGCAATTGGAAGAAATATAGACGAGAAGCCAAAAAAATGTTTTGGATAACCTATGAGAAACAGAGAAAGTGAGCGTATTTTGGAAGTATAGATTCATTGTATTGATATTGTACTTTGCAATGCATGAATTTTATAAACTATTTTGGTTATCACAAACATTGCAGCCTACCTGTATTTTTTTTGTGTATTTTGTATTTGATGGGCCTCCTGGAAACCTTGGTGGGGAAATCATGTAAAATACATTCCAGTTACTGGTTCTTTTTAATGCAGTGGGATCTCCTATTTGTTCCGAATTTTTTTTATACATATATATATATATATATATGTATTGTAGAACACATAAATTTAATCCACCATTGCCCGTCCGCGCCCTCCCACTCACGTTCAGGTCCGCGCCGTACCTGAAGGAGTCCGCGCCCTAACGCGCTGAAGTCCGCGCCCTGCCTGAAGGAGTCCGCGCCCTGCCTGTCACAGTGAAGTCCCCGCCCTGCTTGAAGGAGTCCGCGCCCTGACGCGCTGAATTCCGCGCCTTGACTGAAGGAGTCCGCGCCCTCACTGTCACACTGAAGTCCCCGCCCTTCTTGAAGGAGTCCGCGCCCTGACTGTCACAGTGAAGTCCCCACCCTTCTTGAAGGAGTCCGCGCCCTGACGCGCTGAAGTCCGCGCCCTGACTGAAGGAGTCCGCGCCCTGACTGTCACACAGAAGTCCCCGCCCTGCTTCGAGGAGTCCGCGCCCTGCTAGCCGAAGTTCGCGCCCTGCTTGAAGGAATCCGCGCCCTGACGCTCACACTGAAGTCCCCGCCCTGATTCGATGAGTCCGCGCCCTGAAGCGCTGAAGTCCGCGCCCTGAATGAAGGAGTCCGCGCCCTGACGCTCACACTGATGTCCCCGCCTTGCTTGAAGGAGTCCGCGCCCTCACGCGCCGAAGTCCGCGCCCTGACTGAAGAAGTCCCCGCCCTAACGTCCGCGCCCTGACTGAAGAAGTCCCCGCCCCTGGATCCATCTGTCCAAGCTGACGTGTCATTGAAAAAAATTCCACATCTTTGAGAAATTGAGGCCGTCCAGTTGGTCCGGACCGTCCGTCCGTCCGGGACGTCCAATGACCCTAACTCGCCCGTTATGACAACCCTGATTTTTATATTGAAACAAACATTGGATGAAAGAGATACAAGACCTCAAAGCTGCAATCATCAAAATGCAGTTTGGTGAACTCAAATGAACTTTTTATAACTTTCCAAAAATTAGTACATCTTGGAATGATCAAAATATTTTACGATGCAAACTCAGAAGAAAGAATGCAAATTTTCCAAAAGGTTTCATTAAATTAAGACACCAAATGCAAAAATTACAACACTTCAAATTAGACTTCCAGACTATGTGAGGATACTTTTGATCCCCTCAGGCACTTAGGGGTTAATAAATTAGAATTCTTTTTTTTGTCTCTTCCTTTGAATTCTTGACTTCAGAACCTACTCCTCAGTAACATAAATCTAGTTTCACTCAACAATGACTAAAACTGAAATCCTCCTACAACATTTTTATCTCCAGATTTTGAGTTTCATATAATATAAAGTCACTTTTTGCCACTAGAAGAAAAACGTGTCCACCACAACCAATTAATGAACAACTAAGTGTTCCTTACAATTGTCCTACAACTGTAGCTCTTGCTATTAGCATCCAATCTTAAATGTACGTAAATTACTTGCAAAGTAGTCCCAAATTAGTCATCATGGAATATTAGGTAGGGTAATAGGCGTATGATAGATTTAAAATTTAGAATGAATGTGAGCTATTCACCATCTAATATTCATCATAGTTGTCAATGTGAACAAGTCTGCACTCCATGGAATTCACCTTGTTGCTATGTAGTTGCAAAAAAAACTAAATACAACAAAAAAATGACAACAATTCAACTAGGAAACAACTACAACTATGCAATGATTGTGGTTTTCTCAATTGTCTTATATCAATTAGCCTATATCAATTGTCAAGAGTACCATTGAGTACTCTAATTGTCAAGAATACCATTAAGTTGTTGTATTTAATTGTAATGAATTCTATTAACTCCTAAAGGACCAAGCTGCATTTTTTGGCAACATAGAAATTTGGGGCAAGTACTTATAACTAGAGATTTGCATCTTTTAGGCTGAAATTTCAATAGAATGTGGGGACAAGGAATATTTTTCATATGCACTTAAAGTCATGACATTTTGAAAAGGATTTTTGTCACTTCAAACGTTAATTTCTTGCAATCTACACAATGGAAAGTTCTGAAATTTTCTTCTCAATCTAGCATACTACAAGTACATGTGTCCAAAAATTATATTTTTCAAAAATTTACAACTTGTACTAGAATTGACAGTTTTGGAGCATTTTTGGTGATAACATAGCCAAAGAACTCTAGGGGTTTAATAGAGTCTTAAGATTTCTACAATCTAGAGAAATTTAAAAATATTTGAAATCTAAGAAATTTTTAAACCTATGAAATTGTAATGTTTTCTAAACAAGTGATATCTTTAAAATATCATTATTAATATTTAATATCTGTTAAAAAAGAATCTAGATCTGAAATTTTAAAATCTACAAATCATTGAGATTAGAATTTTAAAATCTACAAAATCATTGTGGCAATGAATGCCACATAGGTAACCACGCTAGAAGAATATATCGACAAAGTTTCAACTAGGCATTGGATGAGAAATAACTCCATTGCCCATGGCAATTACAATTCCAAGAGCGACTTGTTCACAATGACTACAAGTGTCCAAATTAGCACCAGTATTAAATGTCCCATGCAACTAAAACTATAATTGTTCTTTGCAGTCGCAAAGATTTTTTTTTCTAGTGTGCTAGTATGCCTAGTTACTATTAGTTACTAATAGTAAATTGGTCAGATTTTCATATTTTTTTGTTGGCAAGTGAAAGGCAATGTACAAGAGAGCATGGCAATTTGGATACACTATGCAAAAATTATGAAGGTTTTAAGTTTTTTTGGTAAAGATTCTAAAATAGTTTCTTGCACATAGGTACATACAACAAAACTTCTAAAAATAGCTCTCTCAAAATTAATAAACCTCTCTAAAGTAATATTGATTGTCGCTCCTAGCTCAGCTTGCTTACAAATGCCATGAATGCAAATGACCTTCACTAATATATGTAATAAAATTCTCTAATGTAATTTGTGTCAAATTGGTATGACCCAATTTTTTATAGAAGTTATATTGTATTGATTTTGGAAATGTACCCAAAGTGATGGTGGTGATTTTGGATCATTGGTGCATCGAGGGGAGTACACCTTAGAGTGAATCCAACTACCCTCCACCCAAAAAATGGATGAAATACATACTTTCTATCAGTTCTATGATGATTCTTTGTTACTTGAAGTCATTCATCAACTACTTTGGGATTTTGTCAGCATTATAGGATTATATCACCTTCCTAAAATTTATGAAGCAACATCTACTTCCGTGGTAGTTCACTAAACTTTATATTCCCTCCGACTTTATTAAAAGAAAAATTCTAGAACCAACACTTTTGTACCTACATTGGACTCAATCTATTTTAATGTACACTATAAATGGATTTTAATGAAGCACCTTGTGACATGTAGACTATTAATAAAACTTAGTGTGATTCTTTTTCCCACTTTTATAAGTTCCCTTTGAAGAATGAGATATTTTCTACAAAATCTTCCTTAACAAGTTCTCATGACATTGGTAGCATAAGAAGAATGAAATCCCTGCCAAGCAATATACTCATTTAATGTAACTTTATGTTATAGGAACACATTTCTAATGTCATAAGAAACGAGCTTGGCTTGTCATGTCATTTCATTATTTGTGCCACTATTTGGTTACTATGTACCAATGGAGTACATTTAAAAAGTTTAAAATGAAAAGTTTAAAATGTACACAACAAAAACATAATATCCCCCAAACAATGGCTTCTCAATTGTGACACAAATAGGGTCTTCTATCTTATACCAAAAATTCAGAATAATAGATATCAAATTTCTTTCAATATTTAGTAGAATTGGTTGAAGTATTACAATAACCCTTAAAGGATAGACTAGTGACCATGAAAATCATCCCTTTGGTTACCATATAAATGCCACATTTAATCCCTAACTAAGTGCCTAAGCCTTCCTAAGTGTGTTTTCATTTGAAAAAAGAGCATGGGCAAATAGTTTTCTCCAATGAAGCAAGTTTGTTTTTTTCAAAATCTAACCGCATTCATGTTTAGAGAGCTTGTATATTAATCCCTAAAGGCCCAAGGCCTTTTTTCTGCCAAAAAACACTCAAAACTGCCATTTCTATAGCAAAGAATAAAAAAAAAAATTTAATGTTGTTTTTCCACATCTAACCGTAGGATCTTACACCTAACAAGTATAAGAATGTGTGGAAATGTTTTTAGAATTTTTGACCGCACAAATTGCAAGACATCTGCATTTAAAGTGAAAAAAATAAAATTTTCAGCACATTGTGGGACTAGATTTTTTGACTTCAAACATTTTTAACTTAAATTTTTTGCACTACATCATTTTGAGCTTTAAATCTTTATAGTAGAAAATTGAGTTTTGAGTCTAGGAAAAAAGAAAAGTTCAAAAAAACTCAATGATCATTCTTAAAAAAATTATTAAGTAGAAGTAGGTACAAGATAGAAGGAAAATCTAAAATATTCATATTTTTTAGATGGAATTAAAATGCACTAATTCCAATGGTGAGATTGTTCTAGAAAGTAAACCAAACCAAGCAAAAAAGAAAAAAATTGAAAAATTTGAAAAATTGCATTCAGAAATGAATCCTAGAAGTTATTTTTTTCAAGATGATGCTCTAACTACCCAAAAAACAAGAATGTCCATAACTTTCTCATAACAAATCCAAATGAAATGAATCAAAGCTTTTCAGATAGACAAAAATATATTCTATGAGAAAAAAAAATATTTAAAGAAAAAATTCAAATTTTTGAGTTTTTTTTTTGCTGCCCAGGCTGCCCTCCGTCCCCTATTTTGAGCTTATTTGGTCATAATTGTTGTTCCCGGGCACCGATTGTGAAAAAAATTATATTCCCACAAAGCTTATCAATTTTTCTATCTTCAAAAAAAGTTTCAAAGAACCACAACAAAAATTCAGCCCATAGGTACCTACCCGAAATCCCATTTGTCCCCCGAAGGGACAACAGTCTTTTAGGGGTTAATGTGCGTACCAATTTTGAGTGTAAAATTGTATAGGAGTTGTGAGATTATAACAAGAGAAATGTATGTATCCTATTTTAAACTATGATGCCCCTCTCCACAATGTTTGAGAAATTTGCATATAAGAGTTTTTTGTAATTGGAGGTAACATGAACAATTAGAAATTGTGTTAGTACAAAAAATGCACTTCTAAAAACCTTGAGTTCAAATGAAGAGCTATCAAACTCATTACACAATAGACCTTTCAATTTTTGAAATGCAATTTTTTTTTATAAGTAGAAAACGCAAATAACTCCAAAGCAACACATACAAGTTTAAATTTTCAATGGTGAAAACCATGAAAATACTTTACTCTTTCCACTGGCACCATTTTTAAAGCAAACAGATATGTACAATTTCTTAGATTTCAAACCAAGTGAAATTGACAAGCTTTGCTAAAAGCTGGAAAATCAAGTAAAATTTGCAAGCTTTACTCTTCCATGAGTAGTACATATATGCCTTTGAGGACCTCTCAAAAATCAAATACTTACGTTTTTCAGTGTTGCCTAGTAAAATAAAAGCTTCTAATAGTTAACCTTCAATGTTGCCCATAAATTTTTTTAAACCGGTAAAAGGAATTAAACTGCCTATACCAAAACAAGCCTGAAATTTTGGAACAACCATGCATGGTCGCTCAAGCATTTAGGGGTTAATTACTTTTGGACTTTTGAAAGTCTAAAATTAGCAATGGTCATTAGGAGAAAAAAAATGGTCATTAGGAGATAATACAAAATATCAAGAGATCAATACAAAACATCCAGATATCTCCCAATGTCATTTTCCAGAGATTTCTAGATATTATGTCCAGAATTCATTGAATAGTCCAGATGTAGTTAAATGTGGCATGTGAATCATTTGCTTAAGAAACTGCAAAAATACTCATTAAAAGTCAAACAATTGTAAACGACCTACCCTTTTTACAACAAAATTCCAAGAATGAATAGTTGTACTTCTATCTTTCTAGAAGGATTCTCTGTCATCCATTGGACAAAAAACATCCTCATCACCATTTAAGGATTAAAGTGAATTTTCAAATCACAATCCAGAGAGATTTTTAGCTTAACCGGCTTAAATCCTACATTTTCTTGAACCAAACGGTTGTTTGAAGCATTATCTCGGCTAAACTTCTAAAAAATAGAGAATGTTCTTTGATTGTCCTCTTAAATGATTGGGTTTTTTTCAAAAAATTTGAAATCAATTAGGCAATTCTTGATTTCAACGGCTAACTTGTAACTAAATGCCAGTACTCCCCGTACATTGGTCCAAATGGTAAACTTCATTCCTGGACTACTGCTAAATTGGTTGATCAACTCATGAAATTGAGTTTGCAATTCTTTGAACTCATCTTGCCAAATCAGCAGTTGAGTGAATGCAAGGAGATCTGTAGTTCCCCAAATTTTGAACTGTTCATCTCTACAGGTGCAACGGCACTTGCAGAGAGTAGTGGCTGATTCCAGACACCAAGTTCTGATGAATTATACTCAACCTTTCCGCAACGTAAACCACTCGCAGGAAATGTCCCGTTCAATCGGCGGGAAGCTTCTGTGCCGTAATCCCCGATTACGCAGGCAAAACCGCGTAATCGGGGATTACGGATTTTTCATCCGGTTCTGCGTTTTCATCTCGATTTCGTCGCGATTTCGTCGTGATTTACGTCGGGCAATACCCTTATCGTCGGGCATTGCGCCAAATAATCAGCCCTCCTCGTCGGGCTCCGCCCTCCTCGTCGGCCGATTATTTGGCGCAATGCCCTCCTCTGCGGGCATTGCCCTATACATTCCTATCTGCAGAAGGAACTATTACTATTGCACAATTGCTTACAGGTCGTCACCGAATGAGTAAATCCTTGAAATTTGAAACACTATGCGCTGGATTATTGAGCTCCCGGCATGATTGTAAGACAATCCACTCAAAGTTATTCATAGCCAAATCATAATATTTTACACAAAAGGTATGATCCCACTTGGACTTACAGTGGCAGTAAATCAGCTGTAAATTGTCGTGCATTCCCACCTGAGTGCTCATCTATCTACCGAACCTACATGGCAGCCGAGGTGGCATGCACCTGAGAGCGCTCCTAGAGCCATTAATCACTTCTGTATCGTTGGCCCACCATAGCAAAAGTAGTCAGTAACAAAAAAATTTAAATCTTTTTTAAATGAAGATTTGAACACAGAACTGCCGCTCTTAACAACATGCTTGGCTGATGACCCAATACGTTAGAACAATGGCTGCCCAAGGCCAAAACTGGCAGGGCCTGACGTGGAAAAATCAGAATTATTGAAATTTCTCAACGACCTCCTCACAGAAATTCCCGAAAGTTTCAACTGAAGTAAAAGAGGATGTAACTGCTTTAGGTGAGCCAAATGAGCATGATGGATTCAGATTTTGTTGGATAAAAGGTAGTCTACAGACTCTTATGGGCAAAAATGCATTGAACACTTCAAAAATTCATAGCAAATTCACATTTTGTCAGAAGAAGATAATTTTAATTGCTCTCATTGTTTCTTGCACTTGTACTATTGTGGGAAAAAAATTAAAAAATTTCTGTAACCACATGATGTCAAGCTCCTTATTTTGACCACTATGGGTTGGTTTACCTTATAAGCAATCTCTTTATACAAGTGAGGTGATGGAATGTAAAACAAACCATGTGGGATATGTTAATTAGGTTTAATAAAAGCTCAACCATTCATACCTAGTTAAGTCAAACGCAGGAATTGTGTTCAATTTAGAACTTTAGTCCTCATGTAGGCATAGTAGAATAACTTTTTTTAAGAAATTTTGAACTATGAATTTTTTTTAAATCGAGCTAACTTTCATCACCAAAAAATCATTTCAGATTTGGAGCCTTAAATCAAAAGTTAGGGACAAAATTCAAAGAGAGGTTGGGAGGAACATTTTCTTTGACTTTGTGCAACAAGAAGTGCAATTCAATTCATCATTTCATGCACAAAGTGCACTTATTTGGAATCTTTAATTCAAGAAAGAGGAGACTCATCACTAAGGTACTTTGTCAAAAATGATCTAATGTGTGAACCAATAGGTACATTTTTCATTACTACAATGATCTAGAAAGTCATTCATTGGTCACTATTGGATTGTCTACCGTTTCAAGGTTAATGAAAGTTATGATTTGCAATAATATTGTTTTTTACTTATTTATTTTGTATTTTAGATAGAAGTGATGAGAAGAGGATTCTATTAGAAAAAGAGAGTACAAAGAAGACTAAAACAAGAGTATTTTATAGTTAGAACCTACAAGCAAAGGGAGGGACCAAAGACTAAACTACAATATCCGGAAGGCAAATTCAACATTATTTGTTGAAAAAATATTTAACCCTTGAAGGATCTTTTGTCCCCTTGCAAGATAAATGAGAGTTTGCATAGGATTATGTTATCTAAATTTACAATGTGATAACTTCAATCAAAAAAAGTTGTGACCCATCATTACTTTTGCATACAATATTCAAATGTTGCATTCATTAATGTGTTGGAACGTTGGAACCTCCTTTCATTTGCCAACAAGAAAATATGAAAATTTGACTCATCTAATAATAATAGTAACTAAGAGGAGTGGCAAAAAGTGTCAGTTTAAGGGATACCTATTCTAATCCTTTAAATGCTTGAGGTAATGAATTCTCTTGTCAAAAATACTTTGAAGTTAAATAAAAACCTAACCAAGTTACTACTTTTGATAGTTTCTTTTAAAAAAATTAAACCTAGTTTTAGCATAAAAAATCTAATTATAAAAATGAATGATTATTATTTTTCTATTCAAGATTTCGAGCAAGGAAATCTATTGCAAATCTTGATTTTCTAGTGTTGAAGGCTCTCATATACACTAGATCTTAAAGATAAAATCACATGAAAAATTCATTTTAAAAAATAAAATAATTTTTTTTGAGAAGCTGTAAGTTAATTAGAGCTCTAACCAACTTACAGCCCTTTAACCCTCATATTTTTTTGGTGACCAATTTTTTAGATTTGACATATAAAAAGAGGTCTAAAAGGCTTCAAATTGGTTTCGTAATTTTAGCACCTTCATAATTAAACATTACAATTTTTCAAATCATAAGTGATATTGTTAAGTTTTTTTCCCATGTGATACTTAACAAGCTTCGTTTGAATTTGTATGGTTATGATTTTTTTTAAATTGATAAAATTTATTAAAATGTTGAAATTTAGTTTAATTTAGAGCAAGTTTCAAGAAGCTTTGAAAAGGCCTTGGGCATTTAAGGGTTAATATGTAATACAACTTTAGAGGTTTGTCCCAATCCCTAATTGACTTTTGTCCCAAGATTTTGATTGAAGGCTGATAATCTCAAATGGGTTTTTGGTGATGAAAGTTTATTTACTTTACTAACTTTTCTTAGTTCAAATTTTCTTGAAAAAAGCTATTATACTATACCGACATGAGGTCTGAAATTTTACATTAAACACAATTCCTGCATTTTGACAATGAATGGTTAAGTTGTCATCTTCAAATTGTCCCATATCCTTTGAAGATTCATGATGGACAATGAAATTCATTATAAAAACAATATCTCCACCCATTTTGTAATATACATGTGCAAGAATTGAATTGTAGTGAAATCTTTTTCAATAAGTGGATTTACTTTACAATTCCTTGGATTTGAGAATGTGTCTCGTTAATTTTCAGAATCATTCAAAGTTTGAAATTTTGATTATTTTTGGCCGCTGGATCAAAATCGGTAATCGGATGTGCGTGGGGACATGAGGTCCCTCACGACAGCTGAATAAAGTACGAGCCATGTGGGAACTGCACCTCAGTAAGAAACAATCACTACAATTCCGAACCTGAACTCCTGAGAAATAAAAATATTTTCTTTTAATGCTGAGGTTTTATATTTTAGCACCTGGTGTTTGCAAAGGCCAGGTGGGAACATACCAAAAGTCCTTAAGTTTCGTGTCAACTTTGATATAAAATCGCCAATTTTTGACTGCTGGCACTCACTCTACCGTACTGCGTTCCATATCCACACCGTGCTTTCCACTAAGCCAGCAGCTACATGTGAAATTTACAGTCAACTATGAAATTTACAGTAATGCGATTCAGAAGTCCCAACAATAATTGCACACTGCTGACAGACCTCCAATACTTATGAGTCACGTTGAGACATAGGGTATCTGTTTTTCATTGCTCGAGTTTCAAAACTAAGTTAAAAGATTACCCTGACATAGCTTGCTTGAAGTCTGAGACCGATGAAGACAATATGTCATTATCTCGCCTGGAATTATGATCAAGCAACTGCTGAAAACTGGAAAGATTGTAGACTAGAATTTGCAGCTGAGCCGCTTTAGCCATCTTGCTTGGTCCAGGGAATTGTCCAGCAACTATAAAACTCGTCTTAGAGTTCACCTGATGATAAATACACATGCACACAAATAAGTCGAGTAGAAAGCATTGCAGAGAGGAAAACCAGCTAAAAGCCATCACAATACCCAAGCAGGCCTTTTTTTTCTAATCACCTATTGGAATACGAAATCTGGTTCTCCTATCATAGGGAAGTGATACATGATATAGAGGAACCACAATAAGAAACAGGAATTTAGGTGAAAAAGGAACTCACGGATTTTCGTATCTGTCCACCATTTCGAATTACAAGCTGTTCAAGTTCTTCACGACTGTAATCCTCGAACTCTCCTGTGATAACAACATTTTTCCCCAGCAGAGGCGGTTCCTCTACAATTTCTCTGCGTTCTTCGGACTCAAATACATCACCAATGGGCGAACTTGAAGACTCAGGTTCTACTTCGCTTTCCTTGAGAAGCAAATTTCCAGTCTCAGAAGTTCGTGACTTCGACGTTGTCTTTTGAAGGGTAGAAGAGGATAATGCAGAAACTGGAACAAGTTTCTCAATCTCCGGATCACTGAAGGTGGGTGCAAAACCAGACTCTTTTATCCTGCTCACAAGTTGGACATTGAATGGATTCAAGCACCAGTCTTGAATGGCAGCTGCAGAGACTGTACCTACACCTGCATGAAAAAGTGATTTGTTCCTCTATTAGTACTCTCTGATTTGCATGATTATATACACTGCCTGAAGCAAAACAGAGATAACAGAAGGTTGATACAAAGAAAATTAAAAATATACCACGAAATTACAGCAAGTCGCATACAATAGACTGTGAGAGAAGCTGGCAAGTCTAGCTATACACTCGTGAATTGAGCTTAAAGGATTATTGTAATTCCCCCCGACCATGACAATAAACTATCTCCCTCCAAAAGGATTACAGATCAAGAACCAAACTGGAGAGAAAATGGACCTAATCATATTAATAGTTGCAAATGGTTCATAATCCAAACCAGAATCAGTTCTAGATATGCCAGGAACGACCGCTTAAGCATCTTGCAACGAAGAATGAAAAACAGAAAAGATTTCAATTTACGTACCTGGCACAAGTTGAAGCTCCTCTTTCGATGCTACTAACAGTCTATTCATACTTCCAAACCACTTTTCCAAGAGCTTGGCAGTCAAGGTGCCAACAGTTGGAATGCCTAAAGCTGTTATAAGCTCGCTCAAAGGTTTGCTTTTACTCTCCTGCAATCAGCCCAGAACCTTCAATATTATCACAAGGAAGCACGAAGCAGGAGAAAATCGAGCGAGCTTTGGAATACATACGTATGATTGTAAAGCTTAGCCACACAATACGCGCACTAACCAAATTTAAAGTCTTAACATTTCTAAACGCATCTGATATGACAGGAAAATGAAGGATCAATCAATGTGAATTATCAACAGAACAGATATTCACCTGCACAATCTCGTTTTAAAACAACAAACTGCATAGTTTTCATGAAGTACTAAATCAAGACCCAACCATTGGTGCAGATAAATCTCTTCAAAGCCCTAACATGCTGGTAATGACTGGACGACAAATTCAGTCAATACTTCTCCAGCAAGGTAAGGAACGTCAGGAAGACTCAGCTATGATGATAATCTTCAAAATATATGCGAAGTTTTTGATGTCGATTAGCAGACTGACCTCGATAGCCTTGACCAGCTTAGTAGCGCTTTTCTTGCCAAGGCCCTCTAAGCGTGAGAGAGCCACCGGATCCAGGTCAAAGAAGTCAGCAGGGTCTGCCACCATCCCTGAGTCTTGAATGTCACTAAGAATAGCTGGTCCTAAACCTTTGAAAAGAGTCTTTGCAAAATGCTCTATCTGTTCACAGCATGATCAGAAGATAAATTATAATGGCTGTAAAGACACAAGTTCACAGGAAATCAATGACAACAAAGAAAATTGTGTGATTCACGAGAATAAGAAGTCGCTCGTCGTGTTGTTAGAGTGTCCTTGCAGAAAGCACTCAATTTCTGAAGCAGAAAAACGCTAGAATAAAGCAATGTCGTATCTCTACCGGCTTGCGTGCAATGGATGCGCACGTACACATCGCATACTGGCACCAGACACCATTCCTAATAACGTCAACAAATAGGACAGCCTAAAAACTGGTGAGACTGATGGGAATTGGTGAACGGTGAAATCCTAGGCAAAAAGGGTTGGGATTGGAAGAGACCTTTCGAGAGTGTCGACCAGGGCATTTATTGTTGCAGCAGCTTGTGACATTCTTGTCCTTGGAAACGGAGAGTTTTCCATTACAGGATGGGCAGAACTCTGGTGGAGTCCACATCTGTACATGATCTGGTCTCAATGCCCTCAAAACCTGCACAATCTGACAAAGGAAACACGGATTCCTTGTAAAATTTCAATGCAGAAGTGCATAATTCAGGCACTACTCACTGCAATGATGGACGCATGCACAAAAAGTACCTGGGGTATGACATCTCCAGCACGTTGAACCACAACATGGTCTCCTTCACAGATTCCCAGTTTTTCCACCATCCTGAACCATCAGCATATTAGCACACCATGAAATACAACGAAGATTTCATACGCTCTTTGATTGGCCATTTGCTGCCATCACGCTGCTCATCAAAACAATTTGAATCATCCTACGGAAGCAATCTGCCTCACCAATTCATCGCTTGACGTTACTACGAGCCATTGTTATGAAAAAGAATCTACCCTTCATGTTCTATATTTATCAACGACGAACCGAAGTCACTAAATTCGTGAAGCATAATTTACTGGATATCAACCTGGCGAGAACAGATACAGATCCAATTGTTCTCGCATAATCAGGAAACGAACTCACCCAAAGTTATGAAGTGAAGCACGAGAGATGGTGACTCCCCCCAACTCCACAGGCTGTACAAACATAAAGACGTCATTTAAGTTGGTGCTTTCAGTATTCAATCATAAAGCATGATACAATTTAAGAACTCGGACAACGTTGAACTCTCTGACTTCACGCTAGACTGCAACTTTGAGTTCAAAAGCTGACCAAAAATAGAAAGAAAAAGTTGGTGCACAAATGTTCCTTGATTGCACTGAGATCCTGATAATCCTTCAAGGAAGAAATAACATAACAACTGACCTTCAATCTTGCATTAGGAATAATAGCACCAGACCGTCCAATTGTAAGTTCAATGCCTTCCAATATGGTGACCACCTCTGTCGCTGCAAACTGCAGGAATAGGAACCAATGAGTAAATACCACCCTAAAACCGCACTACTAAAATATATGCAAACACTAAGCATTGTGATTCTTCTTCCTCTGTTCAAAAGGATTTGAAAGAGCACGGTGACTTTCTTTTCCATATATATCTCCTGGATTCTGTAGCGGTATGTGCTAAAGAAGGTTCTTGAGAGAAAATCACTGCAATCAATGTTCTCAATTCTGACGACCAAATCATGATCACGGAGTCACGTTCTACAGAGTCTTTGCAGTTTCTGTCTGTCAAGTTCCTGCATTGGTACTATCAAATTAACATCTTCAATCAATCGTTCGTCATCAATTATCATAAGTTCGTTAAATTCGCCCTTCTAAGAAAGAGAAAACAAACGCAGCAAAATCACCTTCCAGGCAACAGCCCAACGTGGATCAGACCCAACTGCACCAAGCTTTGCCTGAACTGCTAAGTCGTTAGCCTTGAATACCACACCATCTGACTCATATTTGAGACTGGTCCTCGAATCCCGCCATCTGCAAAATCATAACATGCAGTGTAGTCAAGGATGCAATCGCAGACACCGTCGAGTCCTAATCCCACTAGTTCATTGCCTAAAGTATATTGAGTACCTTAAATTAAGCAGGGGAGTTGGCAACTGTTTTAAATTGTCGATGTATTAAAAAATCCAAGCCAATCAACAAACCTCCTCAAGAGAAGCTTGCATGCAAGAGAATACCCGTAATCAGTAAGGACGAAGGGATACCTTGTAGCATAGATCAGAGCATCTTCAAAAGAATCAAACTTGCAGTTGTCATCATTGACAGCAAATCCCATCTGCTTGAGCAAATTCAAAGCATCCCATTGTGTTTTTACTAATTGTGGGAAGGTTTCCATTCCTGCTGAAGATGAACACACTTTAGTTCAATGACCTTACGTCCGTGAACAAGAGTTCGCTTGAGAAAATCTCTGAAATAGGGAGATAACCGGGAAAGACTGGTGTTTGTTATTCATAGTCCGCTCAAGCTCCTCAATCCATGTCATAGCATCAGAATGTCATAATCTAACCAAAAGAAAAATTAGCTGAAACTTAATGCATGTCCAGAGTAGAAATTCACCGGCAGCAACAGTATCTTCTGATGAAACAACAGCGTATGCAATGAAGCTAAGACGGCGATGCTCAGCATCTCGGTTCTTAAGTATTCGTATCGAACCAGCTGCTGCATTTCGAGGATTTGCAAAAGGCTTCTCTCCTGCCCGTACCTATACCCAGAACTAAACCCTTTATTGGCATAACACCAAGAGAAAAAATGTGGAAAATTCACTAGCAGGCTGATTTCATAAACCAGATTTGCTGACAGTGTTACTTACCTTAATTTCATTTAACTCTTGAAAATCATTCAGCGTCATGTAAACTTCGCCCCGAACCTCAATCTCTAACGCATGCAGGTTTGTTGTCCCATGCATTTCAGGAAGTATTTGAGGTATCCCTGAAAGATTTCTTGCATTGTATGTCACATCCTCTCCTGCCACCACAATGTGCAAAGAGATCATGTACAGGCATTCAGCTGTTGATATACATACATTAAAACATCAATACTCTCCAACTCCAGAAAAATCTACTTGTACACAAGAGCCAAATGAAATTCTGGAAACAGGGAAGAGCATGAGATTTAGCTCGTAAGATTCCCGAGAACAGTGGACAGTAATAAGAGCCGACAAATCGAAGGCATCTAATTTAAGAAAAAACACCTCAAACCATAGTCCCAACACCAATACAATCATTCAATCAATATAGCATTGAATTCAGCTTATCGCAGTCACTGAAAAGGTCAGTTGACTTGGCTTGCACCTTCGGAGCCATCCCCGCGAGTCGCAGCACACACCAATCTGCCCCTCTCGTAACGCAAAGTGAGGGCCAGGCCATCTACCTTTGGCTCTACGACCCAAGCTCCCGTAAAAGATTGTCCTCCATTTGAAACTCGGTTTAGCCGTTGCTGAAAGCGCTCATGCCATGCTTTCAGTTCATCTTCTGTGAGTACATAAATAGCCAGTCAAATCTGACTCTTCTCATATTTCACATCAATCTAGAGAATGCCTGAGCAAAAAGTATCAAGATAGTGCTAATAGAGCAGAAGGAATTGAATGCCACATTACCTCATGAAAAGGCCACAGCTCATTGCGGAGGCCCAGACAACCAATAAACCAGGTAATTACAAGTTGGTTACATAAATAGATAATAAGAATAGACTGCAGCAATTATAAAGGCATTGCGATTAGAAATCACCTTTGTAAACAGAAGCCAGACTCAGCATGGGTACTACATGTCGTACTTTGGCAATTTCTAGGGATGGAGGAGCTCCAACCTACAAAGAGGACGCAGATAAAACACATTACTGGTATAATTCTAGAGCTATTAAGCCAATACCAAAACCTGTGGCTGTAATAAAGAGATAAAAGACACAACATTATACTACAAACATGACAGCTGATTGTAGTTTGAAAAAAGTCATTAGAGTGATCAAGCTTCGGAACTACCAAGAAAGATAAGAATACTATCTTCACTGTACACGTAATCCTCTAGACTGTCATTACGTCTGAACATTTGTTCAAAACGAGCAACAAAACAAACTCGCTCTCCGTTTCTGACAGCAACCAGAAAACTCTATCCTACTATAAACCAGCAATTTGAACAAGACAGATGGAGCTGCAATTCACAATTTACAAAAAAATTCAAGGAAAGTTACTAAGATGGTTAATTGACAACGTCTACTAGAACTCTATTAGATGTGTGCATCGATCCACGTACTTTGGCTGTCAATGACTCTTTCGAAGCTTCTCCAGGCAGTTTAGACTCCAAGTCCTTGAGCTCCCGCACAAGAGCATCATAAGCTGAATCGCTACAACAACCCATATCGTAACCAAAAAATCAGATTCCTTAAGGACACATGCATTATCGGGAAGCTCCACTGCCGTACATGTATCAAGGATGTCCAACAAAAGATCCCCGATAATGCCCTCTATCCACAAATTTCAGTACCTGCCCTGTGAGACTAAAACATAAAAAGTCAAAATACCCTTTTAATATTGTGCAATATCGAGTCCATGAAAGTTACCTTATTACTGGATTATTTAACGTGTGATACCGGTAGGAATAATCTGCAATCACCTGCCTTAGCTTCTCAGCTCTATCCCAAATATCACTCTCAAGTGGTGAGTGTTCACCCTCCGTGTCCATCGTTTCCACGCCACCTTTTGAAACAGCACGCAACATATGCTCGCTACTTGCTCTAAATGTTAACGGACGGCTAATTGCAGATCCTAAAGCTTGCTTGGAAGCCACTGTAACGCCTTCAGCGACACGGGAGTGCTGCATCGCATCAGCACTCCTGACTCCGCTGTCACAAATATTCTCCAGGCTTGATTCTTTAGTTTCCAGAATTGTCTGTGCCATGAATTCCTCACTCAAACTCTGAACCGCACTCATACCTCCACTGAGATTTGATCCCGAACCTGTATTAGCTAATGTTTCCTTAGAGACAAACTCCAAATTTGCAGTATCCGATTCTTTAAAGGAAGGTATCAATCCAGGTCTAATATCGTCCTCGGCGCGTGAATACTTCCCGATTGAATGTTCCGTAGCTTCTTGTACAAATCTTTCCCTGTCTGCACACTGAGCGACCAGTTTCCTCCCAAATACCTTCTCGAATTTGGTAGAAAAGCCTCCCCGAACTGAAATTCCACTCCCACGAGAATCTGTGCTGCGCTGTGCATACTCTAAACTAAGGGAGGGCCGCACCAGCCGGGAATCAATTCCAAAGGCCATGATCTTCACACAAGATGTACTTCTATCAGTACTCTGAGACTTCTGCACGGGTAGAGAGCCGGTTGCTCTACTTGTTAGCGTCGGATCGAAACCCTGCGTGTACAGAGTCGAGAGGTTCACGAGCTTGAATCCCGCAAATGGCTGTCTCCTACCTCGTCGTCTAAAAGCCCGCTGCATACTTTCGAGCATCAATCAACACTCCATCGCTGTATCACTGAATCTAAACCTAAGATCTAGAATATTAATCCCGACAATCATGTTCACAGCCATGGTGTAACGTCCATCTCCTAAATCATCCTAACAGCCTGCATACAAGGGCTACAGCTCACTGCCGACCTGAGAAGTTCAATGTTCTCAATCTCCCCAGAAAATGAGAAGAAGTCGTGAATGTCGTGCGCAGTGGCTTTCGCTGAGACATTCGTGACTCGTACATTATCGGTCTGCACACATTAAAAAACAGTCAGGTCAGGAAAATATGTCCAAAAGCCAATTTGGACTTCGATTTGTTTTCACTAATTTTAGGTCACTGATCGTAGGCTATAGCAAAATATTCTTAGACCCTAACTGATAAAATCGATAAGAATTGTTAAAAAAACATTTAGGAAGTTTCAAACATGATGTAGCTGCTGGGCGAAATGCCTTGAAAAGAAGTTCCCCTTCGGAGTATTTTCGGCACATTCAACATGAGCATAATGCCCGCTAGCATCTTTTGTCCTCGCAGAACCTTTTGTGTCTTTTTTGCAATACCTGCACGTTTGGTCTACCCAGCCTTCGTCCACACACGCTCCATCAACTGCATTCAACCAGGGAAGTTTAAGTTAAAAAACTTCTCAATAACCAAAAAGTCTACTTCAATTCAAGTCATCTTCACCAGGAGTCCATGAAAAACAGATGCATAAATGCGTGCAAACCCTAACTCTGTGATATCACTGCTCTCACCTTCAACAGAGGCCTTGAAGAGATCCTTGTATGTTCCTCCGATCTTGCAAGGTAATGCTCCGTACTGAAACAATCCGAGAGGGATCAGATACTAGCAGTTTAAATTTTCATATTCATAGTTGAATTACACAAATGAAGCCATCGCAAACTCTAGAAGAATTGAGCATGAAATTCGCAAGCTCTCAATGAACATTGGCAGAGGGGATTGTTGTTGAGCAGAAAATAATTCTGGACCAGAGATAGAGTGAGACGATTTCTCTTCACACTCACGTTCTCACGTGACATTCTATCACCAGATTTCGTAGCTTGGCGTGCATCTTCAAGAAGCTCGGCGTCCTTCTCCGACCTCACTGCTGCGAAATTCAAGGCGTCGGTAAGACTAGTGAACAAGGACTTTTGTCTTCATCCGCTTCGGATTCCTTCCCCTTGTTGTCCTTGGCGGCCCGCACGCACCACAACACACCGGCGAGACGAAATTGTCTCAAAAATTCGAGGTCTCAAACCAATACTTGAAAGAAAACGTGAACAAAATGTACCAGTAAGAAGTAGACATCATACCCTACATTTTCTTAAGGACAAAAGTATGTTTTGAAAATAACCATGACCGACTGTTAGCTCCGAAAGTGGAATTTATAATGTAGTTTGCGCACGTAAGGGCTAAAAAGACAACCCTATCCCGCGGAGAGAAACGTAGCGGGTCTCATCTCCCGGAAAACCTCTCTATCACTTCAAGGAGCAGAAATGATTTCAAATCAGCTTCAGAAAACCCGGTCTTAGAAACTAATCCAAAACAAATTTCTCACATAAAGGCATAAACGAGCAACATAACCCTAAAAACTAAAATGAACAATTAAAACTATTCTTCGAAAAACACTCAAAAACTAGATCATCTCAGTCAAAAGAAAAGAAAAAAGCTTCAAAGAACCGCGACAGATACACGAAAAACAACCCTGCCTCTCGCCTGGAATCATACCGACATAGCTGGCGCGATCCTTGCAATAACTAGCAGAATGGAATCGAAATGGTCAAATTCCGGTGACATTCGCTGTGACCATCTGCGAGGCGGAGAAAACGCTTAGAAAAATATCCGGAAAGAACAGTAAAAATTCATAAAACCTCAGGAGAAAATTCTACCTCACGATTTCAGACCGAGATCCTTGCTATAACTAGCAGGATGCGCCAACCGCACGCATTAATCAGTTTACAGCAACATTCGCAGCAGTTGTCTACGTTGCAGAGGACTCCGAACTAGCTCACAGGGTACAAGTTACAGGTTTTAGGGTTTAGGGTTTTAGACATCCTCACGAGTTCTTGAACATTTCACCGAATTGAATGTAATTCTATGACCACCTTGGACATTCCCAAACTGACAAGAAGCATCAGAAAAGAATTCAATAGTTTAGGACTAGCGATCCCAGAACTAGTTTATGGAATTTAGTGGAGTATGCTACCTTAACCCCTAAATGCCCAAGGCCTGTTTGGAGCTTCTTGAAATTTGCTCTAAATTGAAAAAAAATGAACATTTTCATAAGTTGTACCAATTTCTTTAGAATTGCAACCGTACAAATTCAAACTAGACATGTTAGAGATCACATAGGAAAAGAACACATAACAATATCACTTACAAATTGAAAGATTATAATGTTTGATTATGAGGGTGTTAAAACTATAAAAAAATTTCAATTCTCTTTTTGCATGTCAACTCTAAAAAGTTGGTGACTAAAAAAATATGAGGTTATAGGGCCCAGTATGCACAACCCCAATCAATTTACGGTTTAAGAAAATCTATTCTAAAACTTTTTTAAATGAATTTCTAATAAGATTTTTTCTCCAAGATCTAGTGTATTTGAGGCTCATTTCCAAGAGCCCTCAACACTATGGGAAGTCAAGATTGCAATGAGTAACGGGCACAAAATCTTGAATAGAAAAATCATAATTCTTTATTTTTAAGATCGGCTTTTTGATCCTAAAACTAGACTTTCAAAAGAGTTCTCCAAAAATATAAACTACTAAAAATAGCAATTTGGTTGAATTTTACTTAACTTCAAAGTTTTTGAAACACCAAAATCTGGTGCCTTGGGCAGTTAGGGGTTAAAGACAAATAGGCATCAACTTTGGTTACTTTGAAAGTGAGTAGTATTAAAAAAAAAATAGAAAAGAAAAGATTTTATAAGTCTTAAAGGATTATTGAGAGTACTATAACACACAAAATTTTAAATATATGCTAATTTCAATGTGGAGGAAGTTGCAAATTGGCTATCAAATTTTATTGTATGTTGCATTTGTGGCTAAAATTTAATTTTTTCAAAGATTTTCTCCAATGTACATTTAGCTACTGAAAATTTTAAGTAGCAATGGAGCAAATTTTAGCCTGTTCTATGAATATTGTTTAGAAGGACTTTGAAATTGAATGTCATTTGAATTTGAACGTTTGCAATTAAATAAGTAGGTGAGATATATCTTACATTGTTTTGTGTGCAACTTTTTGAAGTTAAGTGAAGAAATATAGATTAACTTGAACCATGTTTTCTAATTGGCGTAAAGTGAAAGTCTATTCATTTAAGATCCTATGAGAAAATAAAGGAAGTTAAATAAACTCATGATCAACTTTTCAAGTGTCATATCTTTTGTTCCTGCTTTTGAATTGATGAAATGTTTAATCTTCAAGAGTTTAATTAGTCTAATATGTGTGATGTTCTCGCCATTGATTATTAAAAATCATTTATTTATAGGAAGTTGAAGAAAAAGTACAATATGGAAACTAGAATTAAATTTTAAAGATTTTTTTATTATTGAAATTGGATCAATAAAAAATAAATCCATTTGTTAATGAGTAGACCCAAAACTCTCTAATTACATATTCCCTTCTAGTACAATACTACATTAATATAGAGATCCAACTACAAAACAAACATTTTTAATTAAAAAATTTCCTTCTACAAAAGGGGTGCAAAGTATACATTTTGCAATGTTACAAGGTAAACTAGTCTATGACCCATCTCCAACACTTAGGAATGACCCATCACTCCATAATAGTTTTTTTTCAATAATTGAGATTTGGGCTACATTAAATTGAGTTAGCAACTACAATTAGTGTCTTGGATGATGGTGATGGTGTAATTAAAGACAACAACTTCCACCTTTAGAGTGTAAAATCATGATATGAAGTGACTTTTCTAGGCCTTCATGTTGTGGTCCCTTGTCAAGAAAATTTTATGATTCTTTTAACCCCCTAAAGCCCCGAGGGTGTTTTCTGTCAAAAACCACTCAAAATTGCCGTTTCTATTGAGTTCATTTAAGGAAACCAAATAATAATAATTTTTAGAATCTAACTGTAGGATCTTGTACTTAACTTGGTTGAAATCATGCAGTAAAAATTTCATCAAATTTGACCGTACTGATTGAAAGATATTAGCATTCAAAGTTGGACAAAAAGTTTTTTTTTGAAGAAACTGCTTTGATTGCCCCTCAAAATAAGATTGTCCATAACTTTCTCATCCCTAGTCCAAATAGAATGAATCAAAGCTTCACATGTAGACAAAAACATAATAATTTAGAAAAAAATTCCAAAAAAATTATTTTGATTTTTTGTGATTTTTTGGGGGTTGCCTGCCAATATCCATTTCTTGCTTATTGGGCCATAACTTTTTCATGCGACATCCGATTGAAACAAAAATTATATATCCACAAAGTTCTTGCAAAATTACACAACCTCAAAAAATCTCAAAGAAATTCACTACAAATTGAGACAAAAGAAACCTACCTGGATCCAAATTGTCCCTCAAGGGGACAAATGGTCCTTTAGGGGTTAAGTGAGTAAGATGACCATTATGGATAGACTTTTTTTATTGATTGGGAGAGATTCTTCTTAACTAGGCGCTCCCCGATTTTGGGGAGCCCTTAGTGTCGAGGCTGGGCAACATCCATCAAAAATTTATACTTTGCCAAAAAAATAAAAATTCAACTGCTCTCCCCATTTCTCACATTTGTCATTATGTGGAAATTAAAAAAAAAAAAAATCAACGATGCGAACAGGCGGGGCAAAACCAGTCATTCTGCCTGTCATAGGTCTCAGTGCCAGTAACTTAGAGTGTACGAAAAGTATTTTCTCATCGTCTCTTTCATCCAGCCACGTAAATGGATGAATGAAAAATAACGTCATCAGTACAGTACTAATATCATCGTTGTACGATAAGCAACTTCTCGTCGTCTCTTTCATCCAAACTGGTCTTTGCCGAGAGACCTCGTCTCTTCTCTTTATTGCTGCTGCTTCTTGTTGAGTTTTCCGGTCCTCAAGCTTTTGTTGCACATCTGTATGCGACGGGGTTGTGATCTATTCAGGTCTTTTTCGCGGAAGAAGGAGAGTTTGTTTTTCTGAGGAATTTGGAGACCTGATCCTTTGTCAGATTGCGCCAGCTATGTCGGTATGATCCCAGGCGAGAGGCAGGGTTGTTTTTCGTGTATCTGTCGCGGTTCTTTGGAGCTTTTTTCTTTTCTTTTTGAATGAGATGATCTAGTTTTTGAGTGTTTTTCGGAGACTAGTTTTTATTGTTCATGTTAGTTTTTAGGGTTATGTTGCTCGTTTATGCCTTTATGTGAGGAATTTGTTTTGGATTAGTTTCTAAGACCGGGGGTGATGAAGTTCTTTTGAAATCATTTCTGCTCCTTGAAGTGATGGAGAGGTATTCCGGGAGATGAGACCCGCTATGTTTCTTTCCGCGGGATAGGGTTGTCTTTTTAGCCCTTACGTGCGCAAACTACATTGTTTATTCTACTTTCAGAGCTAACAGTCGGTCATGGTTATTTTCAAAACATATCTTAATCCTTAAGAAAATGTAGGGTATGATGTCTTCTTTTTCTGGTACATTTTATTATTTTTCTTGAGACCTCCTAAATGTGTTTTTCTATAGATTCGTATCGATTTTAACAGTTACGGTTTCACAACATTTTGCTATAGCTTACGATCAGTGACCTAAAATTAGCGAAAACAATTCGAAGTCCAATTTGGCTTTTGGATATATTTGCTTGACCTGACTGTTTTTTTAATGTGTGCAGACCAATACTGTACGAGTCACCAATGTCTCAGCTAAAGCCACTGCGCACGACATTCACGACTTCTTCTCATTTTCTGGGGAGATTGAGAACATTGAACTTCTCAGGTCGGCAGTGAGCTGTAGCCCTTGTATGCAGGCTGTAGGAGATGGATGTTACACCATGGCTGTGAACATGATTGTCGAGTTTAATATTCTAGATTTTAGGTTTAGATTTATTTGGATTGGCGTTTGGATAGAGGCTGTAAATTCGGACTCTGGAATTAGGCGCCTTCTAAAAACCGTCAGTCTCTGTCTTCAATGCTAATTTTATCATATAAGTTTCACATAATATTATGAGTTTGAAGTCTGCTTTGATGTATTTTTGTGTGTATTTTAGTTAACATTTATTAGTTAAGGACGAGTTCTTTGTTATGACAAGACCTTTGGTGTGTGTTCTTGGCTCAAATCGTTTTAGGGCTTAGACTGGCTTAACTTCACCAGGGTTCAGTGTTAAGCCTAGGCTGATGAATATTACTGTCGGCTGTGCAGGGATGGAGATACGCAGATTGCCCTTGTGACTTTCAAGGAGGCTCAGGCTTTAGATACGGCTCTTCTTCTTTCGGTGAGAGAATTTTCCCATACATTGGCATTGCTAATTTCTCTGTCTCCTCTCGATGCCTTACCAAGTTCTGAAATGAATTATGATTTATTTCTGGTTTAGCTTGTTTGATTGCTGTAATAACAGTTCCTAAGTAGCATGCTTAAAACATACTGTTTGGCTAATATTTGCACCCTGGTAGTGCTGAGACTGCTTACACCCATGTTTGGTTTTGCAGGGTGCTACTGTTGTTGATAGAGCAGTCAACATTAGCCCATTGGAAGATGAATTATCTCCTAGTACAAACTCTATTCCAAGAGAGCAAGCGTTTGGAAATGATGCGGTAAGGGCTTCCTGTTTTTGTGAGCACCATCTCAGTGTTAGCAATAATGCTTTATACTTTCTATTAGTTAAGGTGCTCTGTAGGCTGTCGCAATATGCCTGGATTTAAAAACTAATGCTGTTGAGCTTCACTGAATTCCTGCCATCTAGCAGTGAACATTTGGTTGAATATAGAGTCAATTGTATAAAGCTTTTTGATCACCGTATTTTCTTGGTTTTTTTCAGGGACTGGGTGGATCAGGTTCACGAGATCCAAATCAAGCAGTTGAGGTCATTGCTACCATGCTCGCAAGAGGCTTTGTACTTGGAAAGGATGCTGTGAACAAAGCGAAGGAGTTTGATGAGAGGCATGATCTTTCAGCAAGTGCGAAGACCTCGGTGGTGAACTTCGACAAGAATACTGGGATCAGTGAGAAGTTGACGGCCGGGACTGCTGTTGTGAATCAGCAGATGAAGGCTGTCGATGAGAAATATCAAGTTTCAGAGAAGACTCGGGCTGCCTTCGCTGTTGCGGAAGAGAAGGTTGCCATTGCAGGATCTGCTCTTATGAAGAACCGCTACATATTGACAGGTGCTTTTCGACTGCATTCCTCTATTTTTTGTTAGATCTTCATTCCTCTTTTTCTGCTGTCCTTGATATACTCCTTGGAATCTTGTGCGTAATGAGCGAAACATATATGCATTGTACTGATTGTCGTTGTGGTGAACTTTGAGGTCCATTTTTTTTGTGCCGTGTGCTTGTTTGGCTTGTTTTCAAGTTGAATATCTCTTGGTATGTAAACTATATTAGAGTTATCATGCGAGTTGCTCGATTGCAGGTGCAACTTGGGTTACTGGAGCCTTTTCGAGAGTTCAGAAGGCCGCCGCTGAAGTAAATCAGAAAGCCAAGGAGAAGGCTAGTACAATGGAATCAGAACAACACAGCAGTCCTGTCCATGAAGATCACAGTTCGTCATTCTCTGACGGCTATGGACCACTGCCTTCTTTTCCAGCAACAGAACGAGCTGTCCCACGCTCAGCCACTGAGTCTGTTGGTTCTCAGTACCCCAATCTTGGCTACGATCATTATTCTCCTCTGCATTCAACTGAACCACGATCGACAAGGACTCCTACTGCTCAGTGACTTCTTTTGTGAACTCCGTTCTATCTTGTGATTTACTCCAGTACGTGACAGCTGATGAGAGAGTAGGGACAATAAATTTTCAAATTTTGGTGGTTGGAAAGTTTCGGAAGCTGATATTAACTGTCCATTCTCTGTAAGTCAGATGTCGACAAAATACAGGTGACCTTGTACTATACTGTATATTTGGAAGGATAAAAGTATCTACCTTTGAGAAGTATTTTAGTCCTTACAATGGATTCAGCGTTGCAGCCTTAAACATTACTTTTGGGAAATGTAATAAACGGACGTTCAGTGTTTGGCTTTGGTTTGCAGTTATTGTACAGTTCCCAGTTTTGAAGATCTGCAGTGGATGACTAACAGGCCACGTTATGACCTGTAAGCTGTTTGCGCATATTCTCGTCACTTCATGCAATTCCGCCTATTTGAGGTGGAATCAACACATGAAATTATTTGTTACACATTGAAATTGAAAATCATAAATTTTCAAAAAGAATTGTAATTTTATGAATGCTGGTATGTATGAATATGCTACCTGAAATTGTGAAGGGCAAATACATGGTGTACCACAATGTATGTTTTGTATTTGTGTATGTAAGCTATACATTTGGGACATCTAGTACAAAGATTGTTGCAATGTTTGAAATGGGTGTGCTTGCACCTTAAATTTTTACATGTTACTTACTTTCCTTATGCCTTAGATCGGAAGTTCCAAAAATTCAAGAATTCAAAATAGTATCATAAGTATTTAGGCAAGTATCAAATTAAATATTTTTTAATATAAATCTAATGAGTTCTTACCAAATTTTAAGTTTCATAATTATAAAGGATTAGCGAGTTTTGTTAGAAATGGAGGGAGAACTAGATGTACATGCAGATAGTAATCATTATACGATTCTAGCCTACTTATAATAGAATATCATTCAATCATAAGATCCTATAATACCAAAAGAGTTCATTTACTTACTTGGGCTTCACTACTTTGGGCTTAACCTTTAATTAAGGCACTCATTAAAGAAGTTTTAGCGGGGCGTTTTTAGGCTAAATTTTGCAAAATCTAATAGATTTGGGCCAATGCAACTTTGTCCTTCTAAATATTTCCTTGTAAGATGAAGATAATGTAGAATGTAGTTCCAAAAAAAAAGTTGATTTTAGGATGTATAACAAATGAAACTCTTATATGAATTAGTTTTTATTACCAACAATTTATAGATTCTAAATAACATTTTATAACTTCGAAACCCTCTTCTTGTGAATAATCTTGTCTTATCAATTCCTCATCAAATATTATTTCCAAAGATCTTAGCTTTGGAAATATATTTCAAGTAATGATTTTTAGAGATCACCTTTTAGAAAGCATGACAAACAATTCACTATGTACACCTAAAATTGTCCAAATAAGCATTTGAGCATGATTCTTATGAGTAAGTTGTCTAATTTTTGTTGGTTATTAGCCTAAAATGGATTCTAAACTCTCTTACAATGCATCTCTTAAACACACAATGAATAAACTTTTAAATTTTCAAAGCATGAAAAATAAGACAAATTCAAAATCTCATAAATAGTAGTGATACATTTTAGGCAAGAATTTGTGTGGATTAGTTTAAGAAAAGGGTCACAATTCGGTATAGTGACCTTATATATACATGGTCTCACAAGACATTGCTCCTCTGTAGTTGCCAATAATTAATTAGTGTTTTGAATCCCAAATTTAGTAAACGATGCTTAATGTATAAGTTGTATTCACAATTAGGGCTTTTCTACATTGACAATCTTATTTTGAGTTAGTAAATGGAAATTTTCTGATTGAAGTCATTATGGTTTTTTCATGTAAGAAGATGTTTGAAAAGGCACATAATATTTCTTTTTGAGGGTATTTGGTGAATTTGTATCTCCTTGTTCTTGATTTGAATTTGATCCATGCAAAAGATTTTTTGTATTTGAATTCAAATTTAAAAAATAGAGGTCACAATTCTAATTTCTATTTTAAGTGCACATTTCATTACCATTTGGCTGAACCTTAGGTTTACAACCATGACCTACTGACATTCTAATTATAAAATGATATGGAAATTTGATTTGTACCTTGATGTTCTACATCCAAATATAGATCTACGGTGAAAATTTCAGAAATTTTCAGGTTATATTGTATTTGATATGATTGTTTTTTACTTTTTCTTCAAACACTACTACAACGGAGGAAGGGGAGAAGATAAGATTTTCAACACAATTCTAGTAGTAAGATCTCAAGTAATGACTCAATATGAGATTTTAATTGAAAATTTATTAGAAATACATGTATTTTTGTAGTAAAAAATTTACTCCAAATCTCATATTGAGTCTCATATTTGAAGTAAAAAATTTACTTCAAATCTTCTAGAAGGTCATTACTAAAAGTCTTATTACTAAGATTGCTACTAAGCTGACTATAACTAAAAACCTTATTTACAACAGCCTATGCTGTGGTAGTGAAAATTTCATAATAATTTTAAATTTCCACAAAAATTTAAATTTCATATGACCTATAGAAGACATGTGATTTCATCCTTGAAATGTAAAACTAAAAAAACTAAAATTATTTTTATTTTTATAAGCCCTAAAAAAAGAACATACATAGTGATGGAATTTGCAATTCAATTGCTTGGTCATAGGCTTGATGTTTCAAGCTTTAGAAGGCTTAACTCTTTCTTTTGAATGAGCGCATTTTTTGTTGTTCATCGAAAGGCGTACATATATTATCATGCTTACGTTTGGTCGCTGCTTTAGGGTTTGAAGTTTCTACTATATTTGCCCTTTTTTGTTTAAGTGGCCCATTGTTTCGACGCCTTTGCCTAGATGGTACAGACTTTGCTCTTTTTGGCCCGAGTGTTTTAGAGTTTGTTCTTTTGAACATGTGTGGTATAGAGTGTGCTTTTTCTGGCATGCGTGGTATAGAGTCTATACTTTCTAGCTTGGATAGCCCTAAGTTTGAACTTCCTAGGTTGAGTGGCCCTAAGTCTACACTTCTTGGCATAGATTGTCCCAAATGTGTACTTCTTGGCATGGGTGGCTTCAAGTCTACACTTTTTGGTGTGGATGTTTCCAAGTCTACATTTTCCGGTGTAGATGGCTCCAAATTTGCACTTTGTGGCGTGTCTAGTTTTAAGTTTGTACTTTCTAGAATGGGTGTCTCCGAATCTGTACTTTCTGATTTGGATGACCTAGAGTCTACTTTTCCTAGCTTGGATGACCCAGAGTCTACATTTCCTGGCATGAGTGGACCATCATTTGGAGTAGTTTGCTTCACTGGTCCATTATTTCGAATTCCTTTCTTGTGGAATACATCATTTGGAGATAGTACTGTTGAAGTAGAATCCATTTCTAGTTTGAATTGCAAACTTGGAGACCAAAACCATATCCAAATCTTCTTCATGAACTGCATCAATAGTATGAAGCAAAAAATCACACCCAAAGCCATCGTAACATATGTGGGAGTCCTTTCTTTCTCAATTGGGGGAAGGACTAAGATCCCTGCCACTGAAAAGGCCCCCAGGACACCGATGATTGCAAAAGAAAGGATGAAGGATGCTCTCACAGTGGATTGACGAAGTTGAACCACTTCTTCCCTCATGGATGCACACCTTTGGGGAATGCCAGCATCCGCTCCAATGATGAAGGTGGCAATGGAACAGAAAAAAGAAAGACTATTAAAGATCCAAAAGAGTTGGATTGCTTGATGTTGTTTCACTCCAACATAGGATTCAAAGGACTCGGGAGGTGCTGCAACATTCGATACTGGAAATTCATAGTATTGGGTGAGGCCAAGTGGAGGTTGCAACCAAGCCGCAAACGTAATAGAAGCAATAAGTGCGGCACCCACCAAGAGGCAATTGGCAGCGTTTGCATATTTGCCTCTCTCGGCCAGCAACCAAGTGACATCATAGCTCTCCAACATATGTACAATCCGTTGGTTTGTTATGTCCTCTTCTTTCTTCAATTTGTCGAGCCTTTGACAATGTGCCTCAATTTTCTTGACAAAGGACTTTGGACTTGGTTTTTTCCTAAGTTGACGACTTGCTTCGTTGCTCTTGGCTTTGTCCAATGGTGTTATTCCTTCCCAAGTTACAATATTCACTTTCAAACCTTCTCCTTCTCGCAACAGAATTTCCACAACTTCTGCATTTTGATGAGAGACAGCAAGGTACAAGGGTGTTTGTCTGAAAATGTCACAATTGTTGACAATGTCAACACCCCCGCACAACTTCATAGCCTCCAATAGGTACTTGACAACCTCCCATTTTCCATGCTCAGCAGCATAGTGCAAAGCTGTTTTTCCAGACGCAGACTTGATCGAGAGGACTTCACGAAACTCTGATTGGCCTTCCATAACTCGACCTTGCATTCGATCTTTGAGACAATCCAAAATCATTTTCACTATGGAAAATTTTCCATTTGCCGCAGCAATGTGCAATGCTGTTTGTCCATTTCGGAGTTTCTCCTCATTTTCATCAAACTCATGCATGTTTTCAGCTACAATGTCAACGTCCACCCATGTATCATATGCAAGCAATGCCTTGACTATCTCTTCATGGCCTCCCCAAGTAGCTAAGTGAAGGGCTGTGAAGCCATACACGTCTTGAGCATTGACGTTGAAGTATTTGCGGGAGACTTTCCTCTCTCGGGCAATGGTGGGCCAATGACGTCCTTCACTGCTACAGGAAGATGATGTTGAATGAGGATCCTTGCCACAAACCCACTCCAAAATCTCAAGCTCCTTGTGATGAGCCAGCCAGTGAATCAAATTCCTCTTCGAGACTGCACACTTAGCAGCCACCAGGTTGTCAATTTCTGGGCTACATTTGACAAAGTGAGCTTTGAGCTTCATGACATGGGCAAAGTCACCTTCAGTAGCAGCTTGCAAAATAGTCTCTGATGTAACACCACCAAGGATTCTCGAAGTTTCATCGTCCAATTCAACCATGGCTTCAATTGAAAAGCTTTAGTAAGTGACCTAAGAAATGGATTTTAGTCCACTTCAACATTCCAAGCAAGTCATCAAGAACTTTGCAACGCTCAAATACTCTCAAACACCATCAAAGCTGGTAATTGAGAATGAACACATATCTCTGGAATGATGGCTCCATTCACCGAAATGTCGATGGCAACTGCAATGGTAACATTGAACATGCCGTTAGATTGTGCCTAACAAAAAAATACATTCTAAGAGAATCTAGAATCCCCTATTCACTACCAAGAGGACTCCACAAAAAGTTTTCCAATATAATAATGGGAACCATGTTGAATTCCTTATTTGTGCAATTTTAGGTGTAGTTATCTTATATGAAGCTAGAAATAGCAGTTGATTTTGAATCCTATGTTGTAAACATTTGAGGACAACATCATACATCTAACACCAACAACCTTCACTATTGAAGAACACACATTGAAAGTGAAGCAAGAATTCTGCAATTGAGAAAGCATACTTAGCTCTACAAGATCATTGACAGAAGATGCATGACTGTATGGGTGCAACAAGAGTTCATTTGGAAAAAATATTTCCTAAAAAGGTCACATATGAGCAGTGTGAGTCCTCAAGGATTTTAATTGATAAATAAGAGGAGTGAATATACTTACCAAGTATGAAAGAAAAATGAAGCCAAAGAGTGTTGCAATATCCTACTTGATCGTCAACATGAAGTAAATAATGTTGTAACTTCCAAAAGCGCTAAAGACCCCAGAGACACCTGCCCACAAGATCAGATACTCAGCTACTGAACGTCCCTTGATCAATGTGTACTTGTTGACCAAGAAACAAGTTTAGAACACCAACCAATAAAACTTTGATCCTTCACAACTTTCACAAACAAGATGCAAATTCAATAAGACATTCAAACTTGTGTTTCGGAATCCTTTTCCACTCAACGGAAACATTTTAAAAATTGACGAGTCTACTAATGCTCAATGTTCAACAAAAGTGGTGTTGATATCTTACCAAGGATGGTTTGGCAGCTTCTTCAAAGAAGCTTCTGCAGCTCCACCGCAACAGCCAGCCCTATGCCACACAAATCAGCACCTCCAAAAAATCACACTCTGGATCAACGCATAAACTCACGCCAACAGATGAAGAGTTTTTATTTCACAATTCTAGCACATATCAAACCTCACTTAATTGTATGGTCAATGGAGCATTGGAGCCTCTACTGTATTGTACGGTTAACAAGGCCTCTACCTTTTAAGAGTACACTTTAGTACTCGATTCAAAACTGTGAGCTAAAAAACAATTGCAAATAATGACTTGTCAAAAGACTTAAGAGTTTTCACACTTTCTAACACATATCCAACCTCACTTAATTAACTGTACGGTGGCATGAAGCCTCTAATACACGAACGCTCTGCCTTACACACACTTAGTTTCTGAACACCACCTCTAACCCCAAGTGCAAGCCCAGTCCAACTTCCACCCTAGCTAGCTTTCCATCTTCCTGTCGTCCTCCATCCCAAACCCCTAGCTGGCTTAGCAGAGCATAAATCAAGCCACATGGCGCCGGCCATCGATCAAACCTGAAGCATTCATTCATTCCACAAACTCTTCCATGCCAGCTCCGGAACGTACCCTACTTCGATCGATCAGTGCCGACTCGTAAGCTAGACGAAGTTGACAGAGAACAAAATCGAAGAACGAAACCAGTACGCGATCGTACCTGGTGTACATACAGTACATTCTCTGTCAAGATCGATCAAGCTCAAGCTCAAGACGTTCTCGCGCGCGTCATGCAGTACATGGTTCTCTGCAGGAAGAAAGCGAAGGGATGAATTGAAGACTCACAGGCCGGGTTCACTTCCTTTGCCATCTTGTAATTGCCGCGCGACTGAAGATTCCAGCCAGTACTGTACTGTACACCATGTGCAGCCTGCTGTGAAGCATCTGGGAAACGGGGTGGGAAAGAAATTACGAAGGCACGAGGTGCAGATAGTTCTGTGGGTGGACCTCCATCCGGCATTGGTCTTCTCGGTCCAGACACAATTCGGCATCTATTGAAACTGGTGGTAAGAGCATCGTCTCCGCTGGAAAAAAAACGATTAAAAAAGACGCTGCAAAGGTGCTGCCAGAGCATCAGAGCATCACCAATGGAGTTTGGCCGGCCAAATACGGAATGATCTAGCTTTTCACTGTTTTGGAAGCAACCAAAACAAACAGTGTATCCACTGGAGTCACTTTCTAGGTAAGCGGCAATGAGTCTAGAACCTAACTGTAGGTAGACTGTAGATGGCTTCTCATTTTGGTCAACAAACAACTACCATGTGTAGAAAGTGACTCCATCAGTGGGTACATTGTTGGTTTCAGGTGTTTCCAACTTATCTGCATTACATTATAGTGATTGTCGTTGAAGTCCATTTTTATTGTGTTGCTTGTGTTACGTGAACTTCTTTGGTTTATATTTCAAGTTAGATATTTCAAGTTAAATATTTTAAAATTATCATGCGAGTTGCTCAATTGCCGATGCAACTTGGGTTACTAGAGCCTTTTTGAGAGTTCAAAAAAAGGCTACTGCTAAAGAAAGCAAGAAAGGCAAGGAGAAGGCTAGCATAATGGAAATCAGAACAAGGTCATTGCAAGAAATACTTGTCCTTTTTTTTTTTGTTCTGTTGGCCTTGATTAGGTGTTTTTTTGCTCATAGTTTTTGAATCATATGTTTGTTTTCTATGAAATTTGAAATGAAGGTACATGTGGTAGTTTTAGACATGGAGTAATTTATTTCATTTAAAAAGAGTTAATTTACTATTTTAAATTTTTTTTCAATTGCAGAAGTCTACCTTGACCATTTTGGTAGATTTTAGTATTATTTTCAACCCAAAAATAAAAATTTGTAAGTCAAAATTGGGATACAAGGCCTTCTACTAAAGTTATACAAGCCTACAAAGAGAATTTAAAAAAATAGTAAAATGCCCACCTACCGCATATGCCCAAAGTGCTTTAGAACATGAATGAAATCACTTAACTTTTAAATGCCTAAGTGACCATGATATATGGTCGCTCCAAAATTTCAGGCTTCTTTTGGTGTGGGTAGCTAATTTTTTTTGACCATTTTAAAATTCTTTATGGGTAGTATTGAAGGTTATCTATTGGAAATTTTTACTTTTTACTGCAAAATGTACATTTTTTATTTTTGAGAGGTCCTCAAAAGCATATGTGTACTATTAGTGGAAGAGTAAAACTTGCAAATTTTACTTGGTTTCTTAACTTTGAGCAAAGCTTGTCAATTTCACTTGATTTGAGATCTAAAAAATTTCACTTATTCATTTTCTTTCAAACTGGTCCCAATAGAAAGTGTAACATGTTTCATGATTTTTACCATTGAAATCTGCATATAAATGTTTTGCAATTTCTACTTATAAAAAAAATTGCATTTCAACAATTGCAAGGGGGATTCAATAACGCATTTGATAGCTTTTCATGTGAAATTAAGTTTTTTGAAAGTGCATTTTAGTGTACTAACTAACACTATTTGTAGTTGTTTATATCACCTCCCATCTCCCAAAACATTTATATGCAGATTTTTAAAACATTGTAGGGAAGGGCAGCATACTGAAATTCTGAAAATAGAATGCATACATTTCTCTTGTTATAATCTCACAACTCCTATAATGTTTTACACTCAAATTTGATATGCATACTAATAGGCAAGCTCTCTAAACATCTATATGATCAGATTTTGAAAAAACAAAAATAATTTGCTTCATTGGGATTAACTATATGTCCATGCTCTTTTTACATAGAAAAAACACCCTTAAAAAGGCTTGGGCACTTATGGATTAAGTGATTGGCTATGGGTGTTTTTACCTTGTAAAAAATTGAAAATACATTGCGTTCATTAAGGTAACAAAAAATGGATGGAATACATCCAAGAATGTCAAAAGAGTAAATTTTTTTATTCTTCACTAATGTGATTAGCTTGATTACATAGTGCTTCATGATTTTTAAATAAGGTTTTGAATCTATTGTTATTGGAAGTAAGATGAACCTAAATTTGCAAAATGAAGATAACTTTACTAAGAGAAATTAGAATAAATATATATTAAAATATTAAAATTTTAGACAACTTAATGCTAGGAACGATGCTCACTTCTATAGGGATGCAATTAGAATAGACTTCTATACACCAAATTAGCCAAACTATGCAAAAAAGACAAAATAAATTATTTGAATTGTACATGGAAGTGTGCCATATTTGCAAGAGGAGAATCAAAATTGTTGACCAATTAAATTTTAGAGAAAAGCTCTTAATAAGTGGAGGAGGTAACTTTTTGATATACAAAAACTATTTTTAGTAGTGGATTTGAATTTTTAGGTTGCTTTTAGTTTGTCCAAAAGACAATACTACTCCTTGTTTCCCCCTTAATAAGCATCTAAAATATTCATTAGGATTTCAACAAGATCCAAAAAAAAAAAAAAAAAATTTAACAATAGGAATAAGGCTCAATTGCTTATTCAACGCAATTAGGTGTACTTACCTTAAGTTACTTAGATGGTGTACTTATCTTAAGTTACTTACAATAGATGGTGTACTTACCTTATTTACCTTACAGTAGATAATTTCGCTCATACATGAAAAGTCTGCCCTCCGAAGCCCAAATGTTCGGAAAGAAAAGAATAAAACTAAAAGAAAAGCCAGTGCCCGAAGGAAATCCCAGCCTGTCCTCTGCACTTTCTCATTAACAATTCCTTCACGACAATCTCCACTCCGTCCTGTTTTGGCGATGTTGTGCACCGAGCAACGATCACAGTACAGTACTTACTGAACGAGGATCGTGCTCCATGCAACAAGAGGCTGGCAATGCTGCTCATGGTCGCTATAAGCTTAACACGCACAATGTCCGTGCTTCTGCAATCAAGTTATAAATTGTTTTTGTGTTTTTGTATCTGAATCGTGATGCATTCAATTCGTGATAGTACTTGGAGATTTGCATGCATTTGCTTTTAGTGCGAGGCCGATCATTGCGTTGTCCTTGAATCTTCAGTTAGATGAATGGACATTAATTTGAAAGCAATGTAGGAGCAGATGCTATTCTAGCTGAATTTCCATTGCTTTGCATTGCAGGTTGAAAGAAACTCTTATATTGCAATTTCGAATGAGAAGCGCAAGCTGTGAGGAGAATGCGTGAGATTGAGTGAGATTGAGTGAGATTGAGATAGCGTAAGTGTGAGTGAGATTGAGATTTTGGAGTTAGTTTGGAAGTGGTGTGCGATGGGGGAGAAGCAAGGGTTTCACAAGGTGGACTTGAGTCCGAACTACGAGATGGAGGGGCAACGGCTGCCGCTACACAAGCAGAGAAAATACCGGCTCTGTTGCTGCGTGTGTTCGTTCCTTCTGGTGTCGCTCGTCATCGTGACCGTTGTTTTGAGTCAGACCATTTTCAAGTTCCGTGACCCGAAGGTGTCTTTGAGCAATGTCAAGGTGCAGAACGTCTCCGTGAATTTCGACTTGGCTTCGTTGTCGACGCTTTTGAGTGTCGCGGTCTCTGCTGACGTGCAGGTGAACAACCCTAATTACTACGACTTCGCGTATGAGAATAGTACTGTGCTGCTGGTGTACCACGAGGAGCAAGTGGGAGAGATCGATCTCGGTTCTGGCACTATTCGGTCGCGGAGGATTGTTGTGATTCCTGCTGTTGTGACTGTGGAGGGGGTCAAGATTCTTTTGACGGGGCTGGAGGATATCTCGACTGGCGTTGCGAAAGTTGTTCTTGATGCTGTCATTCCTGGACGAGTGAACGTAGCGCATGTCTATAAGAAGGATGTGACTGCGATGTTGAAGTGTGATGTGGATATCTTCATTGCCAACCAGACGTTGAAGCACAGCAATTGCAAGCAATCGATTAAGATGTGAGCTGCATTTTTCTTATTCGGCTTCATCGGCGACCAGACATTGAAGCACAACAGTTGCAAGCAATCGATTCAGGTGTGAGCTGCATTTTTTTCTTTTTCTGCTTCATTAGCAACCAGACGTTGAAGCACAACAATTGCAAGCAATCTATTCAGATGTGAGCTGCATTTTTTTCTTTTTCTGCTTCATCAGCAACCAGACGTTGAAGCACAACAAGTGCAAGCAATCGATTCAATCGATTCAGATGTGAGCTGCATTTTTTCTTTTTCCACTTCATCGCCTTCCAGACGTTGAAGCACAACAATTCCAAGCAATCGATTCAGATGTGAGCTGCATTTTCTTTTTTCTTTTTCTTTTTCTGCTTCATTGGCAACCAGACATTGAAGCAGAACAATTGCAAGCAAGCAAGTAATTCAGATGGGACTATGGGAGTTGTATAATTCTTTTCTGCCAACCTTTATTGAATCCATCATGCAATTAGATTGAAGGTTGAGTACGATTCCTTTAAATCCTCGCTGGTTTGGGACCGTTGTGTACTTTAGAGTTTAGACATGAGCCTGAAAACTTTTCAGGATATTGACCAGCAGTCATGTACGTAGATTTTTTTGCTACCCAAGGTCAATGCGAGTACCATTTATTTCGTTTTTTCGAAACCTGATTTTCGTTTTCATGTTCCTGGCCCTATTCAAGACTGGCCGGGGTGAACTGGCCCCCTCGCTCGTCCTGCCAAAGTCCATCCAGGGGTGCACATAAAAAAATTCCCCTTATTTTGTGCCGTGTAAAATCTACTTCCTACAGCCCCCCTCCCCAAGGTACCTTGGAACCTCTGATTGCAAATACGAATTCAGAATTTGCAAAAAAATTCATGCATGGGAAATAAAAAATTCCAGGGTTTTCCCAGGGGGACGAGTGAGGGGGGTAGTTCACCCCGGCCTCAAGACTCCTTGATCTCCAGGAAAGTGTGGTGTTTTTTAACCCCTGTAACCCCTGTAATCCAAAGAATGTTTCCTGTCAAAAACCACTCAAAATTGCTACTTCTGCTGCATTCAGCTAAGGAAACAAAATAAAAAATAAAAAATGGGAATCTAACAGTAGGATCGTGTACTTAACTTGTCTAAGTTCATGTAGTAATAATTTCATCAAATTTGACCATACGGATTGGATGATATTAGCATTCAAAGTTGGACAAAAAGTTTTTTTTCAAGAAGAATGATGCTTAGTTTGCCCAAAAAAACAAATTGTCCATAACTTTCTCATCCCTAGTCCA
The DNA here is from genome assembly GCA_951230915.1 of Antitrichia curtipendula. Taxonomy (NCBI): domain Eukaryota; kingdom Viridiplantae; phylum Streptophyta; class Bryopsida; order Hypnales; family Leucodontaceae; genus Antitrichia; species Antitrichia curtipendula. The sequence goes on along the minus strand of OX579633.1, from coordinate 19,518,541 downwards.
AATAGAATGAATCAAAGCTTCACATGTAAACAAAAACATAATATTTTAGGAAAAAAAATTCTTAAAATTCTTTTGATTTTTTGTGATTTTTTTTGTGTTGCCTGCTAACCTTTGTTTTTGGCTATTGTGCCATAACTTTTGCTCTTATGCATCAATTGAAATAAAATTTATATATCCACAAAGCTCTCGGTAAACTATACAACCTCCAAAAGAATTAAAAAAGATTCACTACAAATTGAGACAATAAGAACCTACTTGGACCCAAATTGTCCTCCAAAGGAACAAACAATCCTTTAGGGGTTAAACATTGATGGTGTGATTGTGAACCGGCTTTGGAAACTATTTGGTTATTAGAAACTTTTGGTGTTGTGGAGTCTCTTCTAAATTTCAATTGTATCTATCTCTCTCTGTGCCGAGTCATTTTTTGTGTTGATTCTAGATCTACCAAAATACCGAAAGCAGTTGTGCATGGGCACAATATTACTTTGGCTACCTATGAACTTACATAATTAATTCTCACCCCTTCATAAAATCCATTGCTGCAAATAACTTATTTTATTAATGAGAGATTAGGGTCACTTTTGGATACACCTATTTTTAGTAGTTTGAGAATTCAAAATTTATTCATATAGTGTCCCAAAAATGTATAAGAAGGGAATCTAGAAGACTCTTGAGACTTCCAACAAGATCTAACAAAAATTAGGCAATTTAGCAATAGTAGCAATGCTCAATTGCTTATTTGGATGCATTCAAGTGTAGTTACCTTGGAAGATCTTCTTGGCTCAAGAAGGTTAAGGTAGGAGGTCCCAAATTTATTCTTTTTAAATCCACCATCTACATTTTTGTCTTAAATGTCCATCTAATATCTCTACAAGGTTTCAACCAATAAAATTTGAGTTCATTGTGTCAACCAATAGAAATTGAGCATTTTGTGCTTCAAAGGTGTTTGTTTAAAGGGAGTTTTGAAGGCATGAATAGGTTTCCTACACATAAAAATTATGTGGGTTTGAACTGCTTGATTTGGACATAATTGATTGAAATTTGTTAGTTAATTAAATAAGGTTTAGAAGGCCTCAGTTAGATAATTAAACATATTCCTTTTTCCAAAACTAAATCAAGATTGGGCTGGCCAAGAGATTTATAGAGTGTGTAGAAAAGATAGATTTTTTGCTTGTGTAATTTACTATTGAATTCCAATGTATTTATGCACAAACAATGAAAGTGATAAGAAAAGCTTGTGGGGTCAATTAGAACTTTCTCCAATCTTGTAAACAATTTAACAACATGATTGAAACTTAGTCTTCATGTTATATTATTAATTATGTTTTAGTTGCAAGAAGTCATTGATTGTTTCGCTTTAAGTTTTGTAGTGTTTAGAATGTTGATACTAACCTACAATTTAATAGATGTTCATATTTTTGGGGGTCTTATTTGTCTATTTGCATTTTAAAGATATTGAATTTTAAAGATTTTCATTCTTATAAATGATAGAAATTAGAGATATAAATGATGCAAAGTTATTTGAAAAAAATTTCAACGCTAACTAATCAACAACCCAAAAAATTAGTGAAAGTCCTAATAGAAGTATACAAATATTTTATAGAACATGATTTTCCGCACTTTGAATAAAATTTCATATCTTGAATAGAGTCTTAGATTTTTTTGTACTTTCCATTTAAAATTATGTTAGTGGAAAATACCCTTATATAACTTCCAAAATGGTCTTGGGTACAAGTCAAGCTATAGTACTATATATTTAACCTTTGTGCCTTTATGGGTCTTGAAACTTAATTTATTCAATTGCTTGCTTACAAATAACAAAGTTGTTCAGCATGAAATTGTTTTGTACAATTGTTTTTTTTATTTTATGAAAAATTTCTAGAAACATGCCGTTTTCAATATTTGAAAATATTTCCACATTAAAAAGAAAAGTTAGAAGAATTATGTTTTGAAGCAATGAAAGTAGGAAATTCATTTGATATGGAATTTTTAGGGTATGAACATGGTTGAAATGTTACTAAATTCCTTTAATTTCATGTAGATTCTACCTCATTTTCCATCTCCAATTTCAGATATATTTTATGTTTAAATATATGTATATATATGCACATATATTTTTTAGATATTATATAATTAAACTATTTATTTTTTAAAATTTTGCGCTTTAGAATGCTTAACTCCTAAAGGATTAGGGGCAGGCCAAATTTCCAAAATTGTGAAGATGTATTATAAAATGCAGCTTAGAAAAATAATTTTATAATGATTACCATTAAATTATTATAAACTTAAGTATGATATGATACTTAGATCATATCTACATAATTGATTAAATCAACTAATACACAAACCAATAATTTTCAATAAAATTTGAAGCCCAAAATTGAAAATTCTTTCTAAAATCAATTATAAATTAAATACTTGTGATTTTCACAAGAAATTATTTAATTTCAAAATTTAAAATTTAAACTAGAGTGATTTTCAAAAGATTTTTTTTTCTTCATTCAAGTAATTTTTGAAGGATCTTATTTTGAATTGAAAGGTTATTATTTGAGGCCAAATCTACCAAAACCTATTGAATAACGTAATATTTGCAAAGCAAAATCTTCATAATCTGTAGTAACCTAATGTTAAAGAACTAACACAAAAATCTTTGAAAATATTGATGGATGGAAAAACTTGTTTTCGTATATTTGGGATGTATTTGCATTCATTCATGTTCAAAATTAGAACGCCTAATCCTTTAGGGATTATACTTTAAAAAAAATTTAAATTATTTTAATATGTTTTTTAATATTTAAATTTAAACTAGTGTACCCTATGCCATTGCTACAATAAAAATAAAAATAAAAATAATTTTTTAAATAAAAAATAATTAAAAAAATCCATAAATTTTACACTGTTGGTCCAAACGCCACTAAACAAAGTTTGTGCATCTTTCCTTGATGAAGGCATTTCAACGATACTAACAATGCAAGGATGCACAGTTGACAAAGTTTCACAGCAATGGACAAACAAACAAAACAAATAACCTCATCTAAGATATTTATTTAACCCCTAAAGCCCCGAGGGTGTTTTCTGTAAAAAAACCACTCAAAACTACCACTTTTGTTGTATTCACTTAAGGAAATCAATTTTTTTGATTTAAAAAAAATTTAACCGTAGGATCTTCTACTTAACTTGTTTGAGATCATGTAGTAAAAATTTCATCAAATTTCACCGTACGGATTGGAAGATATTAGCATTCAAAGTTGAACAAAAAGTTTTTTTCAAGAAGATGCTTAAATTGCCCGGAAAACTAAGATTGTCCATAACTTTCTCATCCTTTGTCCAAATAGAATGAATCAAAGCTTCACGTATAGGTAGAAGCATAATATTTTAGGAAAAAAATTCAATTTTTTTGTTGACTTTTTATATTTTTTGGGGGGCTGCCCACCAATCTCCATTTCTTGCTCATTGTGCCATAACTTTTTCATCCGGCATCCAATTGAAACAAAAATTACATATCCACAAAGCTCTTGCAAAGCTACACAACCTCAAAAAATCTCAAAAAAATTCACTTCAAATTGAGACAATAGGAACCTACCCGGACCCAAATTGTCCCCCAAGGGGACATGTGGGGCTTTAGGGGTTAAAGACATATAGATTCCAATGTGTGAATCTACTCCACAAAATTGAAACGTGTGTCCCCTTTAATTCTTTTGTTTTATGTTCTTTTACTTTTTAAATTTATATGCTTTGAATCTTTTACATTAATTACTTTATTTATTTACTTTACAGATAAGATGAAAGTAAAAGAATGAATCTTTGAGCTATATATAAATTTGAACCTCGGCTACATAATGTGTTATTTAGAGAAGTTGAATTTAATAATAAATTAATAAAGTAAAATACTGAATCATTGAGATTTATATAAGTTGAACCTTCAGTTGGCTGATGTGTTATTTAGAGAAGTTGAATTTGATAATCAATTACATTGTTCAATTCTTAAGAAAATGACGAAACGTAAAGCTGCATCGAATTTAGTGGTAGAATCTCATACTGAAGAAGACATTGAAGAAGCCACCGAAGAAGACACCGAAGAAGACACTGAAGAAGACACTGAAGAAGACACTGAAGAAGACGTTGAAGAAGAAATCAGTGATGGCATTGAGGATGACAGTGATGATGAAGACTACAATCCCAAGCATGAGACTAAAAAGGCAAAATCAGCGATAAAACTGGAAGAAAGTCCGATTATGAAAGCACTGCAGAAGTGCGACCAAATTGCATTGTACATCCGTAATGCTCTCTTTGCTGGTCGTACAGCGTTGTTGAATCCAACCCAGAATGCAACAGGAGTTCATAAATTTGTTTTGAAACCGGACATCAAGGCATCATGTGGTATTCCGGAGAGTGATGCATCTCGCGAGTTAAAGCCTTATCAAGTTAGTGGAGTGAATTTTCTATTGCTGTTGCATCGTTTACGTGTGGGAGGAGCCATTTTGGCTGATGATATGGGTCTCGGCAAGACGATACAAGTGATTGCATTCCTCGCTGTGCTGAAGGAAATAGAAGGGAACGCAGGACCTCATTTGGTCGTTGCGCCCGTATCGGTTTTGGAGAATTGGAAACGAGAGTTTGCGGTATGGTGTCCTTCGTTCAAAGTGGTAGTTTACCATGCAAAAGAGAGAGAAGACTTTTACACAAAACATAATTCGCTTGTGGATGAGGAAGGGGAACAGGGGATGTTGTTTGATATATTGATTACATCTTATTCTGTTTTCGAAAAGAAAAGTGCGCAAATGAAAGAAGATCGCAATTTTATAAGGAACTGGGATTGGAATTGTGTCATTATGGATGAAGGGCATGTATTGAAAGATGCGAGTAGCATGCGGAGCAAAAAGCTGCAACAGATTGTACAGAAAGCAAAGCAACGCATTATGTTGACTGGTACTCCTGTACAGAATGATTTAAACGAGTTGTGGGCGCTCTTGAGTTTAATGATGCCGGAAACGTTCGATGCACTTGGGAAGGATTCACAAGAATTTCTAGGAGCAAGAAACCATAGTACACAAGATAAGATTCTCATTGCCAATATAAAAAAGCTCTTGAAGCCATTTGTGATACGTCGATTAAAATCTGAAGTCTTGTGGCAACTTCAACCCAAGACCAAATATGTGCTAGAATTAAACATGGTTGGTGATCAAGCTCAAGCTTATGAAGATGCTAAATCAAGGTGGAAAAAACATGTAGAGTTGAAACAGGCAAGCGAAGAAGACAACATGATCTCCAGTGCTGACTTGATAAGGAGCCAACAAACTCAAAATGCCGCCTTGATACATCGCGAAGTCAAAAATTCTTTCGATTACATGAGGAAGATCAGCAATCATCCTTTGCTTGTGAGAAGGATTTATAAAGAAGAAGATGTGCAGAAATTGGCAAAGAGGTTCTATGATCTCGGAGTGTTTGGAAACCAATGCACTGAAAAGCAAGTTTATGACAAACTTCTGTCTTCCAGTGACTTTGATTTGCATAAATTGTGTGAAAAACATGGTGGTATTCCGAATGGCCAAGGAAAACTTGATGATGAAGTGATATTATCTGCTACCAAATGCCAAGCATTAACCAAACTTCTGGCTCAGTTGAAGACAGAAGGTCACAGATGTTTGATTTTCAGCCAGTGGACGAAGATCTTGGATATTTTGGAATGTGTTTTGAGTATTCACAACTACAACTTTGTTCGTTTAGATGGAAGTACGGACAAACAAACACGACAAGATCTCATCGATGAGTACAACAGTAATCCAGATGTATTTATCTTTTTGATTTCTACAAGAGCCGGAGGAGTCGGTTTAAATTTGACAGGAGCAGACACTGTTATCATTCATGATGTGGACTTCAATCCGCAATCAGATCGACAAGCGGAAGATCGTTGCCATCGCATAGGTCAATTGAAGCCTGTCACAATTTATAGATTGGTGACAAATGATAGTGCAGATAAGGTCATCTACAAATTGGCTCAGAAGAAATTGAATTTGGATGCATCGGTGTTGCAGACAAAATATGATGAAGATGAGGAGCAAGAGCAAATCATGAAAGAAGTTCTTTCAGAAAACATTGATCATTGAATCATTATAAATTTTATATAAAACATTTGAATACATCTTAAATGTTGTCCTTGCTCTCTAATGGATGAATTATATATGTACACTCACGAATTCTTTGCATTGTTTGTTGAAATCAATTCTTTGCATTGTATGTTGAACCAATTCTTTGATTTCTGAGTGATAGAAGTAGCAAGCCATTGTTTTTAGTCTTGTGTACTACATTAACACTCTTGTAATAAAATGTTGTCGAGACTTGTGGAACAGTAATATTGCATTACGGTAGTTCATTGGTAACTAACCCGTGAAGTCCGAAGGCCATTTTTTTGTCAAAAAAACACTCAAAACTGTCATTTCTGCTGCATTTGTCCAAGAAAAGAGAAAGAATAACTTTTAAAAAATCTAACCTTAGGATCTTGTACTTGACTTGTCTTACATCATGTGGTAAAAATTTCATGGAGTTTGACCGTACAGATTAAAAGATATTAGCATTCAAAGTTGGAATTTTTTTTTTTTGAATTCTGGCCTGCAATTTCAGATGACTTTGACCGCCATTTGTGGGAATTTCTTGCATTGCACACTTTGAATTTTAAATTTACTTTGTTGAAGATTTGAGTTGAAAGTCTAGAAACCCCCTCCTTGGTCCCTTATTTTCATTCTTTAAAAAATTGTTAAGTAGAAGTCCAAGAGTGGAATTGAAAAATAATAATCCCAAAGGTGAGGTTATAATTCTTGGAAAACATATTTAACCTTGTCAAAGAATTTTTTTTGAAAAAATGCAAAAATTGCATTCAAAAATGAATTCTATAAGTTATTTTTTCATTAAGATGCTTTGATTGCCCAAAAAACAAGATTGTCCCTAACTTTCTCATCATTAGTCCAAATAGAATGAACCAAATCTTCACAAGTAGACAAGAATATAATGTTTTAGGAAAAAAATAAAATTTTATTTCAATTTTGACTTTTTGTGATATTTTTAATGTTGCCCGGTGACCTCTGTTTTCGGCTAATTGTGCTATAACTTTTGATCTTAGGCACCAATTGAAATAAAAATTATATTTCCATGAATCTTATATATTTTTCTGGCTTAAAAAAAATTCAAAAAATTACAATTAATATTGAGACTATATGAGCCTACCCAAGGTTGCATTTTGGCCCCCTTAGGGCCAATGGGACTTTAGGGGTTAACTTATCACTTTTCTTTATTACATTATTAGCCAATCACTATCCAAAAGAGTGTTAATTTCGACACTTTTTAGAATATGTTTTTGACAAAAAAAATTTCCTCAAACATTGTAGGGTTGTAGAGTAACCAAAATTGGTCAAATAAATATTTGAGCATGACTTTGATTATTGAATTGTTTAATTTGTTGTTGTTTGGTTGTTGATTGTTGAATGTAACAAAGAGTTTTAAATTTTTGAAGATGGATTTTTTAGACATCACATTAATAAACTATGAATTTTCATAGTTCAATATTTAAATTACAATGAATATAAAACTAGGTGTTTCCAGAAATAAATCTTAGACTGTCATGAATAAAGGTTGAACATTTTAGGCATCTAGTTGGTTTCAGAAACATGGACAATTTGGAACACTAAGGTATAATTGTCATACAATGAGTTGCACATGTAGTAGACAAGTAATCAATCACCAATTAAACATTCTTACACTTGGCCAAGTGCATTCATCATAAATGCAAAGGTGGATCCGCTACCAAAATTATATATGTAAAAAATGAAATGGTATGATTTGAGCCTGTAGTACCCAAACAAACAACAAGAGTTATAAAAGGCTCTACCCTTGTAACATTAGTTTGCTTTTTGATTAATCTTAAATTGATAGACCTATGACTACTTTTTAAAACTTGAAAGTCTTTATTTTTGTATGCTCCCATTTGAAAATTATACATGAATGAAAGTTTTACATTTATTTTGCAAAGATGCAATCACATGCCTTCTATATATTATAAAAATTTCAAATTCTCTTGTGAAATTATAAAATTAGTCAAATTACTGTAAATTTTTGAATAAATAGTGAAAATAATTCATATCAAATACAAAATACTTAAAAGATCTGAAAATTTCTCCACATGTATATTCTAAAGTGTTGAACATTGTGGTGTAAATAAATTTACCGTGTCATTCTAAAATTAAAAAACTAACACTCCATAGTTATAGGGCCAAAGTTGAAATTGCAATAAAAATTTGAATTTAAGGAATTTTTTGAAATTCCAAATTCGGTGTAGAAACTAGATTCAATGAACTTTATTTCACTAGTCGGATTGAAGCTCAAAAATTTAGATCAAGAGAAAGGAGCAAGAAAGGAGCCAAGAAAGCTGCCAAAATACACAACTTGGTGATCCATGAATTTTGCCATTTTCTTTTGTAGGAAAGTCAAAAAGTGAATGTTCAGCATCTCATACACATTGAAATAAGTCTAAGCAACTCCTTCTAAAAATTTGGATGAATTTTTTTTTTCTATCAAGGGGCTACCTTGAAATCATCAAAAAGACACAACCCGTCTTGTAAGGATTTTGAAGGTTGAGGTAACTATTCAAATTCCCGCAAGGTAGCTTCTATTGATACAAAGCCTCTTCCCCTTGAAAAATAAGGATTCCGACTAATCCAATGTTTTGGTGTGATGTGATGAACTTTTGTTGCATGGGTGGAGGTGCTCTCATCCAACAAGGAGATTTTTCTTTTATTGACTCTCAACTTCAAAGGAAGAGGCTTTGCATTGGTAGAAGCTATAGTACATGTGAGGAAGCTTTAGAGTAGGTACCTTATTTGAAAAGTGTGTCAATGCTACACGGGCAAAGCCAATTATAGTATAGCTACTTGTTCATTTACAAAATTATGGTGCGTCAACAACAACAACATATTTGACAATCTATGGCAAAAAAAACAACCTTGCAAAGGCCTTTGCAACATGAGTATAAGAAATTTGGAGTTTTGTTACTACATTTCACTAAATCCATTCTAGTGAGGGATGAAAATTCACCAATTTTTTTTTTAATATAGTAAACTATAAAACGCAAATAGAAACATACAGTCAAAAATAATATAAATTGGCATCTTAGAGACGTTTGCCATATGAATGATATGGCTGGAGGGCCCAAAATTTATCCTAGTCTAAAGAAGTTGACCCATTTTTTATTGTCAATCCATTCTTGTAGCTTAGGCTCCTCCATTTATGATTAGTTGTATTGTAGGTGCTAGCTCATGTACAACATGGTCAACATGAGGACAAAAAATGTTTGAGAGGTGTTTATTGAAAGCATAAAATGATCACAACATGTATATTGAAAGTCACAATGATCACCTACGTTGGTGTTGTAAGCAACCTATGTTTGGGAAGTAGTTTGTCTAAAGATCAGTGAGAGTGGAACAGACATAATCTTCACGCCAAAAATTCATGATGATGTTGTTTTTGAGGGAAAAAATGTCAAAAATTATGAAATCCTTCTTCAATCTATTTCTCTACACGGGAATTTTTTTTCCTCAACCTTCTCCATACAACAGGGAGCGGCTGAATTGCTTAACCCTTAAACGTCGAGGTGGAAGTTTTGCGGCCGATGAATGACAAGAGAATCTCCTGTGTAGGACAGAAGTGCAACTATTCATCCTCCAAATTTTGTGGGATGAGGGAAGATTGTCTAGAGTAGTTGGACTTCCAACTAGTGCTTTTGCATTATTTTAATCCAACAATTCCCACGGTGTCAAAACAGATGATTTCCACGGTTATGAGCCCGTCGTTTAAGGGTTAATTGGTTGGAAATAGGTCATCATCCTGATACAACTGAAAGATGCCTTGGAAGAGCCCGTCTCCTGTTTGATGGATTTGAAAAATTCCCACAGGAAATAAAACAATTTGATTTCCAAGCCCATCAAGAGATGCCTGTCAGCCCCGATTGGACCCCGCCGCAGACACGCGGCAGCGTTCGCTAACAGTGGGCCAGCACTTGGCCACCCAAAGCCCTGCCCTTCCCTGCCTGTACATTCCTTTAAGATCACCTCCCTTGCGCGAATTTCTTACAATTTCATACAATTTCTTGCTAAGTTAGGATCCATCGCCATCCAGGCACAATCGAGGGTTGTTGCTGTCGGAGAGGTATTCAATTGACAACCCTTGATTTCCACGCAATTGGGTACTGCAGGTTTTGAGCAATTGGAGTTACGATCGTTGTTGAGATTTTCATTTGATTCTCCGTTGGGGTGCTGTTTTTAGGCATTTGCGTTTACGGTTCTTGTAATTTTTGGTTGGGGTTTTGCGGATTCGGAAAGTTCATCTCGTCAAATTTTGTTGGGTTTTAGGGAATTGCGAGGCTTGCTTGAAGTTGGATTGTAGCCGTGTCTTGCTTGGGTTTCCCAATTTCTTCTGATTCGTGTAAGGATCCATCGGGATCCAGATCCAATTTGCAGAGGTATTCAATTTGCATCTCTTGATTTTGACGAAGTTGGGTGCTGCAGGTTTTGCTCGATCTATTGGAGTTACAATCGTTATAGAGATTCTTATTCTTATAGAGGTTCTCTGTTGGGATGCGTTTCAGGCATTTGTGTTTACGAATTTTTCTATTTTGTTAGTTGGTTGGTGTTAGTGGTTTCAGTAGTTGTAGCTCATGAATTTTGTTGTTGGGTTTCGTTGAATTGTGGGGTTTGCTTGAATTTGGAGTTGTAGCCGCGATTGGTTAGGTTTCTTGGTTTGGAAATTATATTGGGGGAAATAGTGCAGTTTGGTTCGAAATTGACGTTCACTGCTTGTTGGCTCTGTTGGTGTATTTGAAGTGTTGTGATTGAAATTCGCGCTTGCACTTGCTTAGGGTTTGATGGGGCAGCTGTCCTTGTTGTTCTTTGTTGCTAGAAAAACAAAGGCAATGTCGATCAAGTCTATATGAACGCCACTGTTTGAATTCTGGCAAGCGAAATGGATATTCTGTCGAACAGATCGAATGCCAAACATGATGAGCAAATGTACAGGCAGTGGTTTGCTTACGCCGATGCAGGTAAGCCTGTTCTCCATCTTTTCTTTCCGTGCCCTTTCCAACTATTGGATTTCTTAATTTTTGTTTGGCCTTGTTTGCAATTGAGAGACGATTCTAATCCTTTGTAGTATTTGTTTTTTGGACACCCTATGAATGTAGTATGAATTTTTCTAAGGTGCTGACTGTAGGTGTACCCAAAATCAGTGACCTAGACTCTCAATGTTAAGAGAATGTTTGTTAGGACTATGTACAGTTTAGGCAAGAATCTGCAGGAGTTGCTTTGGGGTAAGGGTTTGTAATTAGGTCTAGGAACCTTGGACTTGAGGTAAATGAATCTCAATATTGGAGTGTCTTGTGCCTTTACACTTCAAATGGTCAATATTTGCTTTGCAGATAATGATGGACGACTCACTGGCAATGATGCTGTCAAGTTTTTCTCTTTCTCCCAGTTGCCCAGAGAAGAATTGAAGCAGGTATTTTAATTCCCAACTCTCCACATGAACTTTCTTGAGCCTTACAACTTGAAAACGAATTCTGTAAAAATAGCGAAAGTCATGCATACCATCTCTTGCCTTGGCCCTGAAACTTGACTTTAGTCTTGCGACATCCCTGAAACTCAACTTCTAGCTTGAACAGAACAATACAATTTGAACGTGTTAACTTAAAGTCCTTAATCCTTTTGATTTCTACTGTAAGCAGTTCCATGTTTCATGTTTAGTGAAATTTATCTGTGTATTCTGCCAGTTTTTTGCTTTGACTCTGATGTCATGCAACATGCTGGTGTCTTGAATCAGGTTTGGGCAATTGCTGATGTCAAGCGGCAGGGGTTTCTTGGCTTCAAGGAGTTTGTCTCTGCAATGCAGGTAAGTCAGTTGTTGTCAACGTTTTAAGTTCGTCGCTATGGATAATCTAATTTCTAGATTTCAGAAACCTCATTTTGCACCGAATTTCAAGACCCGGGTCTCTGATTGGTTTGCTATCTCTACCCCAAAAGGGAAAGTCTAAGCCATGATTTGCAGAAGTAGAAATTTCTAATGTCCAATGAGAATGGGACCTGTGTTACAAGCAGCACTAATAAGTTGGGCTTCATTATTTCACAAAATGAATTCTCTTATGTCTAGTTGAGTTTTAGAATGTGGTAACAGGGTAAATTGCATTCTGAGGTTGACGAATGTTTTTTTTGAAATTTCCAGTAATTGAGGATTATATTGAGGAATATATTGAGGTTTAGGGTTTAGGGTTTAGGATTATATGGAAATAAACTTGAAAATTATACGTTTCTATTTGGGGTAGAGGCACATGCGACTAGCCACTTGTTCAAAATATTTGTAGTACTGATGTCCCCGTTTACTCTTCTAAGAACGTGTTTTACCGCGAATGATGATACAGATGATTCATCTAACTGCTGTATCTTATTCATCAACATGGATAATGAAGATATGACCTTTTACAGAAGCTGTTGAATTAGGAAGAGCAGGAACGCTTTATAATTGGGGTTGGGGTTTCCAGGTTATCTCACTGGCTCAGTCGGGCAAGGAAATCAGTCCTAACATGCTCAAGAACGCAGGTAAATTTCTTTTCTCATCTTTTTAATATTACAACAAACGTCTCCTTTCATGAATGTTATATTTGTCATATAAAAAATTCACTGACGTTGTTACAGACTTATGTTTGTTCCTTTTTTCTTTTTCTTTATTATTGGTGTTAGGGGATTGAACATTACTGACCCTCGATCCACTGACTGTAGATTTGGACAATATTACCGCACCCACTATGACTGGGTTGGAGGAATTAATTCCGGTGCGATTTGCTCTTGTTTCATACTCTTTTTGCGGTACTGTTGGAAGAAGGTGATCGGCGTTTAGAACAGATTGTTAATACGTGGTGATGTATGCAGACCATGAAATCTTATCATTGACCCTCCAGTTTCCACTTTTTTTACTCTTTTCCAGAATCAACAGGAACGCATATCCCCGTCGTCAAATGGTTCATTTCGTAGTAATGGTTCATTCAAAGGCTCATCTCCTCAGCTTTCTGTATCTAAAATATCACAACGGTTTAATCAGAAGACTCCAGGAAGGGTAAGGAGCTCTGTTGTTAAGTATAATTGACATTGAATGAATGTGTTTGAAAACAGGTCTGCTTTATCTATCTATGCAGCGGCTGGAGCTTTAATATGCTTGTTAAAGTTGCCTCACATGTACAAACTTCAAGGAATTGGAGCATCCTGGGAGTCCTGGTTTTTCGTTGAAGTAGTTGGTCTGCTTAAGGTGTTTGCAGCTCTGTTCAAGAATTTCTATGTTCTGGAGTTACCTGGGTCAATTGAACCTTCAAAAATTGCTTATATTGAAGGTTGGGGTTGGCTGGCAGTCTCTTTCAGGAGTGTCGGTTACATCAATTGTCGACGGCTTGAAGAAACTTTATCTTGAGAAATTGAAGCCCTTGGAAGTTACCTACCGTTTCAACGACTTTGTCTCTCCTGCGCTGGTACTGCCCTTTTTACATGTTTTAAGTGCTTCATTAGATACTGGTAATAATTTGGGAATTTGAGGTACTACCCCGTCCATTCTTTTAGTTTCATCCATGAGTGAATGAGACACCAAAATAGTGTGTCGTGGAGTAATCGAACCGTTTTTAGGTTCATTAGTGTATCTTGGGATTAAGAAGTGGCCAACACGAGATCTTAAACTTTCTAAATGGTGTTCCAAGCTTATTCATGAATAGGTACACTGATACATGGGGTTTGAATTAGCATTAGATCTACAAAAAGTACATCATACACGTCATAGAATAAACAATGTAGTTGGCTGACGTGTCAATGGTGTCTTTATGCAGACGGAGAGTGATTTTGATGCGAAGCCTCAGGTGATGCTTCTGGGTCAATATTCAACAGGAAAAACAACTTTCATCAAGCATTTGTTACGGACTAGTTATCCAGGAGCACATATTGGACCTGAGCCTACAACTGACCGATTTGTGGTAGTGATGGTGGGTGCTTCCTCTTGGCTTAGATTCTGTTTTTTGGAATCAATTCTGTTTCTGACAACCACTTCATGCCCATGCATGGAGGATATTGTACTCTTGTATAAATAGTTCGAACACAGCATATCTTATAACCAGGTCTTCGGAACCCTTAAGTGCCTGAACTTAAATAGAAAGTACACTTTGGAATCTAGCAGTTGTAATAGCTTTTAGCATATTTCTTCTCTTCAAAAACCAAGGACTTGATTTCTTTTCTATGTGTATATTTTGTTATCTTCCTCAATGGTCTGTTTCAACTCCTATGGATTTAGAAGTAGTCACGTCTGACCATTTGGTGGTTAATTGTGAGACTCGGGGTTAGCCAGGACTGGTTGTAATGACTCTTTATATGTTTCAGGGAGGACCAGATGAGCGAAATGTTCCTGGTAATACAATTGCAGTACAGGCGGACATGCCATTCAGTGGTCTCAGTCGATTTGGCCAGGCTTTCCTCTCAAAGTTTGAGTGTTCTCAAATGCCACACCCAGTATGATTTTTCACCATTAAGTCCTTGTTTTCGTGGGAGGCAGGGGGGCCTGTTAGAACGGGTTCATAGTCTTGTGGTGCTTCTAAGTGATTTGACGAGGCACACGGTTTTTCCTTGACACCAATTAATCGTAAATGCTTGGTTTGTCTCTGTGACAGTTGTTGGATCACATTACGTTTGTGGATACACCTGGAGTTCTGTCTGGAGAGAAGCAGAGGACTCAAAGGAGTTACGATTTCACAGGTGTCACTGAATGGTTCGCATCCAAGTGTGACCTCATTTTGCTGTTGTTTGACCCCCACAAGCTGGATATCAGCGATGAGTTCAAAAGGGTCATTACTTCGCTGCGTGGGCACGACGACAAAATACGCATTGTTTTGAACAAGGCTGACCAAGTTGACACCCAACAGGTTTGAACTTGGTCCTCTTAAAACCTTGAACCCTTTGTCACATACTGTTTGTTTGGAGGGGATTTCTTTTCCAGAGGACTTAATTGGGGATTTTTGAGGATTTTTTTATTAGTCTGGGTTGGTTATTTTCCTGTTGACTAATGTAATAGAGTGACCTTGCAGCTGATGAGAGTATATGGTGCACTTATGTGGTCTTTGGGCAAGGTGCTCAACACTCCCGAAGTCAAGCGAGTTTATATTGGGTGAGTCTGTTGACAACCTTCACTAAGAGACTGTATATGGTGATCAATTCCTGAAGAGCCAATGCTCCATTGAGACTGAAACCCAATAGTTTTTTTTATTTTTTTATTTTTTATTATGGTTTATGGTTTCATGACACTTGTGAACTTTGTAGGTCTTTCAATGATCGACCAATTGATGAAGAAAAAATAGGATCTACTGGGAAGGAATTGTTTGAAAGAGAACAAGAAGATCTGCTGGCGGACTTGAAGGACATCCCAAGGAAGGCTTGTGATCGAAAGGTATGCTGATGCTTTGTCCTAAATCACATTACATTATATGAGAATGCAGACATTATTACTACACAATATATTGATCGAAGTATTTGTCTTTTGAGGGTCAAGGTTGGGAACTCATTCCTGAAGCCTTTGTGCTATATTTCCTTTGGTTTCCCATTATTAGAACTTCTATATTTCTATATTAAGTGTTTTTTTTTTAAACTTATGAATTGTTGAAGTTTGAAATAGTTGGGTTCCAAGCATGATGATGGACTTACCCTTGAAACCGTGAGAATTGCATCTATGATGTATCTTTGACTGTGATAGAATCTCAAAATTATCTCTCTCAAAAAGTCAATGACACTTAGTATTGTAAATGAACGCATAATTTCAACTTATGAGAAAAGAACCATGGTGCAAATGGTCTCCTACATTATGCATCTTCTGACGTTTTGTGATAAAATTTTTGGTACTTCAGATCAATGAGTTTGTGAAGAGGGCAAGACAAGCCAAGATTCACGCCTATATAATAGGTCAACTGAAGAAGGAAATGCCATCCATGATGGGCAAGAACAAAGCGCAGCAACGCTTGACGGACAACTTGGAGGATGAATTTGGCAAGGTGAGAGTCACAGAATCCTTGCCAAGTCTGAAATTAATGGCCCCTCCTAGCATCTTTGTGTTAGTTTGAGATTTTTTCTAGTCTACTCTAAAAGCAACCGTCTTCTTCAAACCGCTCCTATAATTAGCTATTGAATGGATATGAGGTGGTTCATAAATGAACCTATTTAGTCATGAAGTGAATCACGGAAATTTTGTTATTTATTGCAGGAGCCAATCATTTGGCTTGTTTTCCTCACATCTCATTACAAGTTGTAGATGGATGGAATTTGAGAGACCTACAGTCATAAATAGGTGCCTATGACACAGATCTTTGAAAAATCATAAGTAACTCAATAATGCATGGAAAAATACAAAAACCAGTTGGGATTATATTGTGCATTGATTTTTCTTTCTCTGAAAAATGAGCTAAAAATCTTCCTATCCACGGAAATTCATGGAAAAGGCGAACTAGCGCTTAAATGGTTGCTTTTAGAGCATCCTACCTTAGGTGTTCAGTCATTTGGTGTAAGAAAAACCAATGTTAATGTATCCCATAGTTTTCAATTGGAGAGATGGGGGTGAAGTCTCACAAACTGTTAAAAAACATGTTTTTGATGAGCATATCTGGAAATTGAAAACAGGTGCAAAGAGAATTCCATCTCCCATCTGGCGACTTTCCAAGGGTGGAGCATTACAAAGAGAGGCTTGCGGGATACAACTTCGATAAGTTTGAGAAACTGAAGCCCAAGATGTTGCAAGCAGTTGATGACATGCTAGGCTACGACATCCCAGAGTTGCTCAAGAGGTTCCGGAATCCTTATGACAATTAACTTGGTCGAGGTGAAACTGGTACAGTATTCCGTTTCCTACCAAGTTCAATGCTTATCAATGAACTGCTGCTCTAGCTTTGAGGACAGCTAGCTTAGTCCTGTGCAGTGACTTAGAATTAGTGGTCATGTTATTATGATACGGAGTACCTTGTTTTAATACAGATATGTTGTGACTTGCAACTTTTTAGTGACGAAGCGCTCGGCGTCCTGGTTGGCTCCCTTTTCATGATCGACAAAAAATTTAAGCTAATAAAGGAAATTTGTAGATTGTATTATTTGTTACACAATCCACCTCTTCTAGAACTTACAGAATTCCGGACCTGAATGCTAAGGTATGCACGCTTATAAGGTAAACCAGCCTATGACAGGCAGAATGTTTGGGTTGCCTTCTTGGCATTGTTGAAAATTAATTAGTTTTTTCATATATAGGCACATGTGAAAAACGGGGAGAGCAATTGAAATTTTATATATTTTTTGTCAAAGTATGAATTTGTTATGATTTTTTGAAAGTGTGCTACCCAATTGGCCACTAGACTATCCCAAACCAACAAAAAGTGTATTCATGATGGTTATTTTACTCACCTAAAGTAGTCACTATATTTTCTTATTGGGCCACAATAATTATATTAAGCTATGAATTTTTGAAAATGTTAAACATAGGTGTACCATAAATCAACACTAGTACTCTAGTGATAGATTACATCTTCAAAATTAATATTTTCATTTTAGACAATTGTATTTCATTTAAAACACTTGAATAGTCCATGTTTGCAACATTTTATTGTCACTTTGTCCATTCAGAATAGATTTGTGGAAAAAGATCTCTACAACCTACACACTTTTTGACTATGTATAACTCACTCAATTTTGATCAAAGATGAGGTATGTTCAATTCCCAGGACTTCAGGATTTCAATTTCTCAATTGCACTTTTAAATAATTTCAACCCACGTTGCCCTCAAAGCTTAAACTATCACACTTTTCTTGGCACCATGAACCAAATGGCATAATTTCAACATAAATTTTTACTGTTGGTGCATATAAAAAGTATTCCCTTCTCCTCAAACTTTTCATTTCTGTTAAAAACATGAATGAAATCACCGAGGGGATATCATTGAGAGAGTTGTGCAACTACAAGTTTCAGCAGTACCATTTCAAAAGCAAGGTTTCCATGAAAATCTAGGTTTGGTATGATACTGTTACCATGAAATTAATCCACTGTGTTTATTGAAATGTTGATCTTCACGTAGAGCACCCTATGATACAATGAAGAACAAGCTCCACACGGAAGGCCAATGTGTGGTTCCTATTCCTGCTACTTCTTGTTCCTGATCAAAACTTAAAAGTCTCTTGATGATTTGAGAGACGGCGCCTATTCCACCATTTCCAAAATGATGCTTAGTAAAGCGCCCAGCTGAACAGCAGTGAATGTGCTGGAATTATCGAGCCTCAAATTGAACAACTGCAAGGTCAAAAACAACAAGTTCTCAGTCTCAGAATTCTTTTCATACACTCAGACCTCTGCAAACCCTGATTTTCTAGTGTTACTATTCTATTGTTGAAATAGTTTGAATGTGTGCTACACTGTGACAATCGTGCATATTCCAAAGTTTTGGTTTTTGAGTGTCCTGAACACTTGTCACACTGCAGCACACATTCAAAGATGTTCCAAAACATGAAAGAGAAGCTCATATTAAACGCAAATATCTACCCCTATGACTATGCAGTTGGAAAGTTTCAAGTGCTGGAATGCTTGGAGTGGTCTATCTAAATCTTACAAAAGTATAGGATTCTTGCCTCTTAAAACCCTAACCCCTCTAAAATCGCAGGAATTCCATCTATGTTATCACGTTTGCCTTGCAACATCCTCCGATCCTCTGATATTAGAGTCTATTGAGAGGGCGTCGTAGTGCAAAAACAGGAGTTTCATTCGCAAGATTTCGATGCTATTACAGAATTGCACGAATTGCGCTTAAGGTTTGGATGTACACAACAAAGCGCTCAAAAACTAGAATTAAGGACGAAGTAATCGACAATATTACGGAACCAAATGTATCAAGTCTCAGGGAAAGAAACTCACTGCGTCTGGTTCTCTTCTTGTAAAGAATGCGGTAGCCACACTCCCGACACTGGATCACATCTCCAGGTTTCAACGTGTTGTCTGCTCCACAATCTGAAGAAAAAAACAGGACCAACTTCTAAGAAAAAAATTCACTGCGCTCCAATAGCATTAGAAAAGCCCCAGCTTCAACCCTAATTCTCAAACACGCTACACAGATCATCAAGACTGCTTCGGGCTTCTTCAGACATCGCGCAGTTAACACCAATTCCCAAATTTCCTAAGTACAGATGATTCTTGTTATAGTATTTATATCTCACCATCACACTGATTACGCAGCTAAAGAAACGAGAGACGGGAAAAGGAACAGACCACCACAGAGATAGGTGACGGGCTCAGGGGCCGGCACACCCATGCCTCCTCCGTCCATGGCTACCAGCACCAGCGTTACAATACACAACCAATTTGGGAAAACAAACCTCCGCGAGAGAGACAATGAAAATGAGTTGCGATCGTCCCACCTTGAGGGTTTTGGGTTGAAGCAATTGGGAACAAACTTTGGGAACGAGAGTGAGAACGTAAAAGTAACTCCGGATTGAAGGTATTCACGAAGCCCTAACCCTAATTTCGAATCTGCTTCTGTGCGCACTTCAAGGCTTCAAGCTGGCTAAGTCGGTGTCACTTGAGAGTTTCCTGTCGGTATTCTACTTCTGCTTGTCTCGGCGTACTTTAGATTTGTTTGGACGGAAATACGTGCGGATTTCGAAAGAAATTATCGGAGTTCATTCTTTGGATATTTTGAAGATGGCTACTAGTAAGCGACCAGCTTTACCTTGGTCTTGGTTCAGAGTTTTGTCTATGGTAGTTTCCAAAATGCAGGAAGAAATCTGCGGAATCTCTAGCTTAATTCTTACCTCTCTGTGATATTTTGCAGGGGCTCAGTTTGAGAATAGCAATGAAATCGGAGTTTTCTCAAAGCTAACAAATGCTTATTGCCTGGTGGCAATTGGTGGTTCTGAGAATTTTTACAGGTGCCTCAATATACTCCTTTCTGAAATTTTCAACCTTCTTTCTTGTTTGCTTAGCTCAATTCATGCACAATCACCAGAAGTTTCGTCCTATTTGAGGTCTCGCTTAAGAATTATTATTGATCTCCACCTTTCTAACATGCCATCTGTGTTGTTGGATTGCTGTCTATTCAGCACATTCGAGTCAGAATTAGCAGATGTCATTCCTGTGGTGAAGGCTTCTATTGCTGGTACCCGAGTGATAGGTCGTATGTGCGTTGGTGAGTCCCCTAATTTCAATGATCCTTGGATTTTTTTATTGTTGGACTAAAATTTTGAGCTTGCCTTAACTTCTTGATTTCAGACACTAGTTGAGAACCTACCTCCCAGAGGTATTCTAGAAAACCTAGCTAAGTTATAATTGGCAGGGTTTACGTTGGAAATCGTCTTAACATGTATCAATTTGCGGAGTTTAACCTTTGGGTGCTTGCTGATAGTATTCCATGCCAGCTGGTATTTATTGGAGATTGAAGTTCACGAAAAATTCCTTGCAGTTTCATAGTGTGTAATTGTGGATACAAGATAATGAAGTTTATGTGTCTCCTTTCTCTGTCAGGTAACAAGAATGGTCTGTTGCTTCCACAAGCTACCACAGATCAAGGTACACTTCGTCAATCTTACAAGCCTTTTGTCAGAACCTGAGAATTTCTTGTAGACAACTATTCTTGGTTAATTTGTAGAGATCTGAAAAACAGTATTTTATGTGATAGTTTGGCTCCTGTATGGTACAGAGGGCTATGTGCATCACTGTAACAATTGCTGATGCCTTATTCGTATGGACGATTTTTGTCTAAGCTGGAAACGAATTTAATTTTTGAACATTTCATGGAATTGTCGAAGTTCAAAATCTTGATCACCTCCACCTTTCCTCTACAAGTGGTGTACGTTTCGTACCTCAACATGTACCTAATCAGCTATAACCGTCATACATACAATTGTTGGAAAACGGCAAGAGGTTTCTGATGGTTACAGTAACAGTGACCTTATTTCATGTTTCTTGTTTGGGCTTGTTTCTATTATAAGGGTTAACAAGGTCAATATCAGTTGACAAATTCTTTATCCTTGTTACGACAGAGCTGCTGCACATAAGGAATTGTTTGCCGGACAAGGTGGTGGTTCAAAGAATGGATGAGCGCCTTTCTGCCCTTGGCAACTGTATTGCATGTAACGATTATGTGTCGCTCATTCACACTGATCTGGATAAGGTATATACCACTTGTACTTGGGGTCCTGCACAAATGGTTATGAGGTTTATTGTCTCTACCCCAGTGGAAGAGACTAAGCGATGTTTTGAAAATGTAGAAAGTTAATGCCCACCATTCACAAGAATGAATCTCTTCTTTCTAGTTCTATTTGTGACTTGTGTTTATGGGAAAAGCAATATTCTAAGATTGTTGAAAACAATATCTCAAATTTTCAATCAGTATAGATTATATTGATTATGTGGAGGGTCATATGGAACGACACATATGAACGATTTTATTTGGGGTAGGGTTACTCGCTAGTAGCCACTTGTCATTCTACCTCATTTTGTCAATCTCCAGCACTCTCAACTCTGGTTAGTGACTTTTGTCTATTCTGCCTGTTGAAATTGGTGTTCAGGAAACGGAAGAGCTTATAGCAGATGTTTTGGGAGTTGAAGTGTTCAGGCAGACAATTGCAGGGAACATCCTTGTTGGGAGTTACAGTCAATTCACTAATCTTGGTGGATTGGTATGCCACGTAGACCCCTGGATTCCTGAATGCTTTCAAGTGTGCTGTGTAACGTGGCTGTGTAACGTGGAGGATACTATTGCATCACTTTAAGCCTTTATTTATGTGTGTGTATATATGTATATATATACATTCATTTGTGTTTCATTTGTGTGTGTACATGTAATTTTTGGGAGACCACTATAGAGTTGTGGAGAGGTCATTTTGGGTATAATAGTCTCAAGATCAAATTTTTATCACTTGGATAGCTTAACTTCATACTAACTGTTGACCTAATATTGCCCGAATGTAGGGCTGTCATTGATTCTCGAGTGAAAATCTATAACTTCACTTATTTATTTGTTTTTTGTGAAGTTAAGGCATGTATTGCTGTCATAGATTCTCATTCAAATCAATGATGGCCTTACATTTGGGCAATATTAGGTCAACGGTTGGTATTGGGTACATTTACCTTATGTAGCAATTTCAAAGTGGGAGGTTGTAGATTAGTATATGTGACACTAAACAACTCCATTTCCATTCAAAGATCAATGACCATATACATTTATCTAAGTCATTCTTACACAACTTGCTTATAGAAGGCCAATTGAATACTCCCTTTGTTTTGAGAGAGAGGTGAGTATATGAATAGATGAAATGTTGTTGATATTAGGGGTCCAGCCAAGAGATGAGATTAAGTCTTAAACTAGTAACCATGAAAATCATCCCTTTGGATACCTTGGGAATCATTGGCTTAAGAAAATTCAAAAGCACTCATTGAAAGTCAAACTATTGCAGAAGACCTCCCTTTTTCACAACAAAATTTCAAGAATGAATAGTTATGCTTTAGTCCTACATAGAAGGATTCTGTCATTGTCATTCATTAGACACAACGTCCACAATGTCATTTATGGGTTAAAACTTTACTATCTTAACGTAATGAGGTTGATTATGCAGTGACATTTTGTTCCAGAATTGAGTGAGTTTTTTTATTGCAGGTACACCCACATACATCGATAGAAGACCTGGATGAATTGTCATCGTTATTACAAGTCCCACTGGTGGCTGGTACTGTAAACAGAGGAAGTGAAGCTATTGGTGCAGGGTTGGTGGTTAATGACTGGACTGCTTTCTGTGGACTGGATACAACAGCTACAGAGCTTTCTGTGATAGAAAACGTGTTTAAACTCCGTGACGCCCAGCCTAGTAACATTGTCAATGAAATGCGAGCTTCCCTCATTGATACTATGTCATAGAAACAAAATTGATGTCTTCTCTGCACTGATTCCCTGTAATAGAATATATCCTTATTGCCTATTTTGGCCTTTGCAACGCTAATACTCAGGATCAACAAGTGGTCAATGTGCACTTGAGTTTTGTATGGAATTTGCATTTGTTATTTCAAGAATACTGGTACAACATATTACTGTAAGTGCATGTGCATATCCAAAACACTCTGGAGTTCACAGTTGAGCACGTCAACACAATCTGCCAGTTTATGGTTCTAAATAAACACAACACTCACAGCTGACAAATAGGAAGGTAAAATAAAAGAGACCTAAGCTTACTTCAGCACAAAGGAGACAACTGATCACTTAATTGTAATCCGATCCCTCCACAAATTGAAACACAAATCATCGTGAACACTGAGGAATTCATCAAATGTGTCGGCAATCATATCCAAACCTATGTGTTTGCTTTCAAAGCTTCAAACCCACAGCTAACCTCACAGTAAAGAAGCTACACTGCTTCCCAAGTAGTATACAAGATTCAATCGCAAAAAACAGGGAGTGATACTAACAGGGAGTGTCTACCCTCAAGACAGCATGGCCTTCTCCAGCAGCTCCTTCAATTCCCCGCTCAGGTAAGACTCTGCCACGAAATCCAGACACACTCTTAGGAAGGTGGAAGGTCTATAAAGCATCCTTCTAAGCACAAACCTGTTTTTTGGAGAGGCAGAAAACTTCAAGACATTCCTCAGTAAAGTTTCTTTGAAAGACAAACTGGAAGCCACACTTAATCCACTTTGATTCATATTTTTCAGAATCTTGTAGACTTCATCATGAAATTTGAAATTGCAATACCATGGTCTTCTAAAAGGTTCCTTACCCTAAATCCAATATCATCCCATGCGCTGGATTTGCTTAGTAGAGACATTTAGAAAAGGGGAGATTTTAGCACCCTCTATCTTACTGTGCAATTTACAATGCAAAAAGTCTCCTGTCAATAAGAGTGTAGCATTACTTGGAGCTCAGCAAAGTTTGAGTATTGAGTTGCGTACCATGGGTAATGTCACATCCACCGAAAAATTCACCGTCGATATAAAGCTGGGGAAAGGTAGGCCAAGCAGAGTACTCTTTCATGCCTTGACGCAGAGAATCATCCTCTAGGATGTTAACAGTGTCGTACGGGACCTGCAGGGCGTTGAGAATTTGGACACAGGTGTTGGAGAATCCACATTGCGGAAACATCTTGTTGCCCTTCATAAATAAGACCACCTTGTGTTCATTGAGGTACTTGTCCAAAGAGTCCTTCAATTCTGGAGTCAGTGCTGATGCTTACAATTCCACAAGGCAAGATCAGTAAAGGCTGGAATGAAAAGCACCCTCAGTCTGACGAACAAAACTGAAGGCTTCCGCCAAATTATCGCATTTTCCAGAAATACTCATATCAATAAAATGGTCACTCAAAAGGTTAAGCCAAAGATGACACTGTAAAAGGTTGAATTCCTCCCGGAAAGAACTTCACAGATGATTGATATCCACTTGACAAAATTCTTCGCAATCTCCATCAAAGCCTCAAAAAATAAATAAAAATACAAACTTGGATGCTCGAATCAGCTGGAACAGAGAAACTGGAATAGGTTTTAAATGAAGAGCCTTCGACCCCAAAGGTGCGCGGTCTTAATGCCCCATGCACATTTCACTTCCCGTGATTATCGACAAAACACTGTAAAGCATTGAAATCCTCTAGAAGGGAACTTCGGAGGTATCCATTCGACACAATCCCTCGCAATTTTCCACCAAAACCTCAAATGAGCAAAAATCATCAAAACTCGGATACACGAACCAGCTGGTACTGGAATAGGTATTCAACAATTGACCTCCCCCCGGGAACGAAGCTTCGAAGATGATTGAAATCCAATGGACGCAATCCTCCGCAAATTTCCACGAAAACCTCACAAGTACAGAAATCATCAAAACTTGGATGCACGAACCAGCTGGAAATGGAATGAGTATTTCAAAGATTGAAAGTCCCCTGGAAAGAAGCTTCAGAGATGACTGAAATCCACTCGACTCAATTCTTCCGCTATTTTTTACGAAAACCTCAAAAGTACAAAAATCAACAAGCCTCGGATGGACAAACCAGCTGGAACTGGAATAGGGTTTCAGAGATTGAAACTCTCCGGGAAAGAAGATTCGGAGATAATTGAAATTCACTTAACCCAATCTTTCGCAATTATCCACTCAAACCTCGAAATTCCAAAAACATCACAAAAACGGCGCAGCTGGAACTGGGACAGGGATTAAACGCAGAGTCTGTATCTCACCTCCACCACCTCCAGAAGTGCCGAGGCTGCTCCGTGGAGCCGCAGCACGCCGAATACCGCTCGGAACCGACGCAAAGAGATTGGTTCGAGATGCCTTGAGCGCTCCCCCTGCTTTCCAAGCACATCTCAACGAGGTGGATTGCGACAAAGAAACCCCCTCGGATACCGCAGTGGTCACCACTCCCGCAGAGCCAGTGGCTTGCAAGCAGCGGGGCATTGCGCTCATCGTCGTCATAGCTGCCTAACACTAACAATTTGTGTGCAATTCGCGTGCCGCGAAATAAAAGCACAAGCGGTGTTGTGCCATGCGCCGTTCTATCACCAGTTTCGTGGTTCATCCATTCCATGCTCACCCATCTCGTGTTCATTCATCCTATTTCCATCTCATTTCGTTTAATTAACGGATGAAAACTTGTCTGCACTTTCATCCATATCGAAGCTTCACAAGTAGGGCTGCGGAAGGATGATGTTGAGATTTTTCTGCAGAAAGCGGAAGCAGCTATGGCAGAAGTTGTCGGAGTGAGGCAGGAGGGTGAGCCTCCCCGTTCTAAGAGCGGCGGCGAAGTGCAGGCGTTGTTCTTCGCTCGAGCGCAGGAGCTCGCAGGCGTGTCGGAGATGACGCTTGAAATTCAGGAGGGATGGACGACCGCTAATTGTTTTGAAGCTGTAGTCGCCAAGTATCCAGCTCTGAAAGCGATCAGCTCGTGCTTGATAGTGGCTTTGAATCACGATTACGTCACTGAGCCTGTTTCTGTGAAGGACGGGGACGAACTTGCGCTGATTCCTCCAATTAGCGGAGGCTGAGAGGGGATCGATTGAGAATTTCTCTTGTTAGGCCCGTGTTTTGATTTTTTTTCCCTGTGTTCTACGTTTGGTTCTTGGATCGTTGCTTTCTTGTAACGTTGACATGGCGCTCCTACACTCAGGCTGCGATTTCATAGCCTCTGCAGTTTAAGATAATCACTCCTAATTGTGACGCTGCAAGAGTTGTGCATACTTACTGTTACAATTTTCAAATCTTATATATTCTTGTTAGCAGACCGAAGAGGATTTCATGCACCAAGGAATGATGTGTTTTTATGCTGTACATTCTCAAAATCAATATTGTTTTAGGATGTTGCCTGTCTCAGTTAGGTATCGATTCTTCCCGGAATTGAAGCTGCTTGTGCTCATTGAATTTGCTTATTGATTGAGAATTCGATCGTGATGGTCACCTTTCTTACGTATGGATGGTGGCAGAAGTGATTCATGTTAGTAGTTGTTTGATTGAGATTGAAGTGGAGAGCGGTGACATATGGAATGCATGAAGTTGAAGAAAAACAGAGTGCTTCAGCTGGAGAAGCTCCCCAGGGTGATAGGAACGGAATCTCATTGGAATGCACCCGTAACTAACATGAACTGGTGTCGACCTTCGAAGGACATCAAGGACATCAAGAACACACTTGAGTGATAATCGAAGAATAAAACAGAATATTTTGAACGTCAGTCCGGACATTTTCGCTGTGAATCAATTGATTTTGTCACTTGTCAGGCCAGGTAATCGCAGTTCCAGCGTCGACCCTGGACAAATGGGAGAGATTCTAGAGCGAGATTTGAGCTCCGCAAAGAGAGGCAAACTCCAAATGAGACTTCAAAATCAACGAGGCTTTTGAATTTGGGGTTAAGAACTGCGCATGCTCAAAATGGAAGAAGAGAATCTCTCAAATGACATCTAAATGACGTCTCTCAAGTGAATTTGATGAATTCTAAACTACATCCACATTCTTTTGCATTTCATTATTTTTCTCTTCTACACAGCCATGCCAATGGAGGGTTAGGTGGCAAACTCTCGTTCATTATCTGTATTGAAAAGAAATTCAGCAAGTTTGTTGAAAGCACTAAAGGAGAGTTTCCATGCATTGCTAAATTGCCATACCAATATTGTTCCAATTACCGAATTGATATGAATTTGACCCACCCACCACATTCATATCAATTTTGCAACGCAAGGAAACTTCCTCAGGAGGCCAGGTCTCAACACAAGGAGCCGTCATTCCTTTAACATTATAAGCTTGCCAAACAGCCAACCATATATAAACTACCTTTCATGTGCCACAGGCCAGTCAACTCTTTCCCGCCGCACTAATTGACACCAGAGCGCGAAAAGAACCCCGCCAGTTTCCCGCGTTGCCGAGTAGGATTTTCCACAATCTTTAGACCGCGTCCCCAGAGACCATCACGCCACCCTAACGGCGACCAACAGTCGGTAGACTCCCATCTCCGCTTCTCAAGGGATCGCCACTACCGACCTTCGGTCGGAACGAGTTCTGGTAGCAATGCAGCCTTGTTTACTGGAGCAGCGATGCAGCTTGCTGTGTGCCATGATGTTGTTCGTTGTTGATCCCCCAT
Source organism: Antitrichia curtipendula (assembly GCA_951230915.1). NCBI lineage: Eukaryota > Viridiplantae > Streptophyta > Bryopsida > Hypnales > Leucodontaceae > Antitrichia > Antitrichia curtipendula. The sequence goes on along the minus strand of OX579633.1, from coordinate 19,490,873 downwards.
CTTGTTCTTGGGGGACCAACCCTAGTTTTATTTTACCGTCGCCGTCTCGGAGACGGGAAGCATCGCAGTCTTTGCCATGATGAACCGCATCTCTCCAGCCTTTATTTTGTAACATTCTTCCTTTTTGACGTTTTCCCTGTTTCGGTGCCCTATTGTTGGGAGTCAGGGTTTCTTAGCAATCCAGTTTTCGAATTTCCTCCAATTTTCAGTCATTATTGTTCAGTTTCTGGAAAGATGTTTCGTTGTAGATAGCACGACGATGGTGCGATTTTTTCCAATTAGAAATTAATGTATTTTCGGTTTATATCCGTATTTTAGCGCTTTGTTTCTTTTTGAAGCGATCGAGCTCCATGATTGCTATGAGACAGTCCGCAACTCGGCATTTGTGATTTGAGCTTCGGAGTTTTACATTTTTGGGGAAGGAGAATTCTTTATATTGGAGTCTGCTAGTCACTCTTGAATGACTGTTAATGGTATTGGTCTTCCACGAGGGTTGACTACCTTCTCCATCATTTTGGTGTAATTCCTGAAGAGTTTCGGAACATTTTGGTTCAATTTCTGAATAGTTTTTTTTTGGGCAAATTCTATTGGAATTTCTAAAGAGCTTTGTCGCCTTAGCAGCCCTGGCATTATTGCCGTTGGCGATTCTTATGCTGATCATTCTGCGCCCCTCCCATAGCCATTTTCTGATTCGGTTCCGAATGAATGGCGCGATGAATAAGTGCATCGTATAACAGCAGTGATCGTCTCAAGCTCCATCTATGATTTTGGAATAATTTAATTCGCGGTGGTGAATCAATCAACTGCGATGGAGGATGAGGAATGCGGTCGAGGGAAGAGGCTGAAGCGAGTGATTGTGTGTCGCAATGGCTGGCACAATTGCTGTCTGTCTGCATTCGAGACCCGGAGCCACGTTTCCAGTTCTATTTCCAAGTCCAGTCCAAAGGTGGTGCAAGAGACGCAATTGATTGTAAGAGTGAACAAAGAGCCCAAGTCTGGTAAGGTATGCACAACTAAAACCAGCCAAATAAACATCTAAGCATGTTTCCTATCAACCCTGGACTTCATTTCTGTTAAACCCTGGACTTGAAAGAGGATTCCAGTGCAAGTTAGCATGTGTATTCATTGGGCATCATTTTGAGTAAGGTATGATATTTCAAAGTGTTGATTATGAACCCTAGGCTCTGGCGTTCAGGGGTGTCACAGTTCAGAGGATGAAAGCAATTTGGACTTGAAAGTTCTGAAAGGGCTTTGAGATTAACTTCTGAGACTTAGGGCTGGAGTTTGAAAGGAACAGCAAAATAGTATGATTTAAATCACGAATTGTGACACCCCTATTGTATATACATTTTAGGCAAGAATCTGTATTGGCCACCCGTGGGTCAGGGTCACAAATTAGGTGTACTTACCTTAATACAGCAGGTTGTGGTGGAGACGGAGAAGAAAAGGGGCATCAAAGTTGAGGAGGTGGAACCGAAAAAGGAGAAGTATGACACCACTCTGTGTGAAGAATGCGCACAAGGGGATGCAGAGCAGGAGATGTTGCTTTGCGATCGCTGCGACCGAGGCTACCATATTTTCTGCTTGTGCCCGATCCTTCCCACTGTGCCACTGGGGGATTGGTTCTGCCCCAAATGCTCGCAATCTTCACATGTGGAGGGTATGTTCTTCCAGCTGGTATATATTTGAATATTCTGAATATGTGAACATATCTAAGGTAGCGGATACTCTTTCCGTCACTTTATGCTTTTAACTAATATGTAGGACTGAGCTTTCATCGGGAGATCACTAAATAGGGACACCCAGAATCACCAAACGCCAATTTTAGTACCAAGCGGAGACCCTATTGTTATATTGGTCAAGTGTTTACATGTTCTTGTTTGCAAATGAAAGAGGATTTTGACGCAGTAAAGAATGTACTATTTGGGTAATGTATGCAAAAGTTGTGAAGATTCAAAATTTTATTGGTTAATGACCTATAGCCAATACTTGAACATATATTTAGTGCTCTACATTCTCTTAATCAATGTTTACCCGTTGTCTAAGATTTTAGGCTGGCAATTTAGGTCAGTGTTGATTTTGGGTGATCCGCTGCAGAGATCGCTTTGGTACAAGAGTGAAACTCTCTTAAGATCAAATTTTTATCATTATATATGAATTCTGTATGGATTTAATCAAAGTGGGCAACCCCATTTTCATTCAAGACCATAGACATTTAGCCAACTCTCTAATTGAAGACCAACCGAGTGTATCAAACTGGCACATGCTCACACCTTCATTTGGGGCAATCGTCGTATATTGTGGACTCAGGTGACTACTAGGGTATACTGCTGGATGAATGGTGCTTGGAATGCTCTGCTTGGAAGACTTGTGGTTACTGCTGCCTCAGATTTTGTACATATGGTCTCTTGGCTTGCTCTCGATTCATCCTGTCAATTGGAAGAACCATGAATGGAATGGAATTAACGATAGAAAAACTTGTTGATGAGATCATGTCAGCATGTGCTCATGAGATTGTTTTTGTATACTAACTGAACAATTGCTGTTTCATTGTAAAATGCAGAATTCCCAAAGGTGCAGAAGAAGATAGTGGATTTCTTTCGTATTCATAAGCCAGCCCCGTTCACCACAGGTAGATTATAACACCTATCTCCTGCTCGGAAAGTTCTTTCTTTGAATCTGTTTTAATATCTGGTGCAATATTCTCTGAACAAAGTTTTCAGGAATTTTTAAGCCAGAAAATCGTTCGCATAATTCATAGAGGTCTCCCTTGGGATCACGTACCGAGGCCTCCCTATGTATCATGGGGAGGTTTCTGTATGATACTGTAACCAGTAGGAGACCTCCCCAAGAGACTTGAGAACGATTTTACTACGATGTCTTCTAAAATTTCTTGAGATTGTCTAGTTGTCTAATTTGTTTTTGAAATTGAAAACACTGTTCTCTATCTCGCTACGGTGATTTCTTTGTTTAGCCAACTATTTTTCTCGGAATACAGTGCCAGTCTATGTTTCATGCAATGGGAGCTGTAATGGGGATGGAAATTGAAGGCCATGGTGGTCACCCCATCACCAATTACCGCTTGAAACCAACACCTCTATGCGTTTCTAAAAACTGTCGATGTACTGTTGACTTTCCATCTGCAGTATGTATAATTAGGTTCTCTCGTATTGCTTTTAGCATATATATTGTGCGATCATGAATTCTAACTTGTTGGTTTTCAGCATCCTTAGTATTTGCAAGATGCATTTTAAAGCCGAAATTGCTCTGCTACGTGACGTGAACGGGAAGTGCTATGTTTCATCTTTGAAAATTTATATCTAATTCATCCTGGGTCCAAATATTTTGTTTCAAATTGCGTTGGGTTTCATTTAATCTTGCCCAACTCTAAAAAAACAATAGAAAAATTAATTTCAATTGCTCATGTCCACAATCCTTGCTCAATTAGATATGGGGTAACCACCTTATTGCTGAAACGTTTTTAGCAAGGGCCAGATTTATGACAGTGACCGACTCTTCGACTGCAGAAGTAAAGTGCATGGAGACGAGGAAACGTCGAAGACCGAGTGGTGGTATTTTGTCTCGCCAAAAGAAAAGTCGGCGGTTGCTGCCCTACGTTCCGTGTACTGATCCACATCGTCGATTAGAGCAAATGGCCTCCCTGGCCACGGCACTCACTAGCATTGGGGTTGAATTCACTGATTCGTTGAGTTACGGCTTGGCTCCTCGTTCTGCCAATCGTGCCGATAATGAGAAGGGTGGCATGCAGGTGCGGCAACTCAACACAGTCTCTTCTTCTTTTGCATATAAAGGGACGGGCATGCAGTTGAAGTGTTTCTTTTGTTTGTGGAGCTTAAATTTACATCAGATTCAATAAGTCAACATGTGGCATGACAATATCCCCACAGAAAATACCCTGAGAAGGAACACGAATCCTGCCACCGAATTAGATTTGGACTCTCCCATGTATCTGCCTCAATGTTCCGTTCGTTCTAATCTTCCGATTGGATCATAGAAATAGGGTTTTCAATCAAATTAGACTGTTTCAGGAACTTTACAGATTTTAACGAGAAGCTTCTCGTTATAATGAGGAATTTCATGGGGAGGTCTCCTTGTCATCAGAATTTATACAAAGATCTTCCTATGTACCATGGGGAGGCTGCCGTATGTTATATTCCGGCCATAAGGGTCATAAGGAAGGTTCTTTTTATGACACAATCTAACTCCTGAAAATATTCTTCTATGATCCACTCAGAAGATTAGAACGAAAGGAGCATCGTGGCAAATGAATGAAACAGCGTGAACCTAATTCTGTCGAAGACTTTATGTTGTTTTCCTTGTGGGAGTATGTCCTAGTAAGGAAAAGCTGGGGTTCTTTTCACTGATGATTAGTTGCATGGTGTGACTGACTGACAGACAATGGGGAAAGAAGACCAGGCAACCCTTGATTTGTGTAAGACTATGTGCAGCCATGGCGAGTGGCCTCCCTTGATGGTGACACACGATTCTCGGCAAGGGTAAGCCACTCAGACAAGTAGGAATTTCATGTTGTTGATACCAACTCTTAATCCAGTGACTTTGGTTTGTTTCACATTTGTAGTGTACGCTAACCTCTTTAAAATGAGATTCCTGAATACCATGCACATTTCCCGCACTATCATGAACTGCCAGCTCGCTTGTCACACACATTCAATCTATTTCATTGTGAGAAAGAAGTCTGCACAGCGGGTTCAAAAGGTGATAAGAGGTTTGAGTGTGCATGCGCTGCTTTAGCATTGAATGATTTTTCAGTAACACTTGTCTGATTTTATGTTTACTCTGGACCCTAAAATTGGGTTTTTTGATCTCTGCGCCATCCCAGATTTGTTGTCGAGGCTGATAGGAACATAAAGGACATGACTATTATTGCGGAGTACACTGGGGATGTTGATTATATGTGTCGTCGCCAGTACGATTCTGGGAATAGCATCATGGGTCTCCTTTTCAGTGACGACCCTGCTAAGGAGCTCGTCATTTGCCCAGATCGACGTGGAAATATAGCCCGTTTTGTCTCCGGCATTAACAACCATTCACTGTGAGTTCCTCATTCCTTTGTAGCTTGAAATTAGGGTTCTGTTCTTATACAAAATTCCATTCCTCCTCATCATTGGGGACAGGAGTAGCATTCATGGACCCGCTGTGCAGACCTGGCGTACTGTACGGTGTCGAAGCCAACAATGTCCTCCAGGGGACTCCCTTTTGTAAAAGCATTGTTAGACCCTAGGTGGAACAACTTGCATGGCCTAGCAGCTATGCTGACCTTTTTTCAGAAACCTTAGAAACCCTACTTGCCCCACTCCGTAGGGTTTGTGATTTATGAAAGTTTTTGAAGACCACCTTGAATCGAGGATTAAGGGTGTTCATCTGTGGGTCTTCAAGGCATTGGGCCTGGAGAAAACTGTAAGTCTGTTGCGTTTCTTTCTCCAGATCCTCTGTGGTGCAACCTAACCTCATCATGGTCTCATCCTCTTTTGGTCTCCTTGATTGTTCTTGTCATCCTGATCAACCTTTCCCCTGTCGGTTGTCATTTTCTAATTTCTTCTGAGGAGTTGTCTTGCAGGGAAGGGAGGAAGAAACAGAATGTACGTTGTGTTCGGTACAACATTGACGGAGAGGCCCGAGTTATCCTTGTTGCAGTTCGGGACATCCCGAAAGGTGAACGCTTGTATTATGATTACAATGCCTACCAAACTGAGTACCCCACCCACCATTTCGTTTAGACCACCCAGCAGGTGGTTCTCTGCTGGATTGAGAATATTTATTTTTCTCTCAAGGACTGTTCACTGATGGCCGGTCAGTTTCGTCCCGGAAAATAGGAGTAGTACTTCGTAGAGAGGCCATTCATTTCACCTCATTGCCTCAAACCTGATGGATAGCAACTTCCCTATTTAGCTCAGTAAATGAGTACCATACCTAGATGATGCATGGCGCCATACCTGCTCCAAGGACAGGACAATGTTGCTAGTTAGTTTCTGTTCATGAGTGGCTTCATGCATCATGGATCAGGTGAGAATAATTTCTGATCATTAAGTCTTGTTGAATTCCTGTGGACCAATCGGCCACCTTCCATCAAGAGCGTCGATAAGCGGTTTATTGGTTGAAGAGCTTAAAAGAAGAGGAACAGGTGAAAGAAGGCCATGTTCAAGCGTTAGATTCAAGGAATCGAACTCATCGAGTGGAGCTTTTCATCAACAATTGAAGTTTGAAACATAGTTCACCAGCTCTTGATACATAGAAAGACAACATCAACGAGGCCTCAGATAATTTGTTGAATATAGCTCTGTCAACGGTGCGTAACATCCACCACTATTTCACCCTTGAGAGACATTAGTTCAGAGCAAGTTTATGGAATTGTTAGCATTGCTTGCACTAGTATTTGTTTAGCTGCTCCACCTGTGGAGAGCAAGTTGCATTGTATTTTATCTGCAGATGTAAAGACTCAAATGAGATCTACAATCGATTGGGATAATCATATGCGTACAAATTCCCTGCATAACAGGAACGTAAGGTAACGGTACATCTAACTGCATCACTTTTGTATACTCCTCTTTATTTCATAACCTAAATCTGAGATAGTCATTTTTTGTCGTATGAGATTTGTACAACAGAGGTAAGAGAAGAATGATGACTATGGATTTAGGCTTTGAAATGTAAACAGGATATGCATTGTGCTGCAATAAGGTAGAGGTTGCAATTAGGTGTAACTACACTGAATAGGGGTTTTAGCCCTGGAGCACTCCAACGTCCAATTTTGGGATGATGAACAGATTCATATTCTTGTTTCTTGCTTGCTGCTGCTTGGATGAAAGACATCCTAATTTGTGGAGATACTTTATCAAGTTCTTGTCCTCTCTATCGGTTGGATTTGGTGGTGTTAGAGTACATATTTTTCTAAAATTACAAATGTGGAAGAATGTCAAGTGGTTGACCGAGCCAAAATTGCATTGACTCTAGTTCAAAACTAGATTTGCAAAAATGAGGTCATAGATGCAAAGAATTCAAAAATTCAAAAAAATCATCATGCCAAGAGAACCTCTTTTCAAATCCATTCCAACAAGTTTTACTCCAGAAATGATAATATTTTGCTTGTAATTGAATTTTGAAGGAATTTTAAAATTTTCCTTTCAAAGTTCATAAAAAAATATTGGTGATAGCATTGGTGAATCTAACTATACCCGATGCACTCTAAAGTTTTTAAGTGGTTTTTCCCAAATCATCAATTTTAGAGAAGACTTTGAATGTTTAGAGGTTAAGGGGACCCATACTAATTAATCAACATTACACACTATAAATATTTCCCCTTGTTGTATGTCAATAGTTATTGAAGTGTCTGAGGGCTATATATCATATTTTAAACATCCACAGTTTTTCACAATAAGTCCCTTTAATTTTTTGGTCCCTTTAATAGGCCAATTCAATGTACTTTATTTACACTAAACTACAACTTGTTTGCAAAGACTCCTAATGATCCTTGTTTAGAACAAATTATTCATCTTCTCTTCATGAGGAACTTTGGGGTCGTTTGGGGTATACTTATATCATCAATTTAAAATCTCATACTTCATTTATATTGTTCCCAAAAAATACAAGGACATCTTCAGAAAATATAGAATTCTCTTATGACTCCCAAGAAGACCTAATAATAGCTTAGTCATATTATATAATTATTATAGTTATAGCAACCATGTTCAATTGTAGTAGTTTCTTTTAACCCTTGAAGTTCTTATGAATTTTTACTAAACTACACAATAGATTTTGAAAATAAAATCTAAACATTGTCTAGAATTCATTTTTTTCCTTAAATACAAAATCTATAAATTTTGAATAATAATCATAAGATTTGGAACTTATCCCCTTAAGATCCAAGGATTTGAGACAAAACACAAAAGAGTTGTATGCTCCATATTTTTTTGAAGGAGTTTGCATTAAAAAAAACAATTATTGGAGATTATTTGGGGTCACTGGAAGGCCTTCTAGAGTAGCTGCGGACAAGGTAGGAAGTGATAAATTTTGGGCGGGCATGCATCCAACAAAGACTAGTGCGGTAGGGCAACCATTGAAATATTTCCATCTTGAGTGTTGCTAGTATTGCGATGAGTATCAGCTTGCCTATGTGTCAATGTTGCTAGCACATGCTACCAAGATGGCAGTTGCGCAAGTTGAAACAATGAGTGAATAGGCCTCCAGGGTTGTAGAAGTGGTACTCTCATCAATTATTAAACAATTCATTTCGACTATTAAACAATTCATTTTCAAGAGAA